>NC_069457.1:22839990-22883467 GCF_026875155.1 Cherax quadricarinatus
TCCATCAAATTAATCACATATCAGGGATACTTTTTCGTAACTTACCCAATGAAACCCCCTGGAAAATTTCCCTTATTAATATTTGCTTTAATCTCATTCAGTCGCCTTTTACTTCCTTTAACCCAAACATACTTATTTTCCCATTAATTAACTCTAATCAAGCTCTTTTCCAAAAATTATCTCAAAAAAAAAAAACCTTTTTCTTTTTAGGGGTTCCCCCCTTTTTTTCTCGGGTTTTATTCCCAAATTTAAAACTTATTCAAGAAAAAATTTTTTAACATCCTTTTATTTTCCTCTTCTAATTCTTTTCCTCTTCACTATTAATCTTTATTTTTAAACACCCGATTTACTCAAATCCTCTTTCTCAATTTCCAAAAACCTCAAATAAAATAAAAACATCTCTTCAAACCCCTTAAAATCTTTCCCTCGCCTTTATTTTCCCCTTCCATCAATTTTTTTGGTTTTTTTACCCCCATCTTTACTTTTTTATCTAAGTTTTTAAGCTAATTTAAACAAAACCATCCTTAAAAAGCTTCAAAAAAAAGTAAAAATTTTTTAAAAATTTATTTTTGCTGATAAGAAATTTTAAAATTTCTATTTAATTTACAATCAAAACGCCTCAAATCTCACCCATTTTACCCTACAAATTACAAAAACCCAAAGAAAAACCCTTCATGAATATAATTTTAAGGGGACACTGTGAAATTAAACAAAAAAAATTTTCCCCCTTTTTTTCCCAGACAATAAGAAAATTTAAAAATTTAAAAAACAACCCAGCGGGTTTAAAGAAATATATTTTATAAAGTTTTAACAGGCACAAAAAAAAAGACATTCCCCCTACTCTGAATAAAATTTAAACTTCCTTAAATCTCACCATCTAATAAATTAATGATTTCCCTTATTAAATTCGAGTTTGGAGGAGCAGCTATTTTACCTACACCCAATAAAAATCACCAAAAACCTATTTTGGGTAGGGACTTTAAAATAAACCTTTCCAAATTTAAATCAAACTCCGTTTCCCAAACGTTTTATAAAATATTTGCCCAAACCCAAAAAAACCCCGAAGAACACAAACCCCGCCCCAAACCCCACTACTAAAGCTCCATTTAAACCTCAGCCCCCCAAAGCAACAAATCCCCCCAACACCAAAACCCCTGGGGGGGCCACAGAAAATAAGCAATTTAAAAACTTTATTTTTCCACTTGACATAAACACATTTGACTAAAAACAAAAACCGGGCCCAAAATTTCCCCAAAACTCATTGAACCCAACAAAAAATTTTAAAACCCCCGAAAACACTCTCAAAATTGAAACAAACCAAACCCCCAACTTTAAAAAACCCCCCAGTATTTTAATAACTTTTACCCCGCTGTACTATAAACTTTATAACCCCCAGTTTGTACTATATAACTTTATAAACCCTGTATATTTTCTTTTAATAACTCCAGCTAGTATTTAACTTAATTTTAAATCCCAGCAGTCTTAAACTTTTTCACCCCAGAGTCTATATAACTTTAAAACTTTCCCAGCTAGACATATAATTTAAAAAAATCCAGCTAGTTATTAACTTTAAAAAAACCCCAGTAGTTATAAACTTTAAAAAACTCCCAGCTAAATAAAACTTTAATAACATCCCAGTAGTATTTTAAAACTTTAATTTACCCCAGTAGCTATTTAATTTTAAATAACATCCCGGGAAAATATTTAAACTTTATTATCCCCCCAGCTAGTTTTTTAAACTTAATACCCCCCCTTTTACTATTTAACTTTAAAACCCCCCACTAGTACTTTTTAAACTTTAATATCACCCCAGCTATTTCATTTAAAACTTTTAACCCCCACTGTATATTTAACTTTAATTCCCCCGTAGTCTTTTAACTTTTAACCACCCAGCTAGTACTATTTATTTATAACCCCCCACTAGTCTTTTTAACTTTATAACACCCCAAGTACTTTTTAACTTTAATAACCCAGCTGTATATATAACTTTAAACCCCAGTAGTACTTTTAACTTTAAAAACCCAGCTGTACTTTTTAAACTTTATACCCCAGTAGTACTATAAACTTTAATAACACCCAGCTAGTTATTTAATTTAATAACCCCCCCCCAGCTAGACTTTAAAATTTTAATAACACCCAGCAGTATTAAAACTTTAATAACACCCCAGCTAGTTTTTTTTAAAACTTTAATAACATCCCAGCTAGTACTATATAACTTTAAAAAACACCCCAGTTTAACTATTTAACTTTAATAAACCCCAGATGTATTTTAATTTTAAATAACCCCCAGTTACTTATAACTTTAATATCCCCCCAGTAGTACTATATAACTTTAATAAACCCAGTAGTATATTTAACTTTAAAACACCCAGTATTCTTTTTAAAATTTTAAAACACCCAGCTAGTACTTTTTAAAATTTTATAACCCCCACTGTACTATTTAACTTTAAAACCCCAGCTAGTACTTTGATCCTGAACGGGGCCCTCCACAGGGGGCCTTGGGGAAATCTTAAATGAAATATAAAAAAAAGGAATTTAACTAAAAATGCAAATACAGACAAAAAATTCCCAACCGCTACCTTTGGAAACCAACCTTTCCCGGGGCAATAACCTTATTTTTACAAGTTCCGGGCAAAACTTTTATTCAAAACCTTCCTGGCAAAACCTTATTTCCCAAAACCTTTCCCGGGGAATAACCTTATTTTCAAAAGTTCCTGGAAAAATTTTAATCACAACCTTCCCGGCAAAAAACCCTTATATTATTTTCCCTTTGTTTTATTAAAAACCTTAATAAAAGAAACTAAGAAGGAACGAAGCAAAAAAAAGTTTTTAAAACAATAGTTAATTCCAGCTTAAATTCCCTGTGATATCCCAACTTTTAAAAATTAATACAAGCATAGGAACAGTACCTTTCAAATTAATATAAAACATTAAAAATTTAATGCCTAAAATTTTAAAATTTAAAAAAAACAATAAAATTAAGTTCACTACAAGCCCCAGGTAAAAATTTCCCCCAATCTTCTTATCTCCCCCTCCCATAAACTATTAAATGGGGAATTCAAATCTTAATACAATCAAAATAAAATTTTAGATAATAGACCTATTTAAAACCCCCACAAAAAAAAAAAAAAAAAAAATAATGATTTATTATTAATATTTGTAAGCTGTAAAAAAAAACCCAACAATCAAACCTTAAATTCTCACAAATTTACAAAAAAAAATTAAAAAACCAAAAACATTAACTACAAAAAACCCGGCTCTCCTAAAATAATCATTACCTGTGAACAAAAAAACAATAAAAACCAAAAAAGAAAAACCTGGGGCCCCTTCCACGTAACCAAAAACAAAAAAAAAACTTTAAAACACCCCTTTCCAAAACCAAACTGGCCATGTAAACCTTATAACCCAAAACACTTTTAATATAAAAAAATTCCAACCCCAATAAACTTTTTTTAATGTTTATGATTTGAAATAAACGCCAAAATCCAAAAAAAACTATAATAAAAACCCTAAAACTTCGTTTCCCTAAACATCATCTAGACCTATTTTCTTTACTTTTTAAAAACCTGCTCTTCACAAAATTATGGTTCACCTTTATGTAAACCCCATCCATTATTAAAATTGCTAACTCGCTTTTGTAGAATACAATTTCCCAAAAATATTTAATTTTTTTGAAATTAGGTTCTCTTGGGTTTTTCCCCTAGTAGCTCAAATTGCAAGGGATTTTTTTTTATCCATTTTTTTATTTTCCCCATCGACTGGCTTTTTTCGAAAGTAGCAACATCTGCGCGATGGAAATTTGGATGCTTTCCCCTTTTTTCATGCAAATGGGGCACTTTTTCTTTTTTGCATTTTTTCTATATTTGGGCGAGGGGATTTTTCTAGAAAAAATTTTTTTTTTTCGCCTGGAGAGTTTAAGTTCTAAAATTTTTTTTATAACGATAGTCACGCTTCTCAGTTTGTCCTACCCCGGGGGGAAAATCTTTTGAGGCCCCCAGTTATTTTAAAAATTTTCTTGCCATCCCCTTTTTGGAACAGATTTATTCAATGAATTTAGGGGGGTTTCAAATTGGGTAAAACTACCTTAAACCCATTTTTTAATTTCACTTTTTTACCATTTTTAAACGCTGAGCCTCACTTATTCACTCTATTTATCCATCACTCCCGGGGGTAACAACCCCTTTGGGTTACCTCCCCTATGCAAAATTCCCTTTCCCCCCCTACTTTACCTTTAAAGATTTGTAGGATTCCTTTATATTTATAATCTTATTTTAATCTTTTGAAACTACTTCTTTGGGAACCTGATAATTTTATTCCGCAAAACCCCCCGGTTAACCGTTCATATTCAACCTGATGGTATTTTCTATTTGCATACGCTATTTTCCAATCTATTCCAAAAAATGGGGGAGTTATCACTTTAGTTTTATCATAGCAATTTCTGGCTTCTCCCCTTACCTCTTTATCAAAATTTCAAGGTCTAAATTTTTACCCTTTTTTCCCCTTTCTATTTTTAACTCTTTTTTCCCCAATCATTTATGACTGAATTGGGCACGTCCTGTAAGGATCCCTTTAAAATTTTTTCGGGCAAACTGTTACTATTATTTTTTTTTGTTTACTTTGTCATTAACCCTTTTAATCATCTTTTTTAAAAACTTACTCCTAAATGGATATTTAGTTTATTTAAAACAAATGTTTTTGAAAAAATTTAAAGGAAGTTTTTCCAACTTTACTAACTATAAATTTTGTTTTTTAAACTAAAATTTGTTTTATTTATAAAAAAAACTGAAAAAATTCAGGATACAGGAAAAAAAAAACCCTTTTTTAGGTTAACATTAATTTCATATCGCAATCGTGGAAAGTCCCCCGCACCCAAATAAAGCAAAAACCTAACCATTACTATTTTATAAAAACCCCAAAATTAGTTTCCTCCCAAAAAAAAAATAACATGTACCCCATCATAAAAAAAATCCAACATATTCGCTAGAAAATTAAACACAAATCCCCCCCCCCTTTAAATTTAGTATTTAATCCAGAAATAAATTTAGATTCCCCTTTTTGCAAAATCAAAAGGTTCGATTTATCTCTGCCCAAAAAAAAACCCCCAACCCAAAACCCTAGATAGTGGGGAAATCAACCAAAAAAAATATATTCTCTCTTGTAATTCTTAGTCTGTTAACCAAAAATTTTAACTAAAAAAAATAAGATAATAAAAATTAAAGCCATTTTACCTCCAAATAGTTTTGCTCAGCCCCCAAACCCTTTCCCCAAAAAGGAATACTTACAATTTGAAGCCCACCCAGCTCTTATTAAAAAGGGGAGACTCCTAACACAAAAAAATAATACAGTATATCAAAATTTTCTAACCCTAACTCATCAATACCTTCACAAAAATAAAGCAAAAAACAACCCCAAACACCGGTGTAAATAATAAGGGAAAAAAATTAGATATTCGGGAATTCACTCTTTTAAAAACAATTTCACAGCATCCGAAAAAAGGTTGAAGTAACCCAAAATACCCAATTATTTGGACATTTACAATTTGAAAATAAATAAAACTTACGTTCCCGAAGGTCACAAATGCCACCCCAACTAATCAAAACCCCCTTTAAAATTTGATTCTCACAACTATAATAATCACAGCATTAAACCCCTTAAAACTTTTACTTATGAAAATTTTCTATTTTAATTAAATTCAAAAATTAAATTTTTTTTCTGCCAAGTAAATTTAACCCAGGGAACCTTCCCCGTACACTATATGTTACTCTTTTTCCCCCCCCTTAAATGGAAATGTGGGGGAAAAATACATATTTAGTTCCATATCACACTAACTTACTAAAAATTTTATGTTTCAATTAAATCCCCTTTAAAAAATACTCAATCCTGATACTATAAAAAATTTTTTTGTACCCTTTTTCTTTCCATAAACTGCACCCGATCTAAATACTTTAACTTCTTAATTTCAAAAACTTCCCCAAAAAAGGTTTCTAATAATGACGGAATAAAAATGAAACCAAAAGGGAAGTAGATTCTTCGTGTTGTACATTTAAAGAACGGTTCCTCTAACAAAATAAAAAACGCAAATTCTTTGAATTTATAACCCTAACTATAATATTCAAGTTTATTTTTCCCCCTTTTAAATATAACAGGGTTTTTCAATCCCCGGGTTTTTACCTTAAAATTTTTGGCTTTTTCCCTTTTATATTCAAAATTTATTTACCCCCCAAAAAACTAAATTTTCCCTTTATTGTTTTAATCTCAAATTTAAACCTTAACTAGAATAACCTCAATAAAAAAACTTTTTAACTTTTAAATCAACCAAAGATGTGGCACAAAATTTAATCAAGCTTTTTATAATTTACTAAATCAAATCCTAATCTAATATTTAATCTTCCGTACTGCGAATAACAAAACTATTTTGTTACATCATAAATTATCTTTATTTTTTTATTCTCTCCCCACTAAAATATGCATGTACACTAACTATAAAATAAAAGTTCAAGCAAGAATCAAACTTTAAACCTAAAACCTATCTATTTAGATAAACGAACATCCCAAGTTTAACATTTAGCCTTCTAAGAACACTATCTTAAACCGATTGTTAATTAACAACCTACTCACTATTAATCCAAATTTTCCTATAAGTATGGTGCCTGATAAAAAGGACAGTTTTGATAGAACTGCTCATGTAGTGTTACTACCCATACTATGATAATTCAATCTTCCTTAAGCTTTAGTAATCTCTACATCTTCAAATTTGCAATTTGACGTCTTTTTTCCACTATAAAGCCTAACGCAACGATGGTTTTTTTCAACAAATCATAAAGATATTGGAACCTTATACTTTGTATTTGGAGCTTGATCAGGTATAGTAGGTACCTCACTAAGATTGATTATTCGAGCCGAACTTGGTCAGCCAGGGAGATTAATTGGAGATGATCAAATTTATAATGTAATTGTCACAGCCCATGCTTTCGTAATAATTTTCTTCATAGTTATACCTATTATGATCGGAGGTTTTGGAAACTGGTTGGTCCCACTTATACTTGGAGCACCTGATATAGCCTTTCCTCGAATAAATAACATAAGATTTTGACTACTACCATTCTCACTCACTCTCCTTCTAACGAGAGGGATAGTAGAAAGAGGTGTCGGAACCAGATGGACAGTTTATCCTCCTCTAACAGCATCAACTGCTCATGCCAGAGCATCAGTTGATCTTGGAATCTTCTCCTTGCATCAAGCCGGATTCTCCTCAATTTTTAGGAGTTGTAAACTTCATAACAACAAGCAATAAACATATGAACAGTAGGAATAACCATAGACCGAATACCTATATTTGTCTGGTCTGTCTTTATTACCTTACCGCTGGTCATTATTTCTTCTTCTCTCCCCAGTCCTAGCAGGAGCGAATTACTATACTTTCTTACAGACCGAAATTTTAAAACTTATCACTTCCTTCAATGCCGGCTGGTGAGGTGACCCTATTCTTTACCAGCACTTATTTTGATTTTTTGGACATCCAGAGTTTATATTTTTAATTCTACCAGCCTTCGCATAGTCTCGCATATTGTCAACACAAGAATCAGGTTAAAAAAGAAGCATTCGAACGTTAGGGATAATTTATGCATAACAGCAATTGGAATCCTAGGATTCCTAGTGTGAGCTCATCACATCTTCACCGTAGTATAGATGTTGATACCCGAGCATACTTCACATCGCCACCATAATTATCATCGCCATTCAATGGGAATTAAAAATCTTCAGGATGATTAAGAACTCTTCAAGGTACCCAATTAATCATATAAAACCTACCACACTCTATGAACCCTAGGATTTATTTCTTATTTACAGTAGGTGGTTTAAACAGGTAGTGATTTTAGACAAACTCCTCAATCGACATTATCCTCCATTATCCCTACTATGTTGTTAGCCCCATCTCCACTATAACTCTTATCTATTAGGAGCGCCATATTTTGGAATTTTTTTTGGAGTTTTCCTTCATTGATTCCCCTTGTTATTACTGTTTTCTCTAAATCCTTCATGATAAAACCTCATTTCTTCGCTATATTTTTAGGAGTTAACTTAACTTTTTTTCCTCAACACTTCCTAGGATAAATTGTATAAACCACGACGGTATTCGGATTAACCCCGATGCATTACACATCATGAAATATTATTTATCAATCAGATCACTATCTTCGCTAGAAGCCATATTTCTGATTATAAGTTTATTATTTTGAGACGGCTTTTAATATCAAACTAAATAATCTCACTAGCCTCCTACCTCATCAATTGAGTGACAGCACCCTCCCATCCCCCTGCTGATCATAGGTCCAGAAATTCCCGCTAATTTCTTAAGTTCTCTAAAACGACAGATAAATTTATAGTGATTTTAAGCTCCTACCAGGAAGGGTTTTACCTTTCTTTAGAAATGCCAACATAGGAATGTTCAGGACTTCAGACAGCGCCTCCTCCACTTCGGAAACAATAACAGTATTTCCACCATGAGTCATGCAATAATTATTCTTATTCTTATCACAACACTAGTATAGGTTTTTTTATTAATTCAGCTCTAAACTCACTTATTAATCGTTTCCTACTTGAAAATCAAGAAATTGAAATCATCTGGAACTATTCAAACCTGCTGTTATCTTAATTTTCATTGTTTGTACCCTCTCTCGGCTCCTCTCCTCTCTTAGATGAAACTAACACTCATGAATCACAATTAAAACCTTCGGACATCATGATACTGATCCTATGAATACTCAATTTCCTAAATACTTGAATTTGAGACTCCTAACATGCCACCCTATGAACAAACTCGAAACTTTCCGTTCTCTGATGTTGATAACTGATCCCAATCCTTTTAATACTCAAGTTCGTCTTATTTTATTTCAGCAGCAGGACTTAATTTACTCCTGAAGATTCCCCCTCTTTAGGATAAAAAGGCTGATTGCCCATCATCCCCAGATCGACATAACCAAATTAGATTTCTAAGTAAACCAGCCAGTTTATTCTATGGTCAATGTTTCAGAAGTCTGTGTGAGGGGCCAACCACAGATATATACCAATTCTATTGAAATAATCTCAGTAGACTCCTTCCTTAAATTTAATTTCTAGAAATTCATAATTATCTGCTCTTCTCCGCCAGATAACTTATAAAGTTTAGGTCTTTTATAACCTAAAAAAAGTAGTTCTCCTAATTCTAGAGACGCCAAAATTATTTACAAAAAAATAATATTAGTTTTGGTCAGACTAAAAGGTAATCGTATTTATGATATTTTTTGAATACCGCTCCGATAGGGCCACAATCTGAGTTGTCCTCTAAGGAGTGAAATACAATATGAATTGGTCTGGTTCACATTATTAGGGTAAGCCTCTTACCACATTATTATGGAAAACCATGTGAATGCAACATCCAATTAAGTGCTATAGAACGGTACGTAATGGCATTCTGGAAGGAGATGGTTCCAAAGATTGGTTTCCCTGAAGTGATAACCAGGTGAAGGTTTTGGTCCCCTGTGTGATCATGACGTATGCTAGCTCTTGGTACATTAAGCCGTTTTGGTGCGCATGAGTGCGCATGATTACGGATTCCCCGCACAAGGCGTGGCATTGGTAATGTGTAGGTAGGACAAGACAGTCATGTGCGGCCAAGCACTAAGGTATAATTGTCTTGTACCGTAAGATGTAAAGGTTAGTTTTTCCGTGCCCTATGTGACACTTTGTTGGGTATCTGTTTATGCGATAGCTTTGATATGAAATATCGTCATTATTATGAAATGTGTAAGGTACGCTTGTTAGTGGCACGTTTATGGTCAGGAAAACTTGTGTGTACGGCATTTAGGGGGGTCAGGATGATGTACGTTTATTGATTAAATGTATACAATGACCAATGTTGTTGTAGGTAGGGTTGCGTTAGACAAGGGTCATTGAACCTCGTGTCTTATACTGAAAGAAATAAGAAGCAAAGGATGAATGTATCCAGGTATAACGCATACATGTTTGATGATATTTGAAATTATATTTAATGTTTTGAAATTTAAAAATTTTTTTGGTCATATCGTCATAAGTATTGTACTATGTACTTAAATGATGTATCATTATGTATGGTTTAGGGACACACTAGGTGGATCAAGGTGTAAATAGTGGCTGTGTAAATGCTTGTGACTTTACATCGTGTATTAATGATCATGTGTTCTTGTTTTGGTATACGCTGTTTAATACAGAAGGGTTTTTTATATATTTATTATGTTGTAATACGAAGTAAGAAAAAAAAAGTAAGGTATGATTTAATATTGGTAGTTTTGGACTTTACTTGTATATATAATGTACGCAGATGTTGACTGTGTTGTTGTTGTTTTAATATATTGTGTTACAGATGTTGTCCTTTTCAATGACATTATTAAATGAGTAGCCTACCATTATATCTATAAACCCATGTGGTACTTGTGAAGCCAATGTAACGTAGAAAGATAGTGTGTAACTTGTGTTAAGATTGTTTTAATGACCTAATGTACTTGCTTATTCAGTAGATTGTTTAGTGAAAGGTTATTGGTCACCACCAGTGTCAGTGTTACATATTGATATATGTAATTATATTTTATTGTACAAGAAGCTTAAATAAAATATCAAAAAAATAAAAAATTATCATGACGAAGGTAATATTAGAAAGGTAACATGAATAATTCTGATTATTCAGCAAGATGGTTACAAAAATTTAAGGAAGGACATGCCATTAAATATGTTGAAGAATAGTGTTGGATAAAACGCAATGTTTTTGATTACTAATCTTAATCTAGCTAAATTTACGGAAAACAATGATAAAAAAAAACGCGTCTCGAATACAGACGATTATTCCTGGATCTGCTAATCCTAGTCCTGAGTTTAAAAGATTCTTACATTCAGAACTGTCAGCAATATGTTCTTCGCAGAATTTATTTATATGGTGAACTACTGGCAATGAAACAAAGTTCAGCAAAGAACAAAGTTATATTCCCCTCTTTTCTTCTCACATTGTCACTTAGTTTTCCCAACTGATGTGTTCATTTTTTTTTGTGATGGGAAATTCTTCTGTTTTTTTTGTGTTTGGTAATATTTTGTGTCTTTCAGTGTGACTCAGTTTAGCTGCAAGTGAACATTTGCTTGGGACACTGTGGACTCGTATGAGTGTGTTCAGTACGTGAACTGGAACCTAACTGGGCTGTCTTGGACACTGTGACTCGTATGAGTCGTGTTCTGTTCGTGAACTGGACCTAACTGGCTGGTCTTGGGACACTTGACTGTATGAGTCGTGTTCTGTACGTGAATGGGACCTAACTGGCTGTCTTGGACACTGTGACTAGTTTGAGTGTGTTTCTGTACGTGAACTGGACTAACTGGCTGTTTGGACACTGTGACTGTATGAGTCCGTGTTCAGTACGTAAATGGACCTAACCTGGCTGTCTTGGACCACTGTGACTCGTATGGTCGTGTTCTGTACGTGAACTGGACCTAACTGCAGTCTTGGACATGTGACTCGTATGAGTCGTGTTCAAGTAGTGAACTGGACCTAACTGGGCTGTCTTGGACGTGTGACTCGTATGAGTGTGTTCAGTACGTGAACTGGACTAACTGGGCTGTCTTGGACGCTGGACTCGTATGAGTCGTTGTTCAGTACGTGAAACGGACCTAACTGGCTGTCTTGGACCTGATGACTCGATGAGTCGTGTTCAGTACGTGAACTGGACCTAACTGGCTGTCTTGGACACTCGTGTCTCGTATGAGTCGTGGGTTCAGTACGTGAACTGGTACCTAACTGGCTGTCTTGGACACTGTGACTCGTATGTAGTCGTGTTCAGTACGTGATCTGGACCTATGGCTGTCTTGGACTCACTGTGTCTAGTATGAGTCGTGTTAAGTACGTGAACTGGCACCTAATGCTGTTTGGACACTGTGACTCGTATGAGTCAGTGTTCAGTACGTGAATTGGACCTAACTGGCTGTCTTGGGACACTGTGACTGTATGAGTCGTGTCAGTACGTGAACTGGGGGGGACCTAACTGGCGGTCTGGACACTAGTGACTCGTATGAGGTCGTGTTCAGTTTGTGAAATGGACTAACCTGCTGGCTTGGACACTGTGACTCGTATGTGTCGTGTTCAGTACGTGAACTGGACTAACTGGCTGTCTTCTCTTTATACTCACACTCTCGAAACCCAACACATTTCCGGTCCCAAGATTTCGAATAAAGGGATCTCATCTTACCAATTATCATACACAGTAACATTCGTGTAAAATTACATAGGATAATTTACCCTAAAGTCCAAAGTGACTTATTTCACATTTTGGGTCTGGTAATAATCTTATTATTTAATAAACATGCTGTAAGAATACAGTAGAAATCAGTCACTTATAAAACAATAATTAATTGAAAAGATAATTAAACTCACCTGTGTGAATATTAAATAGAGGATCAGTTTACATTTTAGGTATACTGATTGTTAACTATACAAGATTCACTCTTCTCCCTTTCTGTAACTCATTCTTTAGGTAATTTTTATTTCTGTTCGTGAAAAACTGGGTCATGTAGGACAGACTTTGTTATGTGCAGACCAATTAGTTCCACTCACATTTGTTAAACCTTTGTTATGTCAAGGATTACCAGTGGAAATAAGCTACTTTTTCTCACTCTTTGTGGGTTTTCCTATGAATGACAATTGTACTTATGTGTACCGATGCCTTAATGCATAGGTACCACATAAATACAATTTTAAGTATTACTTTGGTAATACTTAAAATAATCCGACTCTATCCTAATCGAGAAGCACAGAGATATTCACCAGAAGTCTGAAACACATGGTGTTTGAACCTAATGCTCACTGAATTTGGTGTTGTATAAATTTAGCAGGAAATTTTTACCATTTTCGCTCCATTTGCTACATTCTGAAGTTACTCCACTAACGTTGATTGAGCACCACATACGTCTCTTAGCAACTCCCACTAGAGCTATTACCCACTACCTCCATCACTCTTAAAACCACAAAAGAGCTAATCACACCCACCTGCATTGCCTAGCACTACCACAACAGCTAAATCACACCCATACCTACATTACCTTAACAAGAGAGTTATGTACTCCACCCTCCAACTTCACCTTAACACCTCCCGAGGAGTAACACAACCAACTTGCATTAAACACACCAACAAGTGCTAATCACTACCCACCCTGCACTAGCTTCTTACAAACACCCTGACGGACCATAGTCTGGTGGACGCAGAAAATATCCATTATACAGTTACTTGCTCACTGTTGGGGTCCTGGAACAGTCGCACAGGAACTCTTCGTGTATTATGTAGCCGAGCCATTGTAACCTGTAGACATTATATAACACTGTTATATGGTAAATATGATAATGTTTTATTAACATTATTATGTCAACAGTACAGTGCAGTACACAAACACGTGAGTCCCAGCACTGTGTGCCAGTACACAAACACGTGAGTCCAGCACTGAGTGCCAGTACCAAACACGTGAGTCCAGCACTGAGTGACAGTACCAAAAAAAAGTGAGTCCTGCAATGGAGATGACAGTTACCACAACACGTGAGTCCCAGCACTGAGTGACAGTACAACAACACGGTGAGTCCCAGCACTGGGTGACTGTACCACATACACGTGAGTCCCAGCACTGAGTGACAGTACCCAAAACACGTGGAGTCCCAGCACGGAGTGACAGTACCACAACACGTGAGTCAGCACTGAGTGGGACAGTACCACAACTCGTGAGTCCCAGCACTGAGTGACAGTACCACAACACGTGAGTCCCTGCAATGAGTGACAGTACCATAAACACGTGAGTCCTGTACCACAACACCTGAGTGAAACTAACACAACACGTGAGTCACAGTACCACAGCATCTGAGTGAGAGTACCACAACACGTGAGTGACAGCACCACAACACCTGAGTGACAGTACCACAATACGTGGGTCAGTACCACAACACCTGAGTGAGAGTACCACAACATGTGAGTGACAGTACCACAACACCTGAGTGAGAGTACCACAACATGTGAGTGGACAGTACCCAAAACCTGATTGAGAGTACAACAAACATGTGTGTGAAAGTACACAACACCTGAGTGAGAGTACTAGATCTGTGAGTGGTCAGTACCAGAACATGAGAGTGACAGGGCCACAAACACATGAGTGACAGTACCCAAAAAATGTGGAGAACATTGACAGTCCATACACTGAGTGACAGTACCACAACATGTGAGTGACAGTACCACAACACCTGAGTGAGAGTACCACAACATGTGAGTGACAGTACCACAACACCTGAGTGAGAGTACCACAACATGTGAGTGACAGTACCACAACACCTGACGTGTAGAGAGTTTTTTTTTACCGAACATGTGGTGACAGTACCACAACACCTGAGTGACAGTACCACAACATGTGAGTGACAGTACCACAACACCTGAGTGACAGTACCACAACATGTGAGCGACAGTACCACAACACGTGAGTGACAGTACCGGCAACACTTGAGTGACAGTACCACAACACCCGAGTGACAGTACCACAACACGTGAGTCACAGTACCACAACACGTGAGTCACAGTACCACAACACCTGAATGAGAATACTGCAACACCTGAATGAGAGTATCACAACACGTGAGAGACAGTACCATAACACGTGAGTCACAGTACCACAACACCTGAATGAGAATACTGCAACAACTGAGTGAGAGTACCACAACACCTGAGTGACAGTACCACAACACCCGAGTGACAGTACCACAACACCTGAATGAGAATACTACAACACCTGAGTGATAGTACCACAACACCTGAGTGAGAATACTGCAACACCTGAATGAGAGTATCACAACACGTGAGAGACAGTACCATAACACGTGAGTCACAGCGCCCGCAACAACTGAGTGAGAGTACCACAACACCTGGGTGACAGTACCACAACACCCGAGTGACAGTACCACAACACGTGAGTCACAGTACCATAACACCTGAATGAGAATACTACAACACCTGAGTGACAGTACCACAACACGTGAGTCACAGCACCACAACACCTGAGTGAAACTAACACAACACACGAGTGACAGTACCACAACACTCGAGTGACAGTACCACAACACCCGAGTGACAGTACCACAACACCCGAGTGACAGTACCACAACACTCGAGTGACAGTACCACAACACTCGAGTGACAGTACCACAACACCTGAGTGCCAGTTACACAACACCCGGTGGACAGTACCACAACACACGAGTGGACAGTACACAAACACACGATTGGACAGTACCACAAACACCCCGAGTGGACAGTACCCACTACACCTGAGTGCCCACAAAACCGAGTGACAGAAAAAAAACTACCACAAACCCGAGTGACAGTACCTCAACACCTGAGTTGCCACAACACCCGAGTGACAGTCCACAACAACACGTGAGTGACAGTACCACAAACACATGATGACAGTCCCCACACACTGGAGTGTCAGTACCACAAACTACCGAGTGGAGACAGTACCACAACCGTGAGTGACAGTACCACAACACCGAGTGTCGTTCCCACAACATTTGAGTGACAGTACCAACAACACCTGGTGAAGTACACAACGCTTGAGTTGCAGTACACAACGCTTGAGAGGAAAAGTACCAACAAAAAAAACCTGAGTATTAGTAGCTCAACCCCTAGTGACAGTCCACAACACCTGGTGGACAGTCCCACAAAACCTTAGTGACAGTAACACAAACACCTGAGTGGACAGTCCCCACAAAACATTAGTGACAGTACTCACAAACACCTTAGTGACAGTCCCACAAACAGGTGGAGTGACCAGTACCACAACACATGAGTGACGTACCACAACACCTGAGTGACAGTCACACAACACTTAGTGACAGTACCACAACACCTGAGTGACAGTCCCACAAACACCTTAGTGACAGTCCCACAACACCTTAGGGACAGTCCCCAACAACAGGTGAGGTGACAGTCCCACAAAACACATTAGTGACCAGTCCCCCAACACCGTATTGACAGTCCCAAAAACTGGTGAGTGACTGTACCACAACCACCCTGAGTGACAGTCCCACAACACCTTAGTGACCCGTACACAACTGGTGAGTTGACAGTACCACAACACCTTGAGTGACAGTACCACAACACCCTTAGTGACAGTACCTCAATAACAGGTGAAGTTGACAGTACCACAATATGAGTGAGTCCCACAACAGGGAGTGGACTGTCCCCACAACACCTTATGACAGTACCACAACAGGTGAGTGACAGTACCACAACACCTGAGTGACAGTCCCACAACAACTTGTGACAGTACCACACAGGGGAGTGACAGTACCACAATACCTGAGTGACAGTACCACAACACTGAGTGACAGTCCTCAAACACTTAGTAGACAGGCCCACAACAGGTGAGTGACTGTACCACAACACTGTAGTGACATGCCCACAACACCTGAGTGACAGATCCCGCAACACCTTAGTGACAGTACCACAACACCTGTGTGACAGTTCCACAACACCATTAGTGACAGTCCCTCTACCCTTAGTGACAGTACCACAAACAGGTGAGGGACAGTACACAATACCTGAGTGAAGTTACCACAACACCTGGTGACTCAGTCCCGCAAACACCTTAGTGACAGTACCCACAACACCTGAGAGACAGTCCCACAACACTTAGTAGACAGTCCCACTACACCTTTGTGACAGTACCACAACACCTGAGTGACAGTCCCACAACACCTTTAGTGGTCAGTACACAACACTGAGTGACAGTACCACAACCTAGTGACAGTCCCCACTACATCTTAGTGAACAGTTACCACAACATGTGTGAGTGACAGTACCTCAAAACCTGAGTGACAGTCCCACAACAGGTGAGTGACAGTACCACAAACAGGTGAGTGACATACCACACAAGGTGAGTTGACAGTACCACAACCACCTGAGAGACAGTTACCACAACAGGTGAGTGACAGTACCACAAATACCTAGTGAACAGTACCACAAAACAGGTGAGTGACAGTACACAACAACCTGAGTCGACAGTATCCTCAACACTGAGTGACAGTACACACAAACACTGAATGACCAGTACCACAACAGGTGAGTGACAGTTACCACAACACCTGAGTGACGTACCACAAACAGGTGAGTGACAGTACCATACAATTACCTGAGTGAGAGAAATCACTGATGACAGAATAAAACACCTAAGTGACAACAAAAACACATGTGTGAAGGCACGAAAGCACCTTAGTGACAATACAATACATGAATAACAGTACCAAAACACCTGAGGTACAGTAATATAATATATGAGTGACAGAACCACAGCTCCTGAGTGAGAACAGCAGAACATCTGACAAACAGTACTAAAATACCTGAGGGTCAGTACAAAACATGGGTGACGTTAGCACAACACCTGAGTGAGACAAGCATAACACCTGGAAGCCAGTACAACACCTGAATTACAATACAACACCTATGAGTCAGCAAAACAGCAAGGAGGAAATACAACAACATCTGAGGGAGTACAAAACAAACACCGGGAGTGTCAGTACTATAACACATAGGTCACAGTACCACAACACCTGAGTGACAGTACCACAACACCCGAGTGACAGTACCACAACACCCAAGTGACAGTTACCACAACACCCGAGGGACAGTACCTCAACACACCGAGTGACAGTACCACAAACACCCGTGTGACCAGTACCACAAACACCGAGTGACAGTACCACTAACACCTGAGTGACAGTCACAACACCCGAGTGACAGTACCACAACACCTGATTGAATGTACCACAAACACCTGATTGACAGTACCACAACACCTGAGTGACAGTACCACAACCACCGAGTGAACAGCTCCCACAAACACCCGAGTGACAGTACCACAAACAACCGAGTGACAGTACCACAACACCTGAGTGACAGTACCCACAACACCTGAGTTGACAGAACCACACACCTGAGTGACAGTACAACAACACCCGAGTAAACCGTAGCACAACAACAGAGTGGACAGTACCACAACACCTGAGTGACAGTACACAACTCCCGAGTGACAGTACCACATCAACCTGAATTGACAGTACAAACACCTGATTGACAGTACCACATCACTGAGTGACAGTCACAACACCTGAGAAAATGGACTGTACCCACAACAACCTGAGTGACAGTACCTCAACTCCTGAGTGACAGTACCACAAACCTGATTGACAGTACCACAACACCTGATTGACAGACCCAACACATGATTGACAGTGTACACAAACCTGATTCGACAGTACCACAACATGATTGACAGTACCACAACAACCTGATTGAAGTAGTAAAAACACCTGAGTGGCAGTATATCACCTGACTACCAGTACATCACTTATTAAACAGACAGCACCTGACTACAGTAATTCACTTGACCACAGGACAGCACGCTGACTACCGGTACATACCTTACTAATGACAGCACCTGACTAACAGGTACAATCACTTGACCACCGTACAGCACCTGACTCACCAGTACATCACCTTACTAAACTAGGTAGCACCTGACTACCAGTACATCACTTAATCACCAGTACAGCACCTGACTACAGTACTCATTTGACCACAGTACAGCACCTGACATACCAGTACATCACCTTATTAAACAGACAGCACCTGACTTCCAGTACATCACTTGACCAACCAGAACAGCACCCTGGCTTACCAGTACATCACTTATACCACAGTACAGACATGACTAACCAGTACATCACTTGAACCCCAGTACAGCACCTGCTACTGTCACCTACCTTACTAACAGACAGCACTGACTACAAGTCATCACTTGACACCAGTACAGCACACTGACTACCAGTACTCACCTTACTACACAGGCAGCACCTGACTACATGTACATCTTTGACCACCAGTACTGCACTGACTATCAGTACATCCTTTTACTAACAGACAGCACCTGACCTTCACAGTACATCAACTTGACCACCAGATCAGCAACATGAATACCAGTACATCACTTGACCACCAGTACAGCACCGTGATACCAGTAAATCACCTTATAACAGACAGCACCTGATTACCTGTACATCACTTGACCTCCCAGTACAGCACCTGACTTCCAGTACACCACCTGATACCAGAACTCACCTGATACCAGTAAAGCACCTGACTAACCGCTCAGCACCTGGCTACCAGGTACATCACTTGACCACCAGTACAAGCCACTGACTATCAGTAAGCACCTGACTCCCAGTTACTCCACCTGACTACCCGTTACAGCACACTGACTTACCTGTACTAGACACCTGACTACCAGTTTCATCACTTGACCACCAGTACGGCACCTGACTACCAGTTCTTCAATTGAGCACCCAGTACAGCACCTGACTACAGTTACAGCGCCTGACTACCAGTACTCAACCTGTATACCAGTACAGCACATGACTACAGTACACCACACTGACTACCACGTACAGCAATTGACTCCAGTACCCACTCTGACTACCCTCAGTAACCACCTGACTACCAGTACACCACCTGACTACCAGTACATCACCTGACTACCAGTACAGCACCTGACTACCAGTGCATCGCCTGACTACCAGTACAGCACCTGACTAGCAGTTCATCACTTGACCACCAGTACAGCACCTGACTACCAGTACTGCGCCTGACTACCAGTACATCACCTGACTACCAGTACAGCACCTGACTACCAGTACACCACCTGACTACCATTACAGCAATTTACTCCCAGTACACCACCTGACTACCAGTACACCACCTGACTACCAGTACATCACCTGACTACCAGTACAGCACCTGACTACCAGTACAGCACCTGACTACCAGTACAGCACCTGACTACCAGTACACTGACTACAGTACAGCACAGACTACCCAGTACAGCACCTGGGGACTACCAGTACAGCCTGACTACTGAGTACAGCAATGACTACCAGTACAGCACCTGACCTACCATGTAACAACACCTGACTACAGTACACCACCTGGCTACCAGTACATCACCTGACTACCAGTAAGCACTGATACCAGTAAAGCACCTGACTACCAGTACATATGACTACAGTTACACCACCTGACTACCAGCACCCACCTGATACCAGATACAGCACCTGAATACCAGTACTGCACCTGACTACCAGGACCAGCACTGACTAAAAGTACAGCACCTGACTACCTGTACACCACCTGACTACCAGTACACCCTCCTAACTAACAGTACACCAACCTGAACTACCAGTGCAGCACCTGACACCTGTACACAACCTGACTCGGCAGTGCAGCTAATTGACTTACCAGTAACACCACCTGATTGGCAGTGCGCACCTGACTACCAGTACAAGCACTTGAACTCCCAGTACAGCACCTGCCTACCAGTACTAAGCACCTGACTACCAGTAAGCACTGACTACAGACAGGCACCTGACTACCAGTACAGCACCTGACTACCAGTACAGCACCCTGACTCCAGTTTACAGCACATGTATTCAAAAGTACAGCACCTGAATACCAGTACACCACCATGACTACCAGTACATCACCTGACTACCAGTACGCACCTGACTACCAGTACAGCACCTGAATACGTACAATCTGACTACCAGTACTCCACCTGGAATACCGTACACCACCTGTCTACCAGTACAGAACTGACTACCAGTACAGCACCTGACTACCCGTACAGCACCTGTCTACAAGTACAGCACCTGACTACAGAATACACCACCTGACTACCTCGTTACCACCACCCTAGCCCCTATTCACTCAGTACACCTACAACTCTATCGACTACAGTGCAGCTCCTGCTTACCAGACACACCTGTGGCTGTGCAGCACCTGACTTACCAGTACAGAAATTGACTACCAGTACAACACCTGACTACTCATACAACCACCTGACTACCATGTACATCACTAGAATACCCAGTACCCCACCTGACTACCAGTACACCACCTGACTACCAGTACACCACCTGACTACCAGTACACCACCTGACTACCAGTACACCACCTGACTACCAGTACATCACTTGACTACCAGTACACCACCTGACTACCAGTACACCACCTGACTAACAGTACACCACCTGACTACCAGTACACCACCTGACTACCAGTACACCACCTGATTTCCATTTACACCACCTGACTACCAGTACATCACTTGACTACCAGTACACCACCTGACTACCAGTACACCACCTGACTACCAGTACACCACCTGACTACCAGTGCACCACCTGACTACCAGTACACCACCTGACTACCAGTACACCACCTGACTACCAGTACACCACCTGACTACCAGTATATCACTTGACTACCAGTACAACGCCTGTGTGACAGTAAAACACTATCTGAATGACAGTACCACAACACCTGAGAAACAGTAGAACAACATCTATGTGACAGTACAACACCTGAGTGATAATAACGCTATTTGAGTGACAATACCACAACACGTGAGTGACAGTACCACAACATCTGAGTGACATGACCACAACACCTGAGTTACAATACCAAAACACCTGATAAACACAACAACAACACCTTTGTGTTGAGACACTGCTGCAGCATATAAGAATCTTTATTGAAGAAACGTTTCGCCACACATTGGCTTCACCAGTCCTATACAAAGCAGAAAGGTGTAAGGAGAGATGGAGCTTGAGATAATCAGTCCCTTAACCCAGAGTCGATGTGTTCAGTCCATCAATGTTGAGAAAAGTAAATGTACATGGAGAAGTGGCTTATATATAACAAATAAGTGAGGAAAAGCAAGGGTAGGCGGCGACACCGGGGGAAAAAGTCACTAGTGTAAGCGGGTCATACTATATGTGTTGTCAAGCATTGAGATATTCCCTGTATCATGATCCCAGGATGCTGATGTGCTTTACTCATACTATGATGTAAATAGTTAAGAGACATTACCTTTTCAAGGGGGGCTCCTTGGCGTGACCTCCTTCCTCAGACCTAACCTAATTACCCCCTAGTCTCCTCCTCTATCCTCTTCCCCATCCTCCATTTTTCCCTTTCCTCCTCCTCCCCATCCCTCCCTTATTCTCTTCCTATTTTTTGGCCTTTGGGATTCTTCCCACAGGCACGCTGGTTCCTAGGAAGGGGGAAGGATACCGGGGTCCATCACATTCCTTTGAGATCCTTGGCAGTGGTGTAGTTTGCCTTGGAATCTGGATCGCCTGGAGGTGTCCCAGTCTCTCTCCGGTCTCCCGGGGGGTGTGGCTTTGGGTGTCTTTCGGGTGACGGGTGTATCTCTGGAGGCTACCTGTCGGATTCCAGGGGGTGGAGGTCGAAGGAGGTATGCTTTGTGGCGCATGTCTGGACGCCCTCTCTTTTGTCCACCAAGGTGGCTCGGGGAGTGCAGTAAACTTCTATGGGACGAAATTCGTAAGGCATCTACATACGAAAATGTTGTGCTAATGGGAGATTTCAACTATAGACAGATTGACTGGAGCAATTTGACAGGAAATTTAGAGTCAGGTGACTTTCTTGATACGATCCAGGATTGTTTTTTAAAACAGTTTGTGACAGAGCCAACTAGGGGAAATAACCTCCTTGACTTGGTTCTTGCCAGTAGGGAAACACTAATTAATAATCTTGAGGTTAATGATGAGCTTGGGGAAAGTGATCACAAATCACTCAGTTTTAATATATCATGGAATTCCCCCAATAATGGCAATCAAGTCTCCGTCCCTGACTTTCGCTTGGCTTTATTTCATAGGGACTGAAAAATTAAATTAGGTGGGCTGAACTGGAATGACCTGACTAAGGGTCAGGTAGTGGTGATGGTTGCCGTATGATGCTTTCCAGGGCTAGTTCTAGCTGCTCAGTCAAATTATGTTCCAAATAGGGAAATCAGATCAAACAAAATGATCCTAAATGGATGAACAATAGATTAAAATATCTGATTGGTCAAAGGAGAGGCTATATAGGCAAATCAAAAGAGGAGAGGGGCAATTGGAAATCGATATATTCAGTTAAAAGAGAAATAAAACAAGGGAATTAGAAAAGCAAAAAAAGATTATGAGGTTAAAGTTGCAAGAGAATCGAAGACTAACCCAAAAGGATTCTTTCAGGTTACAGAAGTAAGATCAGGGACAAGATAGGCCCACTCAAAAGTTCCCCGGTCAGCTCACTGACAGTGATAAGGAAATGTGTAAAAATTTTTAACACATACTTCCTTTCAGTTTTTACACAGGAGGATACCAGCGATATTCCAGTAATGATAAATTATGTAGAACAGGACGATAATAAACTGTGTACTATTAGGGTCACAAGTGACATGGTCCTTAGGCAAATAGATAAATTAAAACCTAACAAATCCCCAGGCCCTGATGAACTGTATGCAAGGGTTCTAAAGGAATGTAAAGAGGAGCTTAGCACACCTTTGGCTAATCTTTTCAACATATCACTACAAACTGGCATGGTGCCAGATAAGTGGAAAATGGCAAATGTGATACCTATTTTTAAAACAGGTGACAGGTCCTTAGCTTCGAACTATAGACCAATAAGCCTAACCTCCATAGTGGGAAAATTTATGGAATCAATAATTGCCGAGGCAGTTCGTAGCCACCTTGAAAAGCATAAATTAATCAACGAATCTCAGCATGGTTTTACAAAGGGGCGTTCCTGCCTTACGAATTTATTAACTTTTTTCACTAAGGTATTTGAGGAGGTAGATCATGGTAATGAATATGATATTGTGTATATGGACTTCAGTAAGGCTTTTGACAGGGTCCCACATCAGAGACTATTGAGGAAAATTAAAGCACATGGAATAGGAGGAGAAATTTTTTCCTGGATAGAGGCATGGTTGACAAATAGGCAGCAGAGAGTTTGCATAAATGGGGAGAAATCAGAGTGGGGAAGTGTCACGAGCGGTGTTCCACAGGGGTCAGTGTTGGGCCCCCTGCTGTTCACAATCTACATAAACGACATAGATGAGGGCATAAAGAGCGACATCGGCAAGTTTGCCGATGACACCAAAATAGGCCGTCGAATTCATTCTGACGAGGACATTCGAGCACTCCAGGAAGATTTGAATAGACTGATGCAGTGGTCGGAGAAGTGGCAGATGCAGTTTAATATAGACAAATGCAAAGTTCTAAATGTTGGACAGGACAATAACCATGCCACATATAAACTAAATAATGTAGATCTTAATATTACGGATTGCGAAAAAGATTTAGGAGTTCTGGTTAGCAGTAATCTGAAACCAAGACAACAGTGCATAAGTGTTCGCAATAAAGCTAATAGAATCCTTGGCTTCATATCAAGAAGCATAAATAATAGGAGTCCTCAGGTTGTTCTTCAACTCTGTACATCCTTGGTTAGGCCTCATTTAGATTATGCTGCACAGTTTTGGTCACCTTATTACAAAATGGATATAAATTCTCGGGAAAAATGTACAAAGGAGGTGACAAAGTTGATCCCATGTATCAAAAACCCCCCTATGGGGAAATAGATAAGGGCCCTAAATCTGCATTTCTAGAAGAGTAGAATTAGGGGGGATATGTTTGAGGTGTATAAAGGAAGACAGGAAAAAAAAAGGGGATTAAATGTGTCTGAAAAACTAGCCTAGACAGGACTCGCGCAGGTTTTAAGTTGGAAAAATTCGATTCGGAAGGATATGGGGAAGTACTGGTTTGGAAAATAGAGTTGTGGATGAGTGGAAAAAACCCCCAAAGTCCGTTATAAAAGGCCCCAGAACTTGTGTAGCTTTAAAAATGGGTTGGATAAAAATTGGGGGGAAGTGGGTGGGTGTGAGTTAGCCCGTACTTGTGCTACCAGGTCGTTAAGCATGACCTGCCCTAAACGGGTCGGGTGTTTTTGGTTTTTAAGCGGTAGGAGATTGGCCCTGCCTCGCAGGGGCCCAGTAGGCCTTTGCGTGTTCCTTGTTTTTAGTTTTTGTTCTTATTGAGGTTGCTACCCTGGATTGGGGTTTTTTATAAGGCAGGGGTTCCCATGCAGCTCTGCACTGCTTGTGGTGCTGGGGTTCCCCTTTTTGTGCGGAGGGGGTTTAGGCGCTTTTTTACCTCCAGGAGCATTCCTCCAGCCCCTCCTTTTTTTTTTTTTTTACTTTTTTCCTAACAAATGGAAAGAAAGAAGAGATTTAATATGGAACCCCCAAAATCAATGAACCTGTCACCCTGGGCCCCCCCTGATACAGTATCGTACAGCTATCGTACTGTTCCTGTGATTTTGTAAAACATCATTCCCTCAGTTCTTGTAGTGGTACTGTTTTCTGCCCCACCCCTTTTGTCCCACGAATTTCGGGGACGTGGCGATGACATTTTAGATCACCATTTTAAGCCCCCCCAACCCATCTGTGGGCGGAGACGATACCCTTGTAGTAAAGATCGCTTAATTTTAACTCCCGTGAGCTTCCATTCTCTGTATATTTTGGGGGGACCCCGTTTACAAGTTTAAAGGGACCCACTCTGCAACGTGTTAAAATTGCTGGATTTTGGTTTCCCAGAAAAATATTGCAGGTCCAAGTGAACGCCGTCTGTGATGCCGACGCCACAAAATATGTCTTTTATCACCTCCCTCTGCCTTAATTGTGAAAGGGTCACCAGTTTTACTCTCCCCGTGCCAAGTTTCTTAAACGAACACGAAACCCGTTGTGTCAAAAGGCGAAGGCCCCCTATGCTATGGCAGTTTTTTTCTATGCCTCCAAGGAAAACTTCCCCGTATTTCTTATTCTCGAGTCACTAAACGTCCCTGCTCCTCTGGGGTCCCAGCTTCTGCAGCCTCCTCTGTGGTTACCCCTTCCACAGCCACTCTTGTCTCTAATTCTTTTGCTGTTCTGGAGTCAGAAGTCCCTCCCTCAAACCTCTTTTCTTTCTCACTTCTTCTTTTCTCACTCAAAAATTTCCTCCAATCACCCTCTTCTCAGAAGCCCAAAAAATCTCCATTCCTCAAATCTTCTTTAACCCTTCCTCCCCTTCTTCCTCCTCCGCAGTTTACCTTTTCAGTCTCTGTACGTGGTTCTTCACCTATAACTGGATCTGTTACAAGAGTGGAGGTTCCCCTCTTTCCTTTTTAACTGTTCTTCTTTCCCTGTCCCTTTTCCAGTTTGTTCCTTTTTTCCCCCTTCCCCAAGTTCTTCCTCTTCTGTCCCCAATCTTTTTTCTCCATTTACTCTCCCCTTTCGCCCCCCCTAATTTGGTACGGTCCTTGTCTTTCCCAAATTTACTCACCCTCCCCCTTCCCCCTTCTCCAATATTGTCTCCCAAACACTCCTTGTTTTCCCAAAAAATACTGAATGCAAATCTGAATATACTGCGAAACTGGACCATAATAAAACCACGATCCATCTCATGTTCCCCCTTTTCCCCTCTTCTCTATCTGCACAACTTTCTTTTTGCGACCCCTTCCTTCGCGCTGCCCGTTTAAGCTCCCGGGCCACATGTGGATTTTTTCTAACCCTTTCTAGTCCATAGCTACCTTTCCTGCGATTTCTTGTTCTTTCTCATTAAAAATCATGGCATTTACGTGGATATCGGGGCCTCAGAATACCGGGTGAGCTTCGGGTGCGCCTCCCATTTTTTCCGCTTTTGGTGTTTGTTTACAAAACCCAAATTACACTTGCTGTTATCCATCCTATCTCAGGCATGATTTTTTGATTCATCAGATCCTTTTCCGATGGAACCATTAATTAAAGTGCCCTTCGACACACATGATTTCCATCCCGTCAGCTCTTTGTTCTACTTCGCTGATTACACTGCACCCCCGTACCACTTGAAAAAGGGTATATATCGTTTTTTGTATCTCCCCTTCAGGCTTTATCACCCCCGGTGTTTTTCTTTCAAATTTCACCCCTTACCCCCCACTTCTGGGGTTTGGCGATTTTAATGGCCACCTTTTTCTCATGGGGGTCCCACGTGACTCCCGCGGATTCGTTAGAGACTTTTCTCGTTTTTTTTCACCCCGAGTTTTAAAAACAGGTTTCCACCGTTTTTATCCTGTATCATTCTCTTGATCGACTTATTGGCTGTTCCCCCCGGACTTGCATGATGGGGATCATTTCCCTTCATCCCTTTCTTTCCATGTATTTCCCCACCCCCTCGTAGCCCAAGCGGCAAATTGACTGGGGGAATTGGGTTTTTATGAAGTTAACTCTTTTTAAAGAGGCCCTTCCTTATCCTCCATTTATGAATTTTCTCCTCTTCTCGACCTCGCTCTTAACTGCAGCTTCACATTCTATACCTTTACTTCTATATGCTGCACTTCTTCTCGATGTTCGTACCCTTTGGGGATCTGTGTTGTGTCGGGCATACGTTTGAAATGGCTACGGGGCAGGGAGTGGGACAACAGAAGCACAGAGAAACTCCCTTTTTTTAAACAGAATAGGCTGTTACTTGCCCTGTCATCCATGACGCTAAAAAAAACACTTTTCGGTGGGGTTAGTTTTTTACCTCACTTTAGCTTCCTCTATGAGTGCAATTGGAAAAAAATATGGAAACCCAGGGGAAAAAACTCCCTCGACCCACTCCTAACCTTCGGGTTGTGGTGTCGTTTTAGCAAACCCCTTGACGTTTTCCACTGCATTGGTAATCATCTGGTCTGATGTCTTGGGGGTTCCCTCTATGCCCCCGTTTTTTCCTCCAATCTGCGAGAGCTAGAACCCCCAAAATTTTTTTCTCTCAAGAAGAATTTTAAATGGCCTTTACTCTTTTGGAACTGGAAGCAACACCTCTGCGTGCCGATCATCGGCAGCTGGGGAGGTTCTTATTTTGTATGCTACTGCTTTCATCAGTCAGCCCCTTTTATCCCTTTACTGTTTAATTTATTTTTCCCAAAGGGGTTCTTCCCCCGCTGTGGAACTCTGCCATTGTTCTACCTTTACAAAAACCGATATGGGACATGGCCCCCCTTCCGTCCCATTGCTCTTAAATTTTTAGTAGTAAAAAAAACCAAAAATTCTTTACTAGTGTTCGCCGTCTTGATCATTTTTTACCTATAGGGTCATGTATCCCCGAACGTTGAAAGGTCAGGTTTCTGGCCTTCTGTTTAACCGTGGTTTTCCGGAAACCCCCATATAATTCCTGAAGGCAAAATTGTCATACCGCAGAACCCAAAAAACCCCCGGGTTTTCTTTCGTGGGGAGCTGACGTAGAACTCCCTTACTTACATTCAGCCCTAAATTTTTTCGAAAAATTAATTATGGTGCAAAATCTATTTGCGGGCCACCCCCACTCCCCTTCCTTAAACCCATCCCTCACCCCGGGATTAGTTTTTGCTCGGTGTGCTTCGTCTTCGCCCGTTGAGGACTTAGCGAAGTAAAAATTCCATCCTTATCCGATCGTCATGAGCAATTTCCTTCACATTAGTCTCCAGACTCACAAAATTTTCCTGTTAGGGAAACCCCTGAGTAAGCAGACGTTCTTTGTTTGTTAGTCGCCCCCGTTACTCCGCCCTTTTCTCTCCTCCGCATTGCTCTTGTCTTTTTTCAGTTACCCCCTTTCGTGTTCAGTAACATCTCACTTTTCCCTTTTTCCCCTTGGGGGAAATTCCCGTTGTTCGGTTGTTCTTTTCCCCCTGCCATGCACGTAAGCCCAACTACCCACGTGGGTTCCTCTTCATTTTTTTGACCATTTTCTCCCCTTTATTCTTGTGCCATCGCATGTACACCAATGGGTCTAAGTCTTCTGACGCGCGGGTTTGCAGCAGTGTTTCCCGACGGGTCGTGCGGGGCATGTATTATCCCGGCATTTTTTGGCTGAATTTATGCCATTCTTGTAGATTTTCGTATTGATCTATGCCTGTGCCACCCTCTGTGGTCTTTCAAACTCCCTTTGTGCTTTACGGCTATACAAAAATTTGATGCACCTACACCCAAGTTCTTCGTATCAACTTTGGTTAGTCATTCTCTAGCATGGTTTTGATGACGTTCAAGGCAATGAACAGCAGACACTGCTGCGTGGTCACAGTACATGACCCCCCGTTTCAGGTAAGGGGTTCCCTTCATAGACTATTTTGCCTAACGCTACTATTTTGTACCTTTGGCAAAAACATTTGGGCTGATCACCTCCCTAACAAAAGTCATTTATTAAACCGAGTGTACGTTTTGGGGGATTTCATGTCTTAATGTCGAGGTTGGGGACTACTCCCTCTTTTCGCATCGGCCCTCTCGTCTTTCTCACGGGTATTCCTGGAGGGCGCCCTATTTCCGGGCGTGAGCATTTCCAGGTTCAGTATTGTTAGCCCATTCTTTAATGTCACTCTATCAACGAGTACACAGAAATTACCCCAACTCCACTGTTCTTTCTTTACCTTTCCCCTTTTTGGATGGGCCCCCCTTTAATCCCGATCATTGACTTTTTTCAGAACTGATTTAGTATACAAACCTGATGATATCCTCTAGACTCTCCTCAGTCCTTTCTACCCCAAAATCTAGTACCTTTTCCCCTGCATATCCCCCTGCCTGTGACTCCAAACCTATAATTCCCCCCCTCCATTGCTAACCCAATACCAGTGCATCCTTGTCCTGCTGCGCTGTATAACCCCTTTGGTTTTTGCGATTCTCTTTTATTTTTAATGATAATAATTAGAAAACCTGCAAGTTAAATAATGAGAAACTTGGGCACAATTTCGGAGTTCTTCAATACCTGCCTAACCTGTAGTCATGACCTACTTAAACTAGTGGAATTTCCCACTAATGGCTCCACTTCCTTCTGCTTCAACTCACCTGATTTCAGTATATAAATCAAGCATATGCTCTACTTTTCTCAAGATTGAACACATCAGCTCCCAGCTGAGGAATCTGTTACCTCAAACTCCTCCTTATCTTCCACTGTTCTTCTCTGTACTGCATTAAAGAAGCCAGTGGTTGGCGAAAAGATTCCACAGTAAAGATTCCCAAATATTGCTCAAGTATATCAATCTTCAGTAGTGTGAGAAAACACCTTGTAATAGCCTTTTAAGTAATAAGCGAAAACCATGATGGATGAAAAACAAATCAGACAAAAACCAGTTGAGTCCTCATTCAAGGAAACGTTCGTTATTAATTGTATATATAAAAATATATTTGCTATTACCTCAGCTTGGGTGCTGCACTTGGCCTCATCAGTATACCATGAAGAGTTTGAAGTGATGATGCAACTCAAAGCAACACCGACCAGCCGTCCTGTTGTTTGTTCTCTGCTGCCCACTGACACTCCAGACTCCAGACATTGTTTAATATCTTCTACATCTCTCTGTGGCTGAAGTGTAACACCAACACACAAGTACTACAATGTGAAAATAATGCCAGTGAAAATACAAAGGAAAAAAATGTAAGAATTTAATAAGATATTTTCTCATTAAATTTTTCGTTATACATGATAATCACTAATTTCAACCAAATTAGAAATTATTATTGTATTTATCACAGTACTCAAACACAAGTTTCATTTTACATAATAATGTTTAATCTGTTTTTGCATCACAAAGTTCAGTTTTAATGGTACTTTTCCCTTTATTAACTTCCCGTATCCAATATTTATTTTCTTATCTGTACTTTCATTTTCTTGGAATTCCTTCAAGTTTTCACAATGCTTAATTCATAATATATTAATGATTCTGTAATTTAAGAAGTCCCTTTTCCTCTTTCCAAACTTCTAATTATATTATTTTTCTAAAACCTACTGTAACCTTCCTCCATCTGCAGTGACTTTAACGTTTTGTTTATATATTGATAATATGTAGTATAATGTTAATACAAACATTTCTCCTCCATGGTTTACACATAGGTAATACTAAATGAAGGAAAGTGACATTGTAAAGCAGGATAATATCTTGTGTGGATTTATTTCCTCCTCCCGCTGCACACACACAACACACACACACACACACCACACACACACACACAATCAGTGGGAGTTTGATATCGTGGATAGGGTAAAGTAAGTACTGCACGTAGGCTGGTAGTACGTATAATTACAGATAATGTTGGGGAGCCAACAGTGGGGACGCAGCGCACCAACAAGCCTGCCATCTCCTTGCTCACTTCTCGTATAACTGACTGGCCGCCCACAAATACCCATATGAGAGGGGGTCTTTGAAATACAGGCTGTGGGTCAGCACAATAATGAATACAGACAGTGACTCAGGCAGAGAAACGGTTGGTATTGAGTCACTACTGGTACACTGGTTACTGGTAACTGGTTACTACTACGAGAGCTCGTCGACGCTAACGTATGTCATTCCGCCGACCATACAACTAATACAAACTGGAGATGGCAGGTGTATGGCTTGGGCTGATTCTATACAATGTCAAAGTCACAACAATTAAACATTAAAACACACATAAAGTAGAACATTGTATGGAAGGCTTACGTAACGAAACTGAAGCAATACACAGGTAAAATAGTAGCACAATCATCGAGATGAAACTCGAACGTTGAGATTACACAATAAATGATATAAAAAATTTGATCGAATCGATCTGTATTCAAGAGATCAGCTGATTCTGAAACGGAATCTATACAAAGAAGAGAGTTAAACAGAAAGGCAGATATCGGTGCACACAAATCTAGACTGTTAACTCTCAGAATGCGAGAGAACATGAACACAAAAAAAAAAATTCTTGAATACTGATATATTAGATACAGGGAAATTATTTCATCTATACAGTTATTTACATTTAACCCCCAACCTCTTCTAGGTGAGATTGACATATGCAGAATGGAGTGTCATCTCTGGGATGGATCAAACTCTGTGCATTGCTAACTCAGCTGTATATGGAGGCAAATCTGAATTGATGATTACAAAGAAAACTTGAGGAATTCCTCAATACCTGTCCGGTACGTAGGGAAAAACGACATTCAGGTTTGATCGTCTGACTGAATATCAAGGAAGAGAGTACAGGATGCAGGAGATTGTTTTAGAGTCTGTCACATAGCCTGTGGTTGGAACATCATTATCTATCACATACTAAACTTCATATGATCTAAAAGCGATTCTTTATACTGACCAGTACTAATCTCACCTAACCTATATACTTATGACCAGTGATATGTTGAACTACTCGATAAGACCAACAAACTTTTGATCAAGCAAGTTGGCATTAGCAGATGTTTCGTTAAAGTTAATCAGACACAACTCTCGAGTCCTACTTTGATTTTGGATGGCTTTGCTCGAGTGTTTGCGACTCTTGTAAATTCTGCTGTTGATTTATGAAGTGTTTCACGGATTCTTCTAAAAACACTTTGAGCTAAGCTGGTACGAGTTGCTATGAAATCATCAGGGTTGTAATTTGGTTTCGGATTAGAATATAACAACTCATAAGGCAAACGTTTATCTACACGTACAATGCATAATGTGGAGTGTCACCTATAGAAACATTGTAAGCAGAATTTATAGCACACTGCACATCAGGTATAACTTCATCCCAAGTTTCACTGTTGGGATTTATAGTGGCTCTCAAGCTATCAAGTAACTTTCTTATTGGTTTGTTCCGCTAACGCCATTGCTGGCAGATTGAAGAGGAGACAATGGTGGATTTAGAGATCCTTGGGGTAACAAGGGTAGGGGGGGGGGGGGGGGGGGGACAAATTTTCAAGAATCTCATTACAGAATTTTCACCTCCATTAAATCTGTAACTACTAGGGACTTAGGGGTGGTATGCCCTGCAGATAATGCGTTCTTTTAAAAACGCTTTAGCTACTGACTCTGCGTCTTATCTGCAATAGGAACTAAATTCACAATATCAGGTGAAATAGTATACCATCAAGACACAGATATATTGCCTTGGAAGGGAACATTGGAAAATTAGTTTTATGCAAATCTAGCGAACTCTTCTTTCCCCAATGGTTCGCTAGATAGTTAGGATACACTTGGATTGGATTAGGCCATTTCATTATCCTTTAAGTACATGCAGGACACTACATTTCATACATACATCAGAAATATCAGATTGCATACGAGGCCCAAAAGTATTTCAATCTGGCTTGTTTTAAACTGAACGATCCAACCAGGGTGTGCAACCTAACACTGGTACATTCATGAAACTAGTCAGTAAGGCACATTCACTAGTGACGAGTGGAATTACTAACTGGTATACTCTGAGTGCTGGGAGGAGTAGGCGGCATTACGGGGGGTGGGGGGGGGTCGGCAGTTCGATACATAATCTTGTTCATGACAAGTCACTGATGGGAGCAGCTGGTGGCTTCACATCAGAGTAAGATCTTCCTGGAGGCGGAATCGAATACCCGGGATGGGGGGGGGGGGACCACATGGATCCTGTTCGTTGAGTAGGGGGGGGGGGGGGGGGGGGGGGGGGGTCTTTACATCTTCACACACCAAATGGATGGTCTGCAAGTTTACCTATACTAACATGTCGCGATAAGGGCATCTGCGACTACATTTGACTGCCAGGTAAGTTTTTATGTGAGGGGGAGGGCGGATTGAACTTGGATAGTTCAGAGGTGGGGGATGGGGTACGGGGGGCTTGGTTACTAGGTAACTGGTTACTACTACATGAGATATGAAGGGATTCAGGGAAACCGGCAGGCTGACTTGAGTCCCTGGAGGATTAGAAAATACAGTGCCTGCCTCTAAGGAGGTTGTTAATGCGTTGAGTTTAAAAACTGTAGTGTAAAGTACCCTTCTGCAAGACAGTGATGGAATGAATGATGGTGAATGTTTTTTCTTTTTGGGCCACCCCCTGCCTTGGTGGGAATCGGCCATGTGTTAATAATAATAAAATATTTATTATAATTATTTGTTTACTCTTTTTACCCTTTGCACAAAAATAGGTTATTTTACTAACAACTTCTAAATGTAATTTTGTTAATATATTAATCACTTTTTAATTCAAACATTACTTGTCCATGATGTATATTGATACATCATGGAACAAGTAATGATTTATTGTGGCAAATTGTAATTTTGGATCAGATAGGGAAGTGAGAACATTATTACAGGTTAATTTACGTAATAACAAAGTGTTACCTAACTTAGCCTAGTCTCACCTAACCTAATTTAGCCTAGTCTAAACTTACCTAAAGAACAATGCCTATATCTAACCTTTAATATAACGTTTTTGAAAGAGTTTTCTAGAATTTCATCACTACTCTTGGAGCCCAGCCATGTGTGGAAGCTCCATCTGGTGTTTGCCATGGTCAACCGGGTAAGCTGCTCAAAGGCTTGCTGCCCACATATCCAACAATCAGCCTGGTGATCTGTCATCTGGATAAAGATGCTGTCCAGTTTCCCCTCTTGGAGGCTTCTACACTTGTACTAGGGCAGTGAGTTCTGATATCTTCTGTTAAGATGTTGATAGTCTGGACCCGGATGTTTGATACAGTGTTCCCCTATTTTTCACTCACTGCACTCCTGCCCCCCTTTTCCCTCACTGGGTTTTATCTTATATTTTCTCGCCACATCTCTCAGCTCTACTCCAGTATGTTTGTATGACCACACCAGAACATACTTAGCCGCGCTGGGGGGGGGGGGGGGGCCCGGGGGGGGGGGGGGGGGGGGGTGGGGGGGGGGGGGGGGGTTGTTCGAGGGGTTATGGGGATAGTTGGTTGTGGGGGGAGGGAGGGTTAAACACAAAAAAAAAATACAGTGGTCCCCTTGTTTTTTCCGTATTATTCATTCCTGAGGTGCACTATTATCGAAATAAGTAATGGTGTAGGGGGGGGGGGGGTTGAAATTTTCCATACATAAGAAATAATGTAAATACAATTAATCCGTTCCTGACACCCAGAAGTATCAATAACAATTTTTTTTTTTACCTTAAAGATAGATTTACATGCACAAAAGAATGAACATTCAACATGACAGTTACCTTTATTGAAGGCTGTTGTTGATGAATGGAAGACAGGGAGGAGGAGAGAGGGAAGAGAGGTTATTGTTTGGAAGGGGGATCCCCCTCCATAAGGAGGATAGGTTGGATAAATACATGAGTGAGAGGGGTTGGATTTGAGCGGGACTTGCATATCAGAGAACATAACATAAGAAAGGAGGATCACTGCAGCAGGCCTATTAGCCCATGCTCGGCAGGTCCTTTACAATTCATCCTACTAACGAAACATTTTTCCAACCCAATCCTCAATGCTACCCAAGAAATAAGCTCTGATAACTCTATCCACTCATTTGCAAGTCCCACTCATCCAACCCCTCTCACTCATATATTTATCCAACCTAAATTTGAAACTACCCAATGTCCTAGCCTCAGTAACCCAACTAGGTAGACTGTTCCACTCATCAACTACCCAATTTCCAAACCAATACTTTCCTGTGTCATTTCTAAATCTAAACTTACCTAATTTAAATCCATTACTGCCAGTTCTCTCTTGGAGAGATATCCTCAAGACCTTATTTATATCCCCCTTATTTATACCCATCTTCCACTTATACACTTCGATCATATCTCCCCTCATTCTTCGTCTAACAAGTGAATATAATTTAAGGGTCTTCAATCTTTTTTCATAAGGAAGATTTCTAATGCTATGTATTAATTTAGTCATTCTATGCAGAATGTTTTCTAATGAATTTATGTCCATTCTGTAATATGGAGACCAGAACTGACCTGCATAATCTAGGTGAGGCCTTACTAATGATGTATAAAGCTGCAGTATAACCTCTGGACTTGTGATGCTTACACTTCTTGATATAAATCCCAATAATCTATTTGCCTTATTACGTATGCTTAGGCATTGCTGTCTTGGTTTAAAGTTGCTGCTTACCATAACCCCCAAATCCTTTTCGCATTCTATACTGCTAAGTTCAACATTATTAAACCTTTGACTGTCGAAGGGCCCAATCCTGAAGTGTCTCCTGGTGTCGCAAAATATTCAAAAAAAAAAAATTATTTTTTCATATGAAAATGCTAAGATTATTTTTCTGATTGTTTTAGTCCCAAAAAAAAAAATTTTCCCATCAGTACTTACCGAGATATAGAGGCATGAAGTTTGCAGAAAATGAGCCGCGTATGGCAACAGCGGCGACTGCCGCTCACCCGTGTAAACTTTAGTTTACTTGTATTTGAAGGTTTGTTGTTCTTTTCACTATTTTATTTTTTCACATAACTTATGTGGCCTGTGAGACCAAAGTAAGGTGCAATGTACATATATACACTCGTTGTATACTACACAATAAGCACACAAACATAATTATCAATATATTGTTTACAAAACTTGTTTACAAAAAAACAATAAAAAAAATTTTTATTACATTGTTCTATAATTATATCCCAATATAAGTCATGAAATATTCCTAAAGTTCTGCAGCTTGTGGAACTTGGAACTGGTGTCATACAAGTGGTTTTTACATCTCAACATAAAACATGGTGCATACACAGTGGTGTTTTACACTCTCACACATAAAACATGGTGTTACACAGTGGTGTTTTACACTCTCAACAAAAAATCGTGGTGTGCATTTTTGTTAAATTTTTTTTTTTTTTTATGTGCAAAGAAAAAACCCCTCGTCTGAGCATTTTTTCAAAGTATTAGCGGCAGTTGTTTTATGTAGTTATCCTGGGTAAAGGGGTCGTGTGTTCATTCCTTCCATTTCCTTTCTTTCCCTTTCTCCCTGGAGGCTACCTGGGGGCTTCCCCTTTCCCTACTTTCCCTTCATCTGTCTTCATTATTTTTTTCCCTTTCCCTTTCATCTACCTTCCTTCATTCCTGCCTTCCCCTTCTTGCTTCTGGTTTAAAAAATATAAACACATTTTAAAAGTCACAATCTTTATAAAATGCTATTATCACCCTTCAGCAAGCTTGTCTTGGTGGAGTGTGGGCTTATAATTTTTGAGTGAGTCAGCAGCTGCAAAATGACAATTGTCTCATTATCACTCCCCCTCCCGCCTGTCAAAACAAGGGGGTCGGAGCTGTTTCCCCCCCTCCACTCTTCTAATTACTTTCTCCTATTCTATCTCTTTCAATCTGTTTTCTTTCTTCTCTCTGTTATCTCTGTCTCACAGGTACACTAAAAACAACATACATAGGAAATTACCCAGGGAAACCCAAAAAATCCGACAAAGTGCTATACTCTGCTTGAAGATGTGAGTAAAGTGATGAGAAAAGTCTTTTGGCTCTCTCTGAACAGAGTAGACGGATAGACAGGGGTTTGGCAGGGCAGACAAATGTTAGTTTTTTGTCATTTTTTTTCCCCCTCCTCCTCCTTCTCATTTCCTCCCCCTCCCCCTCCTCCTCCCCTCCCTTTCCCCCCCTGGCTCTTGACAGATGGACAGCTGCCCCCTCCCCCACCCCCGTTTTCGCTATCAAAGGTCGTCTTATGATGTTTTCTCCCCTTATCTTGACTGCGGGGTTTAACTGTTTTCATTCAAGGGAACATATTTTTACATATTATTTTATTAGGTATTATTTTTTATTCTTCTTATTTTCTTCTTTTTCTTTTTCTTATTTTCTTCTTCTTTTTCTTCTTCTTCTTCTTCTTCTTCTTTTTCTTCTTCTTTTCTTTTCTTCTTCTTTTTCTTTTTTCTTTTCTTCTTCCTCCCCCTTCCACCTTCCTCCTCCCCCTCCCTCCCCCCCCTCCTTTTCCTCCCTCCTCCCCCCTTTTTTTCCTCCCTCCCCCCTTCTTCCTCCCTCCCTCCTTCCTCCTCCTCCCTCCCACCTCCTCCCCCTTCCTCCTCCCCCCTTGTTCCCCCTCCCTCCTTTTCCTCCTCCCTCCTTTTTCCCTCCTCCCTCCTACCTTCTCCCCCTCCTTCCCCCTCCCCCCTTTCCTTCCTCTTCCTCCTTCCTTCCTCCTCCTCTTCTTCTTCCCCCCCTTTTTTCCCTCCTCCTCCTCTTCTTCCCCCTCCTCTTTTCCTCCTCTCTTCCCCCTCCTCCACCCCTCCATTGCTTTTGGCCTCAAACTCCTCGAAATCAAAAAATTGATTTTTCATTGACACTTCCATCTGTGTTAGGCCTCACTTGGGAAGAGAAGGTCCCGATTTACAGGGAAAAATCAAATATTTTTTACCCTAGACATGCTGAAAAAAATCGATGAAAAAGGTATTCCCCCAATGACCACTGGCTCCCCGTTTTTTTTATATGGTGCACACTGACCATGGAGAAACCCTTCTTAATGTGGGCCACCACTTTCTCCTGCTTGATTTGAAGCCACTAGAAAATTTTTGCGTATAGATACGTCAAACACCAAACCACCAAAAACGGTATTCCATGAGTACATAACGACCGCGACAGTCAAAAGGGGTTTAAACTGGGAGGTGCTAGGGTTATGAACATTTCCCGCTTTAGAACTTTACATTTATTTCATTGAACTGCATTGCCACTTTTTGATGAAGAATTGAGCTTGTCTAAACCCCCCTGAAGTTTTGAGACATCAAAAGTCTGAATCGTCTGAATCGATTTTCCTACCTATCTTCGTGTATCACAAAAATTTGCTTATGTCACTAGTAATTCCCCCGCAAGGGTTTATTAATTATAAACAACGTAAGATGTAAAAGGCAAATTCTATTAGGGCAGGAAAGGAATTTATAGGCATCTCAAAAGAGGTAGGGGCATTTATGAATCAGTATATTGAAAATTAAAAAGGGGATAAGAAAACTAAAAATGACTATGAAATTAAAGTTGCTAGGGATTCTAAAACTAACCCGAAAAGTTTTTTCCAGGTCTATAGAACAAAAGTTGGAGAAAAGATAGGTCACCTTTTTAAAAATAACTATGGGCATCCTTACTGACAAAGAGAATGAAATGTGTCCGATTTTAATTAATTATTTTCTCTCGGTTTTTAAACAGGAAGACACTTACAATTTTCCAGTAATTAATTTTTTATAGTGGGCTAGAAGAAGATAAATTTGTAATCATCTCACAGTCACTGTCAAAATGGGTGTGAAACAGATAGACCGACTGAGAAGCCAAGACTGAAGCAAAATAAGTCACCGGGTCCAGATGAGGTTTTTTCATGGGTTCTTAAGGAATGCAAAATGGAACTCTGGGTGAACGATTTACTAATGTTTTAATTGCTCTCTTCAAAACAGGTGTACAGGGGTCAAGTCGTTACTCCATCAAATTACCACCTATAAGCCTCTGACCTCATTGTAGGCAATTTACTAGAGTCAATTATAGCTGGAGATGATTATAAGGAAGCCATTCCCCCTCGATAAGGATAGTTGATTAACCCTTTGACTGTCGCGGCCGTATTATATATCGTCTTCCCGAGGTACCGTGTTTTGACATATATATACTCACTAAATTCTAGGGCTTCAAATCCAAGCAGGAGAAAGCTGGTGGTAGGCCCTACATGTGAGAGAATGGGTCTGTGTATGGTCCAGTGTGCACCACATAAAAAAAAATTCGTTGGAGCACGCAGTGCATAATGAGGAAAGAAACGTCTGTACCATTTTTTGTAATTTTAAAATGCCGACTTTATGGTCTATTTTGTATAGTTTTTATGGTTGTATTTCATCGTTATCTTGGTATCATTTGATAGAATGGAAAACATATTATAGAAATGAATGTGATTTTGATGATTTTACTATTAAAAAGAACCTAGAAGAAATGGAGCTCAAAGTTTTTAGAAAATTTTCTTTTTTTACACATCCCACACTTTTTTAGGGGAAATGTTTGATTATTGCCCAATGTTCAAAAGTAAACAAATGAAATGCCATTGTCCAATAATAAATATCCAACTAGCCATTCTAATAATGCAGTCATGATGGGTTGATGTTATTTATACAATCTATTTCAGAATTGCAGTAATCTGCATAATAGTAGTCTTCTATTATTTGATTTGCAAAAAGAAAAACCAAAATAGAAAGCAAGGTAATATCTAGAGGGGCCTGGAGACATGACTGATGAGCATAGAAATATTATTTAGAGCAGGAATGTCTGCAATTGTTCATTCTGGACCTTATTTTTGAAATTGTCATTATTTTTTGTTTTCGTGTGAAAAATGGCCAAATTGCAAATTTCTGAACCACATTATTTGTAGTTTGAGAATAGGTAAATGGGCAGTTTCTTTCGTACTCAATCGATAGAATTAAATGGATGTTCTAAAGAGAAAAATAGTTTTGACGTTTGGGTGACTGGAACAACGGTAAATTAGCCGACAATAGGGCTCAAAGTGTGCGAAATTGCGATTTGTAAACAGCGCGAGGTCACTTACTATCGCGAGAGCATAATTACGTCAGTTTTCCATAAATTCTGTTTTTTTGGTGTCCATTACAATTGGGAAAAGATTCTCGTTTCATTTCATAAGAAAAAAATTTTTTTTTTTTTTAAATTTTGCGACACCAGGAGACACACTCCAGGATTGGGGGTTGCAACAGTCAAACGGGTTCAATGTTACTCAGCATGGGGGGGATTCCAACAAGAGGCCGGCTTTGTATTAACTAATTTATTAACTTCTTTTCAGTAAGCTTTGAGGGTGTTGGCAACGATAAAGAAGTTTGAATATTATTTACTTAGAGTTTAAAGAATGTGGCAGCTCTGTGGCATTCGGGGGATGGCTTGGTGCTCTCGTGGGACGAATCAGGGCTCACAGACAGGAAGAGGGGAGGAGAGTGTCCATAAAAAATGGGGTTAAATCCGAGTGGGAATCTGTAAGCAAGTGGCGTCAACAGGGATCAGTCTTTGGCCCATTGTTGTTTTATAATAATATCAATGATCTTGATGAAGGAATTACTAGTGATATGAGCAAATTCCCCGATGACACAAAGATAGGTAGGATAATTGATTCAAAGTAGATGTTAGGGAACTTCAGAAAGATTTAGACAAACTCTATTCTTGGTCAGAAAAGTGGCAGATGCAGTTCAATGTAGATAAATGCAAGGTTCCGAAGCTTGGGAGTGTCCATCACCCTAGCACTTATAAGTTAAATGATGTAAAACTTAGCCATACAGATTGTGTATGGGCTGTTACTGAGTTACCCCTACTATCATACTTCCATTCAATTCTACATGTAATTGATTTGTGGTCGCTAGCACCCAGTTCCTCTGAAACTTCTAAATTATTAACAAGGGATTCATTGTTTGCCAGAACTAAGTCAAGCAGGTTATTACCCCTTGTAGGTTCTGTCACAAACTGCTTCAAAAAACAATCCTGAACTACTTCTAAGAAATCGTATGATTCTAAATTCCAGTCAAGAAATTCCAATCAATTGACTAAAGTTAAAGTCTCCTAGAATTACAAATTTTATCGTGCCTTGTGGCCCTAAAAATTTCCTCCCATAGTAGTCTCCCCTGGTCCCTATCTAAATTTGGGGGATGGTATATCACACCTAAAATTAATTTTTCATGCCCCTCTGAAAATTCTATCCAAACAGACTCTGTATGTGTTACTTCAGACTTAATACCCGTTTAATGCAACAGTTCAAGCGATCTGGACATACAATGCCCCCCACCCCCCTTTCCCTATACTTTATCTACTTGGAACAATTTGAAACCCTGAATGTGACCCTTCTGCAGGCATGTCCCGACTTTTTGAATTAAACCACGTCTCAGTAATGGCAAAAACATCTATGTTACCTGCACTAGCAACTAGTCTCAACTCGCCCCTCTTATTTCCTAGCACTGCGACTATTTGTGTAAAATAACTTAAGGACCCTCCTTTTTCTTATCATTCCTGCTCTTTCTGTTATTCCACTAAACCTATTATGTCCTTGTCAATTAGTGCCACTGTCTTTCCGATATCCCCCTATTTTGCCTATTACTAGTTCTCCTAGTACTCATATTACTACCCCGAGACTTCACAGTTTTCCCACAGAAACCCATACCACTAACTATTCCTAGTTTAAAGACCAACAGCTCCCTCCACTGCGTTGGCCAGTGCTCCCACCCCACACCTAGACAAGTGAACCCATCCCCGGCATACATGTCATTTCTGCCATAGAAGAGGTCCAGTTGTCAATGAATGTACCGCATTTTCTTACAGTATTTTTTCCACCCGCAATTGACACCAATTGCTCTGGACAAAACCATTTTTCCAACTCCTCTCCTTGGCAAAATGCCACATATGACAGGTTTCCCACCCTTCTTCCTAATTATCTCTATTGCTGACCTATACCTGCTAATCAGGTCCTCACTCCTACGTCTGCCAACATCATTGCCTCCAGCACTGAGACAGATAATAGGATTGCTCCCATTACCTCTCATGATGTCATCCAGACGGCTAACAATATCCTTCATCCCAGCCCCAGGAAAACACACTCTCTGCCTCCTACTCCTATCCTTCAAACAGAATGCCCTATCCATGTACCTAATCTGACTATCCCCAACAACAACAATGTTTTTACCTTCCTTGGCGTCATCCATAGTGATGCTCCGAGTAGTCGACTCAAATTCGCCAGGTAGCATTACACCACTTGTAGAATTCGTCATGACGTTCTCGATGGTCTTCGTTGGGGTTTCTAGGGATGTCTCACTCATGTCTGCCAATGCTTCCTTGGTGCTCGTTGTGGCATTCCCAGTAGAACACTCACATTCGTCAGGTAGCACCGAGAATGAGTTGGAAGTTTCCACGGCAGTCTTCTGGTTTCTCGTTGTTTCTGCCTCTCCAACCGTTTTCTTAATCTTCAGCTTGGTTCCATGTTGCCCGACCACTGACCAAGCTCCCCTCTTAACCTGGGGACTCACAACAGAAGGATTACTACGAATCCTCTTGTTCTCCTCCGTTAATCGCCGTATCTCCATCTTAGCAACTCTGAGCTCCTCTCTCAGCTGCTGGTAAAGTTGCTCAAGAGAAGGCATCCTGGTACAGATTCACAGAGAGCACACAAATAGGTCTTCACAGAGCTAACTAATTTATTAACTTGTCTAACTAATTTATTAACTTTCTTCAGTAAAGCTTTTGAGGCTGTTGACCACGATAAAGAATTTGATATTATTTACTTAGATTTTAGTAAGGCATTTGATAGAGTTCCGCACCAAAGACTGTTGAAGAAAGTAGCAGCTCATGGCATTGGGGGAAGGGTGCTCTCGTGGATCGAATCATGGCTCACAGACAGGAAGCAAAGAGTGTCCATAAATGGGGTTAAATCCGAGTGGGGATCAGTAACAAGTGGCGTTCCACAGGGATCAGTCTTGGGCCCGTTGTTGTTTTATAATATATATCAATGATCTTGATGAAGGAATTACTAGTGATATGAGCAAATTCGCCGGATGACACGAAGATAGGTAGGATAATTGATTCAAACGTAGATGTTAGGGAACTTCAGGAGGATTTAGACAAACTCTACTCCTTGGTCAGAAAAGTGGCAGATGCAGTTCAATGTAGATAAATGCAAGGTTCTGAAGCTCGGGAGTGTCCTAACCCTAGCACTTATAAGTTAAATAATGTAGAACTTAACCATACAGATTGCGAAAAGGACTTGGGGGTTATGGTAAGCAGCAACCTTAAACCAGACAGCAATGCCTAAACGTACGTAATAAAGGGAAATAGATTACTGGAATTTAAGAACATAAAAACTAAGAAAGGAGGAAACCCAGC
>NC_069457.1:22883967-22953967 GCF_026875155.1 Cherax quadricarinatus
AATTATATATATTATATTAATATATATATATTATAAAAAAATATATATAAATTTTAAAATTATATATACATATATAATATATACATACACACATTTAAAGAAATGTAAATATTACCCAATCATTCATAATCCTGTAAATCATACAATCCATTCATATCATATGATATTCACAGTGTATCTAGCTTGTAAGCTATTATCTATACTAGCTCAGCTTTATATACCTTAAGCTCGTATATAACAGTAATATACGTAATATACCAAACCATCTTATCAATTAGCTTATTGCTATGGTCACTAATAGATATATTACACTCTTAGTGTATCTATCAGAAAATTACTATAAAGAAATACCGACTTCGTCTTATCTCCCTCCATTACCACATATTAGGAATATCTTCCACGGAAATGGGGGAATCTAGAAGGAGACGATTAATACTAATATAAGTAGAATCTCCTTTCTCACGAAGGGTTCTACTTATAACTGTATTAATCGTAATGTAACAGTGATCAATGTTATCATTCTGTTCTGTATACATAAGCCACTCGTACAATATAACTCAATTCACCACTTTCATGTGTAGAGATGTATATATATATACTAGCACAAATTTAAAATATGCAAAATAACCCCCCTTTTATTTTTTTATTTTTTATTTTCTTAACTTAAGTTTCTTTCTCATTTAATCTGCTAAGAATAACTAAATATGGAGAAGGTCCTATAAGCACTCAAAGACCAATCCTTTATCACTTATCTCTATAACCCTATGTCACCTTTTTCTATTTAAATTGGAATTGCACCAATCCTCGAAAGATCAAAACCTTTCGTGTCCTTTACACTTCTACATACAAAATATAAAGATAAGCTAAATCTAAGCTAATGGGCTCATGCCTCATTTATGAGAGTAATCTCTTTATAATTTTATTTTCGCCTTATAAAATAATTTTTATACTTTCACTTCTATCAGGGTTCCTCCTGACCATTTCCTCATCATCATGATTCTAAGCTTGAATCGGTCTTGAACTCAATCTCATATCATTTATTCCTTTAATCTCATCAAAAGAAAACCAATTACCGTCAGAGGCCTCCTTAAAATACTTTTTGATTCAAGCTCTAGGGTCAGCCATTACCATCTTATCCTCAACCTTAAATTTTTTCATTCTGAGAATTTCACTCTCCTTTATCTCCTTAGCCCTGCTTCTTAAATTAGGAGCGGCCCCATTCCATTTTGATTTCCTCAAGTTATGGAAGGTCTTAATTTGGACCCAAATTATTATTCTCATGACAATCCAAAAGCTCACCCCTATATTTTTAATCTCTTATCTATCTACAGAATACTATACTACACATCATTATTTTCTTAGGACTAACTTCCGCTATTGTCGAACCCTAGGGGGGATTAACCAAACATCCCTTCGAAAAATTTTAGCTTATTCATCTATTAATCACAATCATGGATACTTTTCGCTATACTTATCAATGAAACCTCCTGGATAATTTACTTATTCATATATGCTTTAATCTCAGCTTCAGTCGCCTTTTACTTCTCATCAACCCAAACATACTTATTTTCCCACTTAATTAACTCTAATCAAGGCTCTTTTCCTAAAATTATCTCAATAATAAACCTTTACTCTTTAGGAGGTTACCCCCTTTCTCTCGGGTTTTTATTCCCTAATGAATCATTATTCAAGAAATAATTTTTAACCCCCTTTTATTTTCCTCTTCTAATTCTTCTCCCTCTTAAACTAAAACCTTTTTTACTTTTACTTCCGATTTACTCAAATCCTCTTTCTAAATTTTCCTATACTCAAAAAAAAAAAACATCTTTTTAAAAACCCCTTAAAATCTTCTCCTCCCCTTTATGTTCCCCATCAATTTATTTGGCCCTTTTTATCCCATCTATTTTTTTATTTTTCTAAATTTTTTAAGCAAATTTAAACTAAAAACCTTCAAAGCTGTAAAAAAAAATTAATAATCTTTTAAATATTATCTTTGCTGATAAGAAAGTTTAACTTCAATTTAATTTACAACCCTAACCCTCTAATCTCAGCCTCTTATCCTACAAATTACAAAAAACCCAGAAACCCTTCATGAAAAAAATATTTAAGGGGACCGTGTTTTAAAAAAACAAAATATTCCCCTTTTTTTTCCAGAACAAAAAGAGAATAAAATTTAAAAAAAAACCCCTGCCCCTTAAAAGAATATATATATAAAGATAACGGCCCTAAAAAAAGACAGACCCCTACTTAAAATAAAATTTAAAAACTTCCTTCATCTCACCCTCTAATAAATTAAACTGTTTTCCCCTTTTTAAATTCAATTGGAGGGGGCAGCAATATTCCCTACAGCCAAAAAAAAACCCACCACAAACCTACCCTTTGGGTATGACTTTAAAAAAAACCTTCCTAAAAATCAAACTCCGTCTACCTAAACGTTCATAAACTATATTTCCCCAAACAAAAAAACCCCTTTGAAAAACAAAAACCATGGCCCCACCATCACTACAAAAGTTTCCAAAAAACCTCAGCCCCTCATAGAAACAAGCCCCCTAACACCAAACCCATGTGAGCCACAGAAAAAATAAGCAATTAAAGACTTTAAAACCACTTGACATAAACACATTAGACTAAAAAAACAACACCGCTAAAACCAAGACCCCATTGATCCCCCAAAAAAAATATTTTAACCCCCCAAAAACACTCTCAAAATCTAATAAAACCCAAAACCCCCCCTAATTTTTAAAAACATCCCAGCTAGAACTATAAAACCCTTTTTAAAAAACCCCAGTTACATAAAAATTTTAAATTAACCCCCAAGCTAGTACTATATAATTTTAAAATAACATCCCAGCTAGTACTTTTTAATTTAAATAACATCCCACTATACTATATAACTTTAAAACATCCCACTAGTACTATATAACTTAATAACACCCACTATATATAAAAATTTTTAATAACACCCCCAGCTAGAAACTATAAAAACTTTAAAAACTCCCAGCTAGAAACCAATAAAAATTTAATAACACCCCAAGTACTATATAATTTTAAAAACCATCCCAGCTAGTACTATAAAATTTTTAATAACATCCCAGCTAACTTTTAATTTTTAATATCACCCCACTAGAAACTATTTAATTTAATAACACCCAGCTAGACTTTTTTAAACTTTAAAAATCACCCCAGCAGTACTATTTAACTTTAATAACACCCCAGCTAGTACATTTAATTTTAATAACACCCCAGCTATTTACAAATTTAACTTTAATATCACCCCGTTTATACATTTAACTTTAATAACACCCCAGCTAGTACAAATTTAATTTTAAATATCCCCCCCAGCTAGTATTTTTTTTAATTTTAAATTAACACCCCATTTAGTACTATTTAACTTTAATAACCCCCCAAGCTAGTACTTTTTTAAATTTTAATAACACCCCAACTAGTACTTTTTTAATTTTAATAACTTCCCACCCTAGTACTATATAACTTTAAAAATCCCCCCCGGGCTAGTACTTTTTAAAACTTTAATAACATCCCGCTAGACTTTTTAAATTTTTAATAACACCCCAGTTTGTACTATAAAAACTTTAATAACATCCCAGCTAGTACTTTTTTAATTTTAATAACACCCCAGTTTAGTCTATATAACTTTAATAAAAACCCCACTAGTACAAATAAACTTTAATAACACCCCGCTAGATTTTTTTAAAATTTTTAAAATAAACATCCCAGCATTTACTAAAAAAATTTTTAATAAAAACCCCACAAAGTACAAATTTTAACTTTAATAACCCCCCAGAAATACTTTTTAAATTTTAAATAACCCCCCCCAACCTTAGTACAAATAAAAATTTTTAATACCCCCCCCAAAAATTTTATACTATATAACTTTAAAAACCCCCCACTAGTACTTTTTAACTTTAATAACCCCCCAGCTAGTACTTTTTAATTTTAAATAACACACCAGCTAGTACTTTTTTTTAACTTTAATAACACCCCAGCTATTACTATTTAATTTTTAAAACACCCCAGCTAAAACTTTTTACCGAAAACAGGACCCCCTCCAAAAGGGGCCTTAGGAAAACATAAATGAAATAAAAAAAAAGGGTAATTTAACTAAAATCCCAAAACAGAGCAAAAATATCCCAACCCCCCGACATTTTGGAAACCCAAACCGTTCCTGGCAAAAACCCTTTTATTTTTCACAACCGTTCCTGGCAAAAACCAATTTTCACAACCGTTCCGGGCAATAACCTTAATTCAAAACCCCGTTCCGGGCAAAAAACCCCTTATATTCACAACCGTTCCGGGCAAAAACCTTTATATTCACAACCTTTTCCGGGAAATAACCTTATTTAAAATTTCCCTTTGCTTTTATAAAACCCCTTTAATAAAGAAAAATGAAGGTCCCGAAGAAAATAAAAAAAAAACAATATTTTAAATTCCAGCTTAAATTCACCTCATGCTAAATTACCCAAAAAAATTTTTAAAAAGCATGGGAAACTAGGACCTTTCAAATCAAATTTAAAAACATTAGAAAATTTTAACTGACCTGAAATTTAAAAATTTAAAACAACAAAAAAATTAAGTTCATTTAAACAAGAACCCATTTAAAAATTCCCCAAATTTTTTTACTCTCACCCCCCATAAACTATTAAAAAGAGATTAAAAACCTTTTAAATTTAAAAATCAAAAATAACTTAATAATCAGACCCTTTTATAAACCCCCCCAAAAAAAAAAAAAAAAAAAATAAAAATCATAATTTATTATTAATAATTTTTGTAAAGCATTAAACAACAACCCAATCTGAATCAACCTTCAATTCATCACAAATCTATAAAAACAAAATTTAAACCCCAAAAAACATTAAAAATACAAAAAATACCGACTCCCCTAAAATAATCATTACCATGGAACGAAAAATAGAAACCAAAAAAGATAAACCTAGACCCCCTTCACACGTAACCAAAACAAAAAAAAAAAAAACAAACCATTTTTCCAAAACCCAAACTGGCCATTAAAACTTTTATAACCCAAAACACATTTAATAAAAAAAAATTTCCCAAACCCCCCAATAAAACTTTTAAATAGATGCTTATGATTTGAAATAAACCTCAAAATCCACAAAAACTAAACTAACAACCTAAAACCTCGTTTCCCCTCCATCATCATAGACCAGAAATTTTTTTTAAAACCCTATTTTAAACCTCCTTCACAAAATTTTAGGGCCCTTCACCCCTTTATGAAAATCCCATCCATTATTTAAACTTGCAATTTCCGCATTTGTAGATAAACCAATTCCTAAAAAATATTTTTTTTTTTTTGAAATTTGGGATCTCTCTTGGATTATCCCTAGTAGCTCAAATTGAAAACTGGTTTATTTTTATCCATTCATTTTATTTCCCACATCAAACCTGGTTTTTTCCCGAACGTACACAATTTTCCCGGGGTTGAATTATGGATGACTTTTCCCGAACTATTAAACCCCCAAAGGGGCATTTTTCCCTTTTTTTATCTGCATTTTTTCCCTCATATTGGTCGGGGTATTTACTATAAATCATTTTTTTTTTTTTTAAAGGGCCGGGAAAAGTTGAAGTTCAAATTTTTAAATTTATAACAAAGTCAACCCTTTCCCCCAGTTATGTCCTACCCGGGGCAAAAAATCATTTTGAGGGGGCCACAGTTTTTACAAACTTATTCTCTCCCCTTTTCCCTATTTTGGAACAGTTTTTTAATTTCAATGAATTTGAGGAGGTTTCAAAATTTGAAAAACCCTAACCTTAACTCGTTTTTTTTTACATTTCACTTTCTCTTACCTTTTTTTAAAATCGCTGCAGCTACATTTTATTCACATCTTATTTATCCTTTCACTCCGGGGCTAACAACCCCCTTAATTTTTCCCCCCTCCTCTATAGAAAAAATTTCCCCTTTCCCCCCCTACTTTCCCTTTTAAAGATATTGTAGGATTCCAATTTTAAATATTTAAAATCTTATTCCCCCTAACCTTTGAATCCATACCTTCTTGGTGAACCTGATAATTTTATTCCAGCTAACCCTCTGGTTCACCATTTCATTTTTAAAAACCTAAAGGGTTTTTTCAAATTGCAAAACCATTCTCCAATCTATTCCAAACAAACAAGGGGGAGTTATCACTTTATTTTTTATCAGTAGAAATTTTCCCCGGGCTTCTCCCCTTCACCTCTTTAAAAAATTTCAAGGTCAACTTTTTTCCCCTTTTTAACCCCAATTTTCTTTTTTTGGAACTCTTGTTTCCACAATCATCTTCCTGAAAATGAATTGGAAAACGCCCTTTTTAGAGGACCCTTTAAATTTTTTTTACGGGGCAAACTTTTTACTTTTATTTATTTTGTTTACTATGTCTTTAAACCCCTTTTAATCCTCTTTTTAACAGACTTACTCCAAAAAGGATAAAAAAGTTTTTTTTAAAAAAAAATGTTTTGAAAACTTTAAAGGAATTTTTTTCCAAAACCCTTCATAATTTTAAAAATTTTATTTTTTAAACTAAAATTAGTTTTTTCCAAAAAACAAAAACTGAAAAATTCAGAATACAGAAAAAACCCTTTTTCAGGCTATATAAAATTAACAAAATAAATTTTCGAAAATCGGGGTTAAACCCCCCCCGCACCCAAATAAATTAAAACCTAACCTTACTAATTTTATATAAAACCCAAAACTTAAGACTCTTCCCCCCCAAAAAATAATAACATGGGATACCCGACTCAAAAAAAAATTCCTAACAAAAACAGCTAGGGAAAATTAACAAAAAATCCCCCTCTCTTTTTTTTTCCCAGTATTGAATCCAGAAACTAATTCAGACCCCCTTTCTGCAAAATAAAAAGGGAGTTTCGTTTTTATCTCCCCCCAAAAAAAAAACCCCCAAAACCAAACCATAATGGGGAAACTTTCCAACCAAATAAATCATATTCTCCCCTATAAAACCCTTGGGCTCTGTTAACCTAAATCTTCTAACTAAAAAAACATAAGATAATAAAATTAAACCCAAAATCTTACCTCATACGAAATAGTTTTTGGCTACAGCCCGAACCCTTCCCAAAAAGGGAATACTTAAAATTTTAAAACCCCCCAGCCTTAAAAAAGGGGTTAAACCCCCTAACACAAAAAAATAAAAACATGTATTTCAAAATTTACAAACCCCTAACCATACGGAATAACCTTCCCAAAATAAAGCAACAAAAAACCCCAAAAACACCGGTGAAAAATTTATAAGGAAAAAAAATTTAGATATTGCAGGTGAATTCACTTTTTTAAAAAATTTAAACAGCATCCGAAAAAGGTTGAAGAAATTTTCCAAAAAATCCCCCACTTATTTGGACTTTACAAAATTTTGAATAAAACCCTTTAAAACCCTTACGTTCCAGAAAGTCAAAAAATGCCACCCCAACAAATTTCAAAAAACCATTAACATTAGATATCTCACAACTAAAAAATTTTCACAGCTTTAAACCCCCCATTAATACTTTTTACTTTAGAATTTTTTCTTTTTAAATTTAAAATTTCTAAATTTAATGAAATATTTTCTCCCAAAGAAATTTTTTAAAAATCCTAGTACCCCTTTCCCCAGAAACACCTCCCTTGTTACGCTTATTCCACCTTAAAGGGGAAGTGAGGGGCGATATGACAATTATAGTTCTCATATCACACTAACTTACTAAATTGTATTTTAACAATTAAATCCTCCCCAAAAAAAACTACTAAATCACTGATACAAAAAATTTTAAAATTTTTATTGTAACCCATTTTTTCTTCCCCATAAACGGCACCTTGATCTAAAAACTTTAACTTTTTAAATTTCAATAACTTCCCCAAAAAAAGGTTTTTCAAATAAGAGGGAATACAAACTGTTAAACAAGAGTAATTAAATTCTTCGTGTTGAATCATTTACAGAACAGGTTCCCCCTTAAACCAAACAAAAAAACCCCCCCCAAAATTTTTTGGGAAATTTTTAGACCATAACTTCTAATATTCCAAATTTTTTTTTTTTCCCCTATAAGGGGATAACAGGGTAACTAATCCCGGTTTATAATAAATTAATTTTTGGCTTTTTTCCCTTTTTTTATTCAAATTTCCCATTTACCCCAAATAAACAATTTCACCCTTTTTTTTTATAAAACTCAATTTAACCCTTAAAAATAAGAATAAACCCCAAATAAAATACTTTCTAACTTTTTAAATTTTTTAACCACATTTTCTGGCAAAAAAATTTTAAACAAGCTTTTTTTAATTTACCCAAATCAAATCCTAATCTAAAAATTTTAAACTTCCCTAAATGCGAATAACCCAAAAATATTTTGTTACACATAAATTTTTCCCTTTTTTTTTTTATTTCCTTTCCCCCTTAAAAAAATTTCATGTTTCACTAACTATAAAAAAAAAAGTTCAAGCAAGAATCAAACCCTTTTAAAACCCAAAACCTATCATTAGATAAAAGAAAAAATTCCCAAAATTTAACATTTACCTTCTAAGAACACTACTTAAAACCGATTGTTAATTAAAAACCTATCACCAATTTAAACCCCAAATTTTTTCCCAAAGTTTTGGTGCCCCGATAAAAAGGGCAGTTTTGATAGAACTCTCATGGAGTGTTACTACCCAACTATGATAATTCAAAAACTTCCCCTTTAAACTTTTGTAATCCCCTACAAACTTTAAATTTGCAAAATTTACGTCTTTTTTTCCCCTAAAAAACCCAACGCAAAAGATTTTTTGGTTTTTTTTTTAACAAAACAAAAAGATATTGGAACCCTTTTACTTTTTTATTGGAGCTTGACAGGAAAAGGGAGGTACCTTTACTAAGATTGAATTTTTTTTGAGCCGAACTTGGGCACCAGGAGATTAATTTGGGGATGATCAAATTTATAATTAATTGTCCAGCCCCTGCTTTCGTAATAATTTTCTTCATAGTTATACCTATTTTTGATCGGGGGTTTTGGGGGGGGGGAAAGGGGTTTGGGCCCACTTATACTTGGAGCACCTATATAGCCTTTTCCCCGAATAAATAACATAAGATTTTGACTACTAACCCCTTCTCACCACCTCCTTCTAACGAAGGGATAGTTTAAAGAGGGGTTTGGAACCAGGGTTTGGGCATTTTAATTTTCCCCCTCTAACAGCATCCCAAATGCTCATGCCCCGAGCATCATTTTTATCTTTTTAAACTTCTCCTTGCATCTAGCCGGAGTCCCCCCTCAATTTTAGGGGTTTGTAAACTTTTATAACTTTCAGCAATAAACATAAAACAAGAGGAATAACCATAGACCGAAACCCATTTTTGTCTGGGGCTGTCTTTTTAAACCCCGGGCCTTATTTTTTCTTTCCCCTCCCCTCCTAGCAGGAGCAATTACTATACTTCTTTCAGACCGAAATTTAAACACCACTTTCTTCAATCCGCTGGGGGAGGTTTACCCTATTTTTACCAGCACTTATTTTTATTTTTTGGGCATCCCAAAATTTATATTTTAAATTTTACCAGCCCCCTTTGGCAAAAATCTCGCATATTGTCACACAAAATTTAGGTAAAAAAGAAGCATTTTGGGAAATTTTGGGGAAAAATTTATGCCCCTAACAGCAATTGGAATCCTAGGAATTTCCCAGGTGAAACCCCATCACATGTTCACCGTAGGTATAGAAATTGATACCCGAGCCAAATTCACATCACAACCCCAAAATTTTCGCCATCCCAAAGGGAAATTTAAAAACTTCCCGGTGATTAAAAAAATCTTCAAGGTTCCCAATTATCAATTTCACCTACACTTCTTTGAACCCTAGGATTTTTTTTTCTTATTTTCAGAGGGGTTTTTAAAAGGGGTGATTTTTGCAAAAATCCTCAATTTGCCCTTACCCCATGATTTCCTACTATGTTTTTTCCCCCTCCACTACGTCCTTTTTCTTTTAGGAGCCCCAAATTTTGGGAAATTTTTGGGGTTTTCCCTTTTATTGATTTCCCCCTTTTTTACTGGGTTTTTTCTAAATCCTTCATGATTAAAAACCCCATTTCTTTTCCCCTATATTTTTTGGATTAACTTAACTTTTTTTTTCCCCAACACTTCCAAAGGGTTTTTAAAAGGTATTCCACGACGGTTTTTCGGGTTTTCCCCGATGCTTACCCATCATGAAATAATTTTTTAAACAATCAGATCATTATCCGCTAGTAGCCATATTCCCGGGGGTTTATAATTTTTATTTTAAAGCTTTATATCAAAAAGTAAAAATTCAACCCCCTTCCTACCTTCATCAATTTAGTGACAGCACCCCCTTCCCCCCCCGCGATCATAGGTACAAAAAAATTCCCTAATTTTTTAATTAAACTAAAACGCAGATAAAATTTTTAGGATTTAAGCTCCAAACCAGGAAGGGTTACCTTCTTTTAAAAAATGCCAACCAAAAAGGATGTTCAGGCCCTTTAAACCCCCCCTTTCCCCCCTTACGGGAAAAATTAACATATTTCCATGATCAAGCAATATTTATTCTTTTTCTTTTCACCCACCTATGGTTTTATTTTTAAATTTAAATTTAGCCCCTAAAAATCACTTATTTTAAAACGTTTTTCCCACTTTAAAATCAAGAAATTTAAATCATCTGAACTTTTTTCTACCTGCCTGTTATCCCTTTAAATTTTTATTGTTTTACCCTCTCTTTTGGGTCCTCCCCCTCTCTTTGAAAACAAAAAACTCCCAAAAATCACAATTTTAAAAACCCTCGGGAAAATCAAGATACTGATCCTATGAATACTCAGAAATTTTCCCAAAAATTGAATTTGACTCTAACATGACACCCTATGATACAAACTCGAACTTTCGTCTCCTGGAAAGTTGATAACTGAGTCCCAATCCCCCTTTTTAAAAACTCAAGTTCGTCTTATTATTTCAGCAGCGGGCCCTAATTCACCCTGAACGATCCCTCTTTAGGTAAAAGCTGATGCCATTTCCCCGGTCGACTTTAAACCAAAATTTAATTTTTAGTAAACCCGCCAGGTTTAAATTTTATGGGGCAATGTTCAAAGTCTGTGGGGCCAACCACAGATTTAAACCCAATTTTAATTGAAAGAACTCAGTAGAAATCCTTTTTAAATTTTTAAATTTTTAGAAATTCCCTATTATCCCGGGCCTTTTCTCCAGATAACTTATAAAGTTTAGGTCTTTTAAACCTAAAAAAGTATTCTCCAATTCTAGAGACAAAAAAAAGTTAAAAAAAAATATTAGTTTGTCAACAAAAATTATCGATTTATGATATTTTTGAAAACCTCCGATAGGGCCACTAACGAGTGTTCTAAAAGGGGGAAATACAATTGAAATTGGGGTCTGTTCAAAATTATTAGGGTAAGCTCTTAACCAAAAAGATTATGGAAAACCATGTGAATGCACGAAACCAATTAAGTTAGAGAAAAGGTACGATGGGGATTTTTGGAAGGAGGGGGGTCCCAAAAATTGGGTTTTTCCCGGAAGGGGTAACCAGGGGTTTGGGCCCCGGTGATAAAGACGTATGCTACTCTTTGGGACCTTAAGCGTGTTTGGTGCGCCCGGGGTGCAGCATGAGTAAGGATTCCCCCCACAAGGGCGTGGCATTGGGGAATGTTAGGTAGGGACACGCCCTGTGCGTGCCCCAAACACTAGAGGTATAAATTTTCTTTTACCGAAGATGTAAAGGGGGAGTTTTTCCGGGGCTATGTGACACTTTTGGGTTTGGGATTGTTTTATACTGATAGCTTTGATTTTAAATAACTCATTTTTATGTAATGTGTAAGGGACGCTGTTAGTGGCACTGTTTTTGTCAGGAAAAAAATTTTGTGTACGGCATTTAGGGGGTCCGGTGAATTTTAAAGATTTTTGAAAATTGTATACAATGGACCAAGTTTGTAGGGGGTTTTCTTTGCAAGGGCATTAACCTCGTGTCTTATACTGTAAAGGAAAATATGGGAAACAAAGGATGAAATTTTTCCGGTATAACCCTCATGTTTGATGATTTTTTAAATTTTTTAAAGTTTTAAAATTTTTTTTTGGAAAAATTTAAATTTTTTTTTTTATATCCCTCATAAGTAAAATTTTAAAAATGTACTTAAATGAAAGTATCAATTAAAGTAAGGTTTTTGGGACAAAACTAGGGGATCAAGGGTAAAATAGTGGGTGGGTAAAACTGTGTACTTTACATAGTATTTTTTCCCTGTGTTTTTGTTTTGTTTCCCTTTTTAATAAAAGGAAAAGGTTTTTTTTATATTTATTTGTTTAAAAACGAAATTAAAAAAAAAAAAAATTAAAGGATGAAAAAATTTTTGGGAAGTTTGGACATTACTTGAATATAATTTAATTTAGATGTTGCCCGTGTTGTTTGTGTTTTTTATATTTTGGGTTTCAGATGTTCCCCTTTTTCATGTCCCTTATTAAAAGAGTAGCTCCCTTATATCTAAAAAACCCATGTGAAATTGTAAGGGCAATTTTACAAAAAGTAGTGTGTAAGATGTGGTTTTAAAAATTGTTTTTTTTTGACCCATTTACTTCTTATTTAGTTGATTGGGTTTTGTGAAAGGGTTTATTTTGGGCACCACCGTTTTCAGGTTACATTGATATAGTACTTTATATAATTTGTACAAAAAGCTTTTAAATAAAAAAAAAAAAAAAAATAAAAATATATCATGACGAAGGTAAAAATTAAAGGTAAACTATGAATATTCCCGAATATTCAGCAAGATGGTTACCCAAAAATTTTAAAGGGAAAGGGCAAAGGGCCCCCAAAAAATTTTTAAGATTAGTGTTTTTAAAACATGTTTGATGACGAAAACTTAAATCTAGCTAAATTTTTTCGTGAAAAAATGAAAAAAAAAAGCGCCCGAATACAGACGATAAATTTTGGACGCTAAATTTCCCAGTCCTTAGTTTTTAAAAGATTCTTACATTCAAAACTGTAACAATATTTCTTTGCAGAAAATTTTTTTAAGGGGGAACTACTGCAATGAACAATGTTCACAAAGAACAAAGTTATATTTTCCCCCTTTTCCTTTTCCCCTTTTTCACTTTTTTTTCCTAACTGATGTGTTCCCTTGTTTTTTGTGTACTGAAAGTTGCTTCCTTTTTTTTGTGTTTGGGGAATTTTTTGGGGGTCTTTCAGTGTGACTCCGTTTTTTGCTGCAAGTGAACATTTTGGGGGACACTGTGACTCGTTAATTTTGTTCAGTACGGAACTGGACCAAAATTGGGTGTCCCTTGGGGGCGCGTGACTCTATGAGTCGTTTTTCAGTACGTGAACTGGACCTAACTGGCTGTCTTGGACGCGTGGGCTCGTATGAGCCTTTTTCAGTTTCGTGAACGGAAACCAACTGGCTGTCTTGGACCTTTTGACCGTATGATCGTGTTCAGTACGTAACTGGGGCCTAACTGGCTGTCCCTTTGGAAAGCTGTGACTCGTATGATCGTGTTCCCGTAAAGTGAACTGGGCCTAACTGCTGTCTTGGGCACTTTGCTCTAAGAGTCGTGTTCGTACGTTTAACTGGACCCCCAAAAATGGCTGTCTTGGGGCACTGTGGACTCGTAGAAACGTGTTTAGTACGTGAACTGGACCTAACTGCTGTCTTGGGCACTGTACTCGTAAAGAGTCCGTGTTCAGTAAATAACTGGGCCAAAATGGCTGTCTTTTGGGCCTGTACTCGTAATTTGTGTTCAGTACGTGAACCCGGAAACCCAACGGCGTCCTTTGGACCTGGACTCGTACGAGTCGGTTTTAGTAACGTGAACTGGACCAAACTGGGGTCTTTTCTTTCTTTCTCACACTCCTCGAAAACCCCAAAACATTTTTTCCGGGCCCAAGGGAAATTTGGAAAAAAGGGATCTACGAAATTTTCCTACACAGTAAACTTCTTTTAAAAAATTTCCTAGGATAATTACCATAAAGTCAAAGTGACTTTTTTCCATTTGGCCTGGGGAATACTTAATTTTTTAATAACAAGCTTAAGAATACAAATAAAAAATCATCACCTTATAACCATAATTTAAATTTAAAAAGCTAATTTTAAATCATCTTGTGAATATTAAAAAAGAGGATCCTTTACAAATTTTGGTTTTAAAAGATTGTTAAAAATATACAAGAAAATCACTCTTCCCCCTTTTTGTAACTTCATTCTTTTGGTAATTTTTAATTCCCGTTTGTGAACTTGGGGCCCCTGCTAGGAAAAGACTTTTTTAAGTGAAACCCTTTTGTTTTCCCCCCTTTTTTAAACCTTTGTTATGTCCCAAAGGGTTTCCCCTGGAAATAAACTCTTTTTTCCCCATCTTTTTTTGGGTTTTTTTTTATGAATGAAAATTGTACTTTTTTACCTATGCCTTAAAGCATAGGTACACATAAATACAATTTTAAATATTACTTTGGTAAAAACTTAAAATAATCCGACTCTAACCTAAAACGAAAGCCAAAAAATTATCACCTAAATCAGAAAAACATGGTTTGCAACGTAATGCTCACTGAATTTGTGTCTGTATAAATTTAGCAGGAAATTTTTACCATTTTGCTCCATTTGCTACAACATCTGAAGTTACTCCACTAACGTTGATTGAGCACCCACCTACGTCCTCTTAGCACTCCCACTAGAGCTAATTACCACCTACCTCCATCACTTTAAAACCACAAAAAGAGTTAATCACCACCAACCTGCATTGCCTTAGCACTACCACAACAGCTAAATCACCACCCACCTACATTACCTTAACAAGACCAGAGAGTTAAGTACCACCCACCAACTTCACCTTAAGGGGGCCGTAGGGGAAATTTCCGCGCGCGCTCACCGAAATATCGAAAACATATGCATATTGAGTTATATATACTGAAAAATAGCTCAACTCTTTGGCAACACAATGGTACCAGAATGAATGTTCTAGTAAGTAAGTAAGTAAGTAAGTAAATTTATTCAGGTATACACAATACAGTTACATAGAATTATCATACATAGCAGCATATGTGTAGAGAACCTGGGATAACCCAAAAAAGTCAGACCGAGTGACTTATTTCCATTGGGGTCCTTTTACCTTATTATTATAATATAAAGGTTATAATATTTTCTTATTATTCTATAATGAAGATAACATCTTATTATCATACTAAAAAGACTATCTACTACACGAGGGTCATTAAGACTATCTACAATACGAGGGTCATTAAGATATCTACTACCCGAGGGTCATTACGACTATCTACAATACGAGGGTCATTACTAGGGATAAGGTAAAATTTACACGTATTTTAGCTAAAAAATAGAAAATCATTCCCCTCCCTTTCTGTTGCTTCATTCATCAGGCACTTTTTGGCAGTCTTCTTGAACTGGTTCAAGCTATGACTGGCCTTGACATTTGTGGGTAGTCTGTTCCATTCCTTTATTGCTGTACAATAAAAGGTGTTTGAAGCCTGGCCACTGACTGTGGGTACTACAAAGTTGTGCTCTCTCCCCCTAGTTCTATGATTGCTTTGGTTCCCAGCCTTGACAAAATTGACAGCAAGATATTCTGGACATTGCTTGTGAGCAATTTTATAAACATGATTTAGCTTCAGTTGTTTTACTCTGTCTTCAACATTCAGCATATCCAACTGCTGTAATTCATCCTGGCCTACATGTTCTCTTGGTCCCAGCCCCAGGATGAATCTTACGATTTTGTTCTGGGTGATTTGCAGTCTATCTTTCAGTTTTTTTTGTCAAGGCAGAGTACCAAGAAGAGCAAGCGTAATCCATATGGCATTGTATAAGGGCTAGACATAGAGTCCTGCGAGCCTCAGTAGGTAGACACTGTGCTTGTCTATACAGGAACTTCAGTCTGGCATTCGCTTTCTTTACTACACTGTTCCCTATCAATTCTCCTGACATGCATGGGTCAAAGGGATTCCCAAATATTTTACTGATGAAACCAAAGTGATGGGCTCCCATTACATGAACATTAAAATTATTTACCCTTCTCAGTTTATGTTTCGTGCCAAAGAGAATGGCTTCAGTTTTCCCTAGGTGTAACGATAGTTTGTTGTCTACTAACCATTTGCTGCAGGACTCCAGTTCCAGTGTTAAAACATTAGCAATATCTTGTGGGTCTTTACCTGACACTAACAGAGCACTGTCATCTGCATACAGTAGGAGTTTGCACTTGACACTGATAGGCATATCATTGACATAACATAAGAATAATAAGGGACCCAGAATACTACCTTGGGGAACTCCACATGTTATCGGCAGGGGTTCTGATTCTGTTTTGTGATTTTGACTATTGTCTCCTGTTGCTAAGGTAGGACTTAAACCAGTCTACAGAACCTATACCGATAGTTGAAGTTTATTACATAATATATTGTGGTTGACAGTATCGAAGGCCTTTTGCAGGTCTAAGGTTACCATGCCTATGAGGTTCCCCTTTGACATTTCAGTTCTCAGGTAATCCATCAGATTAATAAGGGAGGTGTCGGTTGAGTAGGATCTTCTAAAGCCCGATTGATAGCTATGAGAATGTTGTTGTCATTAGGTACTTAACTACTTGAGAATACATGCCCTCTCTAGAATTTTAGATATTATACTGAGTATACTAACAGGCCTATATTTTGCTTACATCAGACCTACTATTTTTCTTGAAGATAGGAGTAACTCTGGCCTCCTTGAACCCCTCCGGTACTGTATTATGGTGATTGATAGATTTATTATGTGAGCAATAGGGATTGACAGTTCAGAAGCACCATCTTTTAGGAACTTAGACGGGATGTTATCAGGGCCTGTGCTCTTAGTTGGGTTTAACCTGCTTAGTTCTTTTTGAATAAAGTCATGAGATACACTTACTAGTTGACAACTGTTTGGGGTTACCCCTTTATTGGTATAGTATGTTTGAAACTTATCAGAGTCTGTGTTAAAGGTATTTGATGCAGCTGGTAGTTTACTTACTAGTGTTGATGCAACAGATGTGTAGTATGAATTAAAGCAATTTGCCACCTTAGATGTTTCGTGGCATACCTCATTATCGATAGTGAGTACTATGTTAGACCTATCTACTGGCTTATGGCTATACCCCAGCTGTTTTAGTTGTTGCCAAAGCTTTCTGGGGTTATGCTTATACTCTTCAATTTTTGAGCAGTAGTGCTTTGCCTTTGCTCCTTTTATAAGTCTCTGTACTCTGTTCCTCACCCTTTGGAATTCATTTAGTGCTGCAATATCCTGTCTGTTTGCTTTAAATCTTTTTAGCAGCTGGTCTCTGAATTTCATATTATCTAATATCTCAGTATTCATCCAGGGTTCAGTTCTTCGTTTAATCCTAACCTCTTTAACTGGTGCAATATTATCAAGGATGGTAGTGAACATTGTTTTGAATTTTTCCCAGGCATCGTTTACGTCCGTGCAACATGTTATCTCTGTCCAGTCACAATTGTGTAGCCTATTTACCAGTGTTTCTTTACTGTAGTTTCTAGTTGACCTCATTTTTATTGTCCTGTGTAGGCCTATCCTATCCCTAGTTATTTTCCTGGTGCAGTAAATGATGAAATGATCACTAAGACCTGTGGTAATGACGCCTGACTGACTAATGTTCTCAGAGCGGTTACAAAGTATGTGGTCAATTAGGGTGGCTGAGAACTGTGTGATCCGGGTTGGAGTATTAATAAGTTGAGTGTAACTATTTAATCCTAGAATTTTCTTATACCTTTTGCATAGCCCGTTATTTTGCTGCTGAAAACAGATATTGAAGTCGCCCAGTATTATTGTCTTGCAATTGTTTTCAACTCCGGACAAGACTCTGGAAAAGTCTTCTAAGAACTGGTCCTGGGTAGGAGGGCGGTAACTAGTTCCTACTAAGATGGGTTTGGTCTAGGAAGCAGCACTTCAAACCATAGAATCTCCGTTTATTGTTATTTAAATCAGGTCTTGGGTTGTAAGCTAAGTCATTTCTAATGTAGGCACATACTCCACCACCCTTTCTGTTCCTATCTAAGCGTTTTATATTGTAACCATCTATTTTGACCTCGTCGTCAGTCACCGTATCATCCAACCAAGATTCAGAGATGGTTATAACTGCCGCCCTAATTTTGTTAGCTAGAATCCTAATCTCTGCCAATTTAGGAAGAAGTGATCTTGCATTGACATGAATAAAGTGAAGGCCTGTTTTCATAAAACAATCATAATCATCAATATATGGCAATGGGTCATTTGTATTAAAATTTGGTAAATCAATGTCATCACTGCTAATAGGGTAACTGTGCCAAAGTGCATTTGTTACACACAAAATGAATTCTGGCACCGTTGCTATAATTGTACATACATCCATCATGCACCCACCCCTTACACATTTTACATAAGGTGCCTTTTCTGTTTTTCATGCGTACTTTAGTACAGTGTATGCATCTGTTTGGTAGTGTTTGAGATAATAATGGCTGTATTGTCTCACATTGACCTATGTATGCATTACATATGGAGTTAAGGTTATCATTCCTAGCTACTAGACCGTCATTATCGCCGTCGTTTATCTGTCTGTTTTGCCTCTGCACAATAGTTTGAGGTCCTGGATTAATTTGGATATCACCACTTAAGAGCGCTACAATAAGAGCTGTGTGCCACTGTTTTTGTTTAGGTATGCGGTGTTGCCATACCTTGCGGCGATAGTGACATTTACTTTTCTGGTAGGATGGCAACTGTTGGGCTTTTACTGTCCAGGGCGCTGTTACTCCATTCACCTTTTCCAACCCCCATGACTGATTTCTTTCTTCATGGAATTGAAGAAGAAATATAAATATAATTATGGCAGCCTGTACCCCCCTAATGCCTGCCATTTTCACTCTTCGCTCTTTTACTCATATACAATAATATTTATTTCTCTTTTCCAGTCCCTAGTACACTTAGTATCTGCTTTAGCAATCACCACTCCTTTCCTTGCAGAGTCGAGTTAACATGCAGTATCATGGTGTCAAAGTATATGCAGGCGATTTTTCCATAAACATTTTTAATCTCTATTCCCCAGCGAACCAGTTTCGACCTGATGCTTTACCAGATCGCATCAATAGTGAACCTACCATCATTCTTGGAGATTTTAATGCCAGACATAAGAATATTGGTGGGTCTATAACAAACACCAATGGAACTAAACTAGTGAGATTGCTAAATGAGCATGATAATGTTCGAATTGTGGGCACTACGAATCTGCATGACAGTGTCTTCCATTGCAGACACTGCAAGGCTCCAGGCGGACATCAACCAAATCTTTCAGTGGGCTGCAGAAAACAATATGAAGTTCAACGATGAGAAATTTCAATTACTCAGATATGGTAAACATGAGGAAATTAAATCTTCATCAGAGTACAAAACAAATTCTGGCCACAAAATAGAGCGAAACACCAACGTCAAAGACCTGGGAGTGATTATGTCGGAGGATCTCACCTTCAAGGACCATAACATTGTATCAATCGCATCTGCTAGAAAAATGACAGGATGGATAATGAGAACCTTCAAAACTAGGGAGGCCAAGCCCATGATGACACTCTTCAAGTCACTTGTTCTATCTAGGCTGGAATATTGCTGCACTCTAACAGCACCTTTCAAGGCAGGTGAAATTGCCGACTAGAAAATGTACAGAGAACTTTCACGGCGCGCATAACGGAGTAAAACACCTCAATTACTGGGAGCGCTTGAGGTTTCTAAACCTGTATTCCCGGGAAAACGCAGGAGGGAGAGATACATGATTATATACACCTGGAAAATCCTAGAGGGACTAGTACCGAACTTGCACACGAAAATCACTCACTACGAAAGCAAAAGACTTGGCAGACGATGCACCATCCCTCCAATGAAAAGCAGGGGTGTCACTAGCACGTTAAGAGACCATACAATAAGTGTCAGGGGCCCGAGACTGTTCAACTGCCTCCCAGCACACATAAGGGGGATTACCAACAGACCCCTGGCAGTCTTCAAGCTGGCACTGGACAAGCACCTAAAGTCAGTTCCTGATCAGCCGGGCTGTGGCTCGTACGTTGGTTTGCGTGCAGCCAGCAGCAACAGCCTGGTTGATCAGGCGCTGATCCACCAGGAGGCCTGGTCACAGACCGGGCCGCGGGGGCGTTGACCCCCGAAACTCTCTCCAGGTAAACTCCAGGTAAACTACTGAGCCTACTCACATATATGGTGGCATACTAGATCTGTGTCTTGGATTTAATACATCATATACGATGCATGACTCTGTCATAGTTGATGATCTTCTATCTGATCACTTCCCAAGACTAACAACTGTCAATCTTGATCACATCTCCAGCAATCAAGGAGCTAAATACAGAAGGAGGAAACTTATTCTCAAACCAGAACACAGAGACAACTTTATTAACCACTTGGATCAATGGTATAAGAATTACGAGCCCATTGGCACACAAAAATTTAATGATGATTTAATTACCACTATTGAGAGTGTTCTCACAGATCAAGTGGGCAGGAATAGGAAACAAAAACCCTCCACTATAAATAACAATAAAAACCAATGTAAATACTATAATGATCCACAGCTGCGCAATCTAACACATGCAGCTAGGAGGATTGGTAAAGCATACCGTGAATGTAGAACCCCAGACCTGCTCAGAACGTTCCAAGCTGCACTAACAAATGCAAGGAATAGAAAGGAAGAACTTGGGCAACAGGAATGGGAACAGTTTGTTAGTGGATTAAATAGGTCCACCCCTTTGAGTTTGGCTTGGAAAGGTATAAATAAAATAACCAGGAAAAAGACTGGCAATGTTGCTCATCCCTTTCCTCTTGAAAAAGCAATGACCTCATAAATGACTGGTCCAAAGCATCCAGGCATGAAAGCCTTCCATCTCATATTAAAAAAAAATTTAGAGAGTACTTCTGAAGAAATGTTGAAACTGATTAATTTTATGAGCCAAAATATTGATGAGAGTGATTGCCTTTTTTCCCGAGTATGAATTAGATAATGCATTAACCAAAGGTCGATCAACTGCTCCTGGAGAGGATGGTAATAACCTATGATATTCTCAGAACCCTAAGGCACGTGCCTGATAACCCTTTGTTGGCACTGTATAATCTCAGTTACATTGAGGGCGTTCTTCCTACTTCCTGGACCAATAGTCTCATTGTGCCTATCCCTAAGCCCCAACACCTGATACATTTAGGCCGATCTCCTTAACTAGTTGTCTTTGTAAAACTTTTGAAAGAATGATGCTTAACAGACTGTACTACAGAATCAGAGATCAACTTTCCCCCTACCTCTATGGGTTCATGAAAGGTAAAAGTGTGCAGAACTGTATTTCCACCTTTCTCACTGCACACACCTCTACTAGTTTTACCACTTTTCTTGATCTAAAATCTGCATTTGATATTGCGAACAGAACCGTTATACTACATGAACTAGCCAAAATGAATATTGGTGGTAGCTTACTCTGCTGGATAATAGGATACCTGTCAAATAGAGTATCCTCTGTCCTTTACCAAGGCTTCAGAAGTGATTCTAAAGAAATGTCTTTAGGTACAACCGCAGGGAGGAGTTCTTAGTCCCATGCTATTTAATATTCTGATTAATGCTCTCCTAAATGCTCTACCTGCCTCACCTAAACATATAGCTATAAGCTATGCTGATGATATCATGATCCATACAACAGGGCATAAGAAGATGAATACCATTCTTAATGAAGTTCAAGCAATTTGTAATCGACTAGGCCTCATAATATCTTCCTCTAAAACTAAGATATTAACAAGCAAACGACATCCCCCACCCATCTATTTGCTGGGTGAAATCATTAGCTACGTTAAAACTTACAGATATCTTGGTGTAGATGTTACCTTTAACAAATCCACTATACCACAACTAAACAAGAAATGTAAAGCTAGGGTAAATGCTCTCAAAGCTGTTGCTGGCTACAATCCCAACTATGGTGCAAATGTGAGAATCGTGAGAATGATGTACATGCTTATGTTTGGTCCTTAATTGATTATGCTGCTCCCCTGTTGATATTAGCTAGAGAAAGTTCTCTCCGACCCTTGGAGTTAATGCAAAATGAAGCTCTCAGGATTATTCTTGGCTGTCCCAGATCTACAAAAGTTCTTAACATGAGGAAGGAGCTTGGTATTTCTAGTATCAGTGATAGGATTGTTGAAATTAAAAACTGTACTCGGTATTAGAATGTTGAGAAACGAACCAGACACTGTCACAGTGAATCTTACCAAGTGTCTAGAGGTAAATACACACAGATCTAAATGGATTGTGAAAACGTGCAATTGCATTAAGTTTTATAACCTGCATGAACTGTATCACTGTAGGCAACAAGAGCATTTCACCCCTCATGGAAGAAAGTGTTCATTTAATATCACATACCCACAAGTCCCTCCCAAGAAGCTCATTGCTAGTAATCCCTTCCTTAAATCTCTTGTTAGAGCAACTGCTCAAGAAGAAATTTCTCACCTAGCTGGTAGTAACAAGTTATCACAAGTTATATACACTGATGGATCTAAACAGGAGTCTTCTGGCAGGGCTGCATCTGCTCTTGTTGCCACCTCCCTAGTTAAGAACGATAATAAATTTGTTTGAGTTAGGCATAAGAATTAACAACTGGGCGTCTACACTGCAAACTGAATTGTTTGCAATCCTAATGGCGCTAAAGCTAACCTATGACACTGAGCTTGACTCTATCATCATTACTGATTCTATGTCATCATTGAAGGCTCTTGGCTCATATAATGACTCCAACAACATGCTCATTGGGGAAGCCAGGTATAGATACTCAAAAATTAGGGACAAAGGAATTTAATGTACAATTGCTATGGATCCCATCACACATTGGATTACTCCTTCATGATAAAGTTGATATGTTAGCCAAGAAGAGTATCCAGAAGGAGAATGTAGAATATAACTTTTGGGATAACTGTGTCTAGCATCAGGAATAATATTAGGAGAGAAGTAAATAATGAAAATGATTGTTATAGGAATGCAGTTAGAAGCCTGAGTAGATCTATAACCCACTATGATAACATGAACGTAGATAAGTATGTTTATGGAGCAACTTGCAATGTGAACAGACTGACTGATGTTGTAGTGGCCAGGCTTAGGCTTGGTTACAAGTACTTCTGGCAGTTTGGGGAGACACACAGATGATGATCAAACTAAATGTAAATTATGTGATCAGGCATATGGTCACTCTCTTGAACACTATGTGCTTAATTGTCCACTCATTGAGGAATACAGAGACAGACAGTATAATAACCTATGTGACATGTCAAGATATCTTATTAATGAAAATAAGATACCAGATATACTAAGCAAATTTCCTAAATTTGCTTGTAACAGATAAGTGAACTATAGATATGTAGATATAAATCCATATGTATTCCTGTTAACCCTTTGGGGCCTAGTTCCTAGGCCTTTTGTGTATCCATATGCTCTCGCGCTACCGTCCACAGGATGGATATGGGGTGCACAATAAACTAGCCACTTCGGTGGCAAAATCTAAAAAATCCTTCCAAATCCCCCTCAGTTCCATTTATCGGGGGTTGTGTGGTGTTGTTGACTGCCTGACCTGTTTTGCTGACTCAGCCATTTTTAAAACACTGAGGGGAGTAACGCCACCTACAACCTGACTTTCCTTGAGTTTATAGATATATTTGGCGTTTTCTGCTATGATTCTCTCGCTGTACACTGGTCAGCTGAATATAGGTCAGCTACTATAACATTAACCTTGACTGTTTAACTATTCACTTCTTTCTCACGGCTGGCACTGAGGGATATCCGACCTATAACCTTGGAGTTTTGTACTGTTGATTTGACGATGTCTCCTGTGTTTCCCTCTCGTTAGCACTGGTACAGGTGATATGATGATGGTACAGATATGATGCTACTGTCAACAGATGAACGTCAGTAAAGATGAGAATTTCACTTCGCTAGTTGTACGTCTGGCAGTAGCTGCTGTTTGAATGCCGGTCAGCCATGTTTAAAGGCTCAATTCTTTCCCTCGTTTGGCACTGACGAAAAAAGTCCTACAGACCTGGCATTTCCTTGGAGATTTAGTTGATCAGGATTTCTGCCATGTTGTCTTCCCGTTAAACACTGGTGCAGTTGATATGGAGGTCAGTTATTTCATTTAGTGGAAAACGTCTTGTGTCTGGTTCACGTCTGGCAGCAGGTCTGGTACTTGAATGCCTGTCCCTCTTCTGTCATATTTAGTCCATTTCGTTGTCGTCACCGTCAGTTTTTATGTAACTATAGTTAACTTGCATGTTGTTGCAGCAGTACTTGCAAATTTGGCCATCACTGGAGTTCGGATAGGCCCAGGGGACGGCAAGATATAGGAGCAGCCTTGTTGCTGCTTGCTGCGGCTGCAGCTGCTGCGACGTTTCTACAAGAAATTACAGTCATTTATATGAGGTAAGGTGACGGTGATATTGGTAGCGAGTCTGCTCACAGCCCATATATATTTTGGAAATTTTTCCTTGTTTTTTATCGCTTTTTCTTGCATTATACTTTCTAATATAATAACTGACTACTTGGCATCATAAAACTGAAGGCGGAGCTTATCCCTAGATTGAGCAAGTCATTAATCATATCATAATGCGCGGAAGGGTTGCCGCGCCAGGAGAAATTACTTCATTATTACGCTTACATCAGCTTATATATCAACTCTACAGCTTATTTATCTATCAGAATTGATCTAATATGATATAATAAACACTCTAAATAACATACAAACATGTTATATACTCTAGACTGAAAAAAAATAGGCCATAATATGGCGAAAGATTATCGGGAATATTTCGATAAATAGAGTTACTGCTCTCCATGTCTTCTCCGTGTCGTATTCTTTGGTCTCTGAGTAAGAGAAAACGGTGTTTTGAAGAGGATAACTGCACTAGAACATCAGTTTACTAAGAAATACACCCAAACAAACGCGATTTTCGCGAAAATTTTTTTTTTTTTTTGAGACGGTGGGCCGGCCGGCGTTCTAGGCCTATATCTCGGAAGTAACTTATTCACCTTCAGTTCCTATTTCTGCATTTATTACTTAATTAAATGGAATAATATTAACAGAAATTGTAGAATAATGATTTCTCTAATTGTGTGTAACGTAATTTGGAAATATTCCAAATACTTTCGGAGTTAAGTGGGAGTAAAGGGCAGATTTTTTGCAGTATTCCAGGAACTAAAAAAATATTTTTTTTTTTAAATAAAGATACGTTATTTAGAGAAAAGGCGTTGCCTAAACTTCGTATAAGCATTGCTCTCTCGGCACCAAGTGTCCAAACAACCTTACGATGTCCCATATAGGAATAAATAGTCCCCAAAGGGCATTTTTCAGCAAATCAGCCTTTTTCAGTCTTTTCTCAGTTGTCGTTTGAGGTATATTTTTGATAAATATTTTCAAGAAAGAGTGAAAACACTTTGTCTTGTGTACCAAAACTGGAGGAAATCGGACGGTAAACAAAAAAAGCTACATTTTTGGGCCCGAGGCACACCTAAGTACCACCCACCAACTTCACCTTAACACCTCCCGAGAGCTAATCACAACCAACTTGCATTAAACACCACCACAAGTGCTAATCACTACCCACCTGCCCTACAAGGAAGGTTCCTTGATGTTGGTGAGGGGCTCTTGATTTAGGGAATTGGATCTGTGCTCCAGTTCCCCGAATTAAGCCTGAATGCCTTCCACATCCCCCCACCAGGCGCTGTATAATCCTCCGGGTTTAGCGCTTCCCCCTTGATTATACTAATAATAATAACTACCCACCTGCACTAACTTCTTACAAACACCCTGACGACCATAGTCTGGGTGGACGCAGAAAATATCCATATACAGTACTTGCTTCACTGTTGGGTCCTGGAACAAGTCGACACGACTCTTCGTAGTATTAAGTATCCGAGCCATTGTCACCTGTAGACATTATATAACACTGTTTATATGGTAAACTTATAATAATGTTTTATTAACAATATTATGACAACAGTACAGTGCCAGTACCACAACACGTGAGTCCCAGCACTGAGTGACAGTACCATAACACGTGAGTCCCAGCACTGAGTGACAGTACCATAACACATGAGTCCCAGCACTGAGTGACAGTACCATAACACATGAGTCCCAGCACTGAGTGACAGTACCACAACACGTGAGTCCCAGCACTGAGTGACTGTACCACAACACGTGAGTCCCAGCACTGAGTGACAGTACCATAACACGTGAGTCCCAGCACTGAGTGACAGTACCATAACACGTGAGTCCCAGCACTGAGTGACAGTACCACAACACCTGAGTGACAGTACCACAACACCTTAGTGACAGTACCACAACACCTTAGTGACAGTACCACAACACCTTAGTGACAGTCCCACAACACCTTAGTGACAGTACCACAACACCTGAGTGACAGTACCACAACACCTAAGTGACAGTACCACAACACCCGAGTGACAGTCCCACAACACCTTAGTGACAGTACCACAACACCTTAGTGACAGTACCACAACACCTTAGTGACAGTACCACAACACCTGAGTGACAGTCCCACAACACCTTAGTGACAGTACCACAACACCTGAGTGACAGTCCCACAACACCTTAGTGACAGTACCACAACACCTGAGTGACAGTCCCACAACACCTTAGTGACAGTACCACAACACCTGAGTGACAGTACCACAACACCTGAGTGACAGTACCACAACACCTTAGTGGCAGTACCACAACACCTGAGTGAGAGTACCACAACACCTGAGTGGCAGTACCACAACACCTGAGTGACAGTACCACAACACCTGAGTGACAGTACCACAACACCTGAGTGACAGTACCACAACACCTTAGTGGCAGTACCACAACACCTGAGTGACAGTACCACAACACCTGAGTGGCAGTCCCACAACACCTGAGTGACAGTACCACAACACCTGAGTGACAGTACCACAACACCTGAGTGACAGTCCCACAAAACCTGAGTGACAGTACCACAACACCTGAGTGACAGTCCCACAACACCTGAGTGACAGTCCCACAACACCTTAGTGACAGTCCCACAACACCTGAGTGACAGTCCCACAACACCTGAGTGACAGTACCACAACACCTTAGTGACAGTCCCACAACACCTGAGTGACAGTCCCACAACAGGTGAGTGACAGTCCCACAACACCTGAGTGACAGTCCCACAACAGGTGAGTGACAGTACCACAACACCTGAGTGACAGTACCACAACACCTTAGTGACAGTCCCACAACACCTGAGTGACAGTCCCACAACAGGTGAGTGACAGTCCCACAACACCTGAGTGACAGTCCCACAACAGGTGAGTGACAGTCCCACAACACCTGAGTGACAGTACCACAACAGGTGAGTGACAGTACCACAACACCTGAGTGACAGTACCACAACACCTTAGTGACAGTACCACAACACCTGAGTGACAGTACCACAACACCTGAGTGACAGTACCACAACACCTGAGTGACAGTACCACAACACCTGAGTGACAGTACCACAACACCTGAGTGACAGTACCACAACACCTGAGTGACAGTACCACAACAGGTGAGTGACAGTACCACAACAGGTGAGTGACAGTACCACAACACCTGAGTGACAGTACCACAACACCTGAGTGACAGTACCACAACACCTGAGTGACAGTACCACAACAGGTGAGTGACAGTACCACAACACCTGAGTGACAGTACCACAACACCTGAGTGACAGTACCACAACACCTGAGTGACAGTACCACAACACCTGAGTGACAGTACCACAACACCTGAGTGACAGTACCACAACACCTGAGTGACAGTACCACAACACCTGAGTGACAGTACCACAACACCTGAGTGACAGTACCACAACACCTGAGTGACAGTACCACAACACCTGAGTGACAATACCACAACACGTGAGTGACAGTACCACAACATCTGAATGACATGACCACAACACCTGAGTTACAATACCAAAACACCTGATAAACACGACATCAACACCTTTGTGTTGAGACACTGCTGCAGCATATAAGAATCTTTACTGAAGAAATGTTTCGCCACACATTGGCTTCACCAGTCCTATACAAAGCAGAAAGGTGTAAGGAGAGATGGAGCTCGAGATAATCAGTCCCTTAACCCAGAGTCGATGTGTTCAGTCCATCAATGTTGAGAAAAGTACATGTACATGGAGAAGTGGCTTATATATAACAAATAAGTGAGGAAAAGCAAGGGTAGGCGGCGACACCGGTGGAAAAGTCCACTAGTGTAAGCGGGTCATGACTATATGTTTGTCAAGCATTGAGATATTCCCTGTATCATGATCCCAGGATGCTGATGTGTTTTACACATACTATGATGTAAATGGTTTAGAGACATTACTTCTTCAAGGGGGGCTCCTTGGCGTGACCTCCTTCCTCAGACCTAACCTAATTACCCCCTAGTCTCCTCCTCTATCCATCTTCCCCATCCTCCATTTTTCCCTTTCCTCCTCCTCCCCATCCCTCCCTTATTCTCTTCCTATTTTTTGGCCTTTGGGATTCTTCCCACAGGCACGCTGGTTCCTAGGAAGGGGGAAGGATACCGGGGTCCATCACATTCCTTTGAGATCCTTGGCAGTGGTGTAGTTTGCCTTGGAATCTGGATCGCCTGGAGGTGTCCCAGTCTCTCTCCGGTCTCCCGGGGGGTGTGGCTTTGGGTGTCTTTCGGGTGACGGGTGTATCTCTGGAGGCTACCTGTCGGATTCCAGGGGGTGGAGGTCGAAGGAGGTATGCTTTGTGGCGCATGTCTGGACGCCCTCTCTTTTGTCCACCAAGGTGGCTCGGTGTATGTGAGGTTGCTATCCTGGATTGCTGGTTTACTAAGGCATGGGTTCCATGCAGCATCTGCACTGCTTGTGGTGCTGGGGTTCTCTTTTGTGCGGAGGGGGATTTACGGCGCTTTTTTACCTCCTAGGAGCTATTCCTCCACGTTCCCTCCTTTTTTTTTTCTTTACTTTTTTCCTAACAAATGGAAAGAAAGAAGAGATTTAATCATGGAACCCCAAATCAATGAACCTGCTCACCCTGGGCCCCTTCCTGATACAGTATCGATACAGCTATCGATACTGTTCCTGTGATTATTGTAAAACATCATTCCCTCAGTTCTTGTAGTGGTACTGTCATTCTGCCCCATACCTTTGTCCAACAGAATTTACAGACGTGGCGATGACATTTTAGATCAGCCGGACCTTTAAGACCTCCCAATCCTCATCTGTGGGCGGAGACGATACCCTTGTAGTGAAGATCGCTTTACTTTTAACTGCCGTGAGCTTCCATTCTCTGTATATATTGGGGGACACCGTTTACAAGTATGAAAGGTGATCCCTACTCTGCAACAGTGTTGAAATTGCTGGCATTTTGGTTATCCAGCAAAATATTGCAGGTCCATAGGTGAACGCCCAGTCTGTGATGCCGACGACCACATCAATATGTCTTTTAGTCTACCTCCCTCTAGCCTTAATTGTGATAAGGCTCACTCAGCTTACTCTCGCCGTTGCCAAGTTTACTTAAACGAACACGAAATCCGTTGTGTCAAAGAGGCAGAAGGCCTCCATATGCTATGGCAGTCTCTCTTCTATGCCTCCAAGGAAAACTTCCCCGTATTTCTTATTCTCGAGTCACTAAACGTCCCTGCCCTCTGGGGTCCCACTTCTGCACCCTCCTCTGGGGTTTTCCCCTTCCCACACCACTCTTGTTCAATTTTTTTTGCTTTTTCTGGAGTCAGAAGCCCCTACCTAAACCCCTCATTCTTTTTCTCACTTTTCGTCTTCTCACCAAAACACTCCTCCCAATCACCCCTCTTCCAGAAGCCAAAAAAAATCTCCGTTGCTCAAATCTTTTTTTAACCCTTCCTCCCCTTTTTCCCTCCTCCGAGTTTTACCCTTTTCAGTTCTGTACGTGGTTCTTCACCTATAACTGGACTTACAAGAGTGGAGGTTCACCCTCCTCCTTTTATTGTATCTTCCTTTTCCTGCCCTTTTTCCCATTTGTTCCTCTTTTTTTCCCCTTCCCCAATTATTCCTCTTCTTCCCCCCCAAACTCTTTTTAGTTTACTCACCCTTTCCCCCCCCCAAATTTTGGTACGGTCCATTGTCATTCCAAATTTACTCACCCCCTCCTTCCATCCCCATATTTCTCCCAAACACCCCTTTTGTCTTCCAAAAACTGAAGCTATCCAGAATATACTGCTGAGCGGGACCATCAATGAACACCGATCCATCTCATGTTCCTCCCTTCCCCCTTTTCTATCTGCACAACCTTTTTCTTTGCACATCCCATTTTCCCTTTGCGCTTTTACCGTTTTAAAACTGCCGCCACATTGGACTTTTTTTAACCTTTCTATCCAAGCTACCTTTACCTGCAGATTTCTTTTTTTTTCCATTAAAAAAATGGGTTATTTTCAGTGGAATATCCGTGGGCCTCAGAAGTAACCGGGTGAGCTTTAGGTCTGCCCCCATTTTTTTGCGTTGGTGTTTTTTTTACAAAACCCAAATTACACTCTGCGTTTTCCACCATCCAGGGTATGATTTTTTGTATTCTCAATCCTTTTTTTTTGATGGAACCATTTTAAATTTAAAGGGGACCTTCTGACACACACGATATTCCATACCGTCAGCTCTTTGTTCATACTTCCTGCATTACACTGCAGCCCGTATCCACTTGAAAAGTGGTATATAATCTTTTTTTGTATCTCCCTTTCAGGGATTATCTATCCCAGGTGTTTCTTCAATTCATCCTTTCCGCCACCCCTTCTGTTGGTTGGGGATTTTTAAAGGCCACCATTTCCTCATGGGGTCCCCACTGTGACCCCCCGGCATTCAGTTGAGAAATTTTTTTTCGTTTTTCTTCACCTCGATTTTTAAATACAGGGTTTCCCACCCGTTTTGACCTCGTCTCTTTTTCTTGCATCGACTTCATCTGGTCCCGTCCCCCCCGGACTTTTCGATGGCGATCATTTTTCCCCTTCATCCTAACTTCTCCATCGTTTCCCCACCTCCTCGTACCCAACGGCAATTTTACTGGGGGAATTGGGATCTTATGCAAGTCTAACTGCTTTTAATGAGGCCCCCCTTTCCCTTATCCCCATTGATGAATTTACTCCCCTTTCGACCTCGCCTAAAGCAGCTTTTACATTTATACCCTTCACTTCTAATGCCGCACTTCTTTTTCCCGATTTCGTACCTGGTGATCTCTGCTTGTGTCGGGGAGTACTTTTTGAAAGCCTACGTGGGCAGGGAGTGGGACAACAAAGCACAGAGAAAACCCCTTTATTTTAAACAGAATAAGCTGTTCTTGCCATGCATCCTGACCTAAAAAACACTTGCTGGGGGGAAGTTTCTACCATCATTCAGCTTCCCCCTATATACAATCGGAACAAAATATGGAAACCGAGTGGTAAATACTCCCTCCCCCCAGCTCCTAACCTTCGGTTGCTGGGTCGATATAGCAAACCCTCTTGCGTTGCCCCTGACATTGGTAACATCTGGCTGTAGTCTTGGGGGTTCCATCTATCCCCCCTTTTTTCCTCCAAGTCTTCAGAGAGCTAGAACCCTCAAATTTTCCTTTTTTCCAAAAAAGAATTATAAATGTGCCTTTCACTCTTCTGGAACTGGAAGCAACACTCTCTGCGTGCGATCATCGGCAGCTGGGCCTGGTGGCATTCATATTCGTATGCTACTGCATTTACATCAGTCAGCCCTTGTAGTCCTCTAACTGTTTAATCTTATTTGGTCACAAGGAGTTTTCCCCACTGTGGAACTCTGCCATTTTTTCTAATTTTTCACAAACCTGACTAGGGGACATGATGCCTCCTCACCGTCCCATTGCTTTTAAATTTTCCAGTAGTAAAATTTACCAAATTACTTTCACTAGATGTTCAGCCGTCTCTGATCATTATTTGTACCTATACGGATCATGTATCCCAGAACGTTGATAAGGCCCGGGTTTTTCTCGGCCTTCTGTTTAACCGTAGGTTATCCTGGAAACCTCATATAGCTTCCTGAAGGCAACTTGTCATAGCCAGCAGAACCTAAAAACACTCGTTCATCTTTCGTGGAGAGCTGATCGTAGAACTCTCCTTCACTTACATTCAGCCCCAATTTTATCGAAACTTAATTATGGTGACAAAATCTATTCTGCGCCTATCCTGCAACTCTCTCTAGCCTTAATCCCATCCATCCCCCAGGATTACGTTTTTTGCCTCGGTGTGCTTCGCTCTTTTGCCTGTTGAGAGACTCTATGCAGAAGTAAATATTCCATCCTTAAACCGATCGTCATGATGCTAAAATTTCCTTTACTATTATGTACGATCTCATGACCTTCAAAAATTATTTCCCTGTATAGGATAGCCACTGATGTAAGCAGACGTTCTTTGTTTGTTAGTCCCCCCCTGTTTTACTCCATCCCTTTTCTTCCTCCTGCATTCGCCCCTTGTCTTTTCTTCATTACCACCTTTCTGTGTTCATGTAACATCTCACTTTTCCTTCTCCCTTGGGAAGTTCCAGTTGTTCGTGTCTGTTCTTTCCCACTGCCATGCACGTAAGCCCAACTACCTACAGTGGCTTCCTGCTCTCATTTTCTTGACCATTTCTCCTCTCATTCTTGTGCCATCGCAGTGTACACCAATGGCTTAAGTCTTCTGACAGCGTCGGATTTGCCCGCAGTGTTTCCCGACAGTGTCGTGGGGAGGGCATGTATTATCCTCGGCATTTTTATGGCTGAATTGTATGCCATTTGTAGCACTATCTGTATTGTATCTATGCCTGTTGCCACCATCTGTGGTCATTTCAAACTCCCCTTAGTGCTTTAACAGGCTATACAAAAATTTGAGCACCTCACACCCAAGTTCTTCGTATCCAACTTTGGTTACGTCATATCCTAGCATGGTTATGATGACGTTCAGCAATGAACGGCAGACAACTGCGCGTGGTCAGCAGTACATGACCTCCCAGTTTCATGTAGAGGTGTTCCTTCACAGACTATTTTGCTCTAACTGCTACTCACTTTTGTACCTGTTGGCAAAAACATTGGTCTGATCACCTCCATAACAAACTTCATTCTATTAAACCGAGTGTACGTTTCTGGGCATCTTCATGTATTAATGTTGAGGTTTGGGAGACTACTCTCCTTTTTCTTCGCATCGGCCACTCTCGTCTTTCTCACGGGTATCTCATGGAGAGGCGCCCTATTCCCGTCCCGTGAGCATTTCCAGGGTTTCCCGTATCTGTTAGCCACATTCTGTTAGACTGCTCACACTCTATCAACGAGTACAAAAGAAGTTACCTCCAACTCCACTGTTCTTTCTTTACCTTCCCTTCTTGCTGATGGACCCTCCTTTAATCCAGACTCATTTACTTTTTTACAGCAACTGATTTAGTATACAAACTCTGATGATGATACCTCTAGCACTCTCCTCAGTCCTTTCTACCTCAAACTCTAGCTACCTTCTACCCCTGCACTATCCTCTGCCCTGCTGCACTCCATACCTAATAATCATCCCTCTCCATCTTGCTACCAATACCATGCATCCTTGTCCTGCTGCGCTGAAAACCCTTGAGGTTAAGCGATTCCCTCTTTTCATTATAGTGATAATAATTAAGAAAAAACCTGCTAGTTAAATATATGATAAACTTGGGCACAATTTCGGAGTTCTTCAATACCTGCCTAAACTGTAAGTCATGACCTACTTATATCACTAGTGGAAATTTCCCACTAGTGGCTTCACTATCCTTCTGCTTCAACTCACCTGATTTCAGTATATAAGTCAAGCAAATGCACCTACTTTTCTCAAAGATTGAACAACATCAGCTCCCAGCTGAGGGATTGATTAACCTCAACTCCTCCTTATCTTTCCCACTGTTCTTCTCTGGGCTGTACTGCATTAAAAGAAGCCAGTGGTTGGCGAAAAGATTTCCACATAAAGATTCCAAATATTGGCTGAAGATACAAACTTCAAGTATGTGAGAAAACACCTTTGTAATAGCCTTTTAAGTAATAAGCGAAAACCATGATGGATGAAAAAACAAATCAGACAAAAACCTGTTATGTCCTCATTCAAGGTAAAAACGTTCTTATTAATTGGTATATATAAAAATATATTTTGCTATTACCTCAGCTTGGGTGCTGCACTTGGCCTCATCAGTTACCATGAAGAGTTTTGAAGGGAATGATGTAACTCAAAGCAACACCGCCACCGTCCCCTGTTTTTGTTCATCTGCTGCCCACTGACACTCCAGACTCCAACATTGTTTATATCTTCATCATCTCTGCTGGTGGCTGAGGTAACACCAAATCACTCATGACTACAAGTGTGAAAATAATGCCAGTGAAAATAACAAAGGAAAAAATGTAAGAATTTATTAAGATATTTTCTCATTAAATTTTCGTTATTACCTGATACTCAATTATTCCACCAAAATTAGAAATTATAGGATTATCAAGTGATCAAACAATGTTCAGTTTTACATAAGTTAATGTTTTGATCTGTTTTTGCATATAAAAAGTTCAGTCACTCTAATGTGGTGAATTTTCCTTATTATCACCTATCCAATATTTATTTTCTTATACTGGTACTTCAGTTTCTGAATACCTTTCAAAGTTTTCAATGCTTAATATTCATAATATCTTAATGTTCTGTGTGAATTTAAGTCCCTTTCTCTTCCAAAACTCTAATTATATTATTATTCTTAAAGCTACTGTAACCTGCGTTGGGGGTCGGGCATCTGCAGTGCTTTACATCAAGTTTATATATTGATAATATGTAGTATATGTAATATACACCATTTCCTCAGCTTGGTTAACATAGGTGATACTAAATGAAGGAAAGTTGACATGGTAAAGCAGGATAATATCTTGTGTGGTTTTATTCTCTCTCTCCTGCAGCACACACACACACACAACACACACACACACACACACACACACACACACAAACACACATACACACACACAACACACACATACACACACACACCACACACACACACATACACATACACACAAACACACACACCCACCACGTTGACACAAACACTTGACAAAACACGTACCCCCCCTCCCCTACCACCTCTCCCCCTTCTCCAAACCACTTCACTTTAGCCATATACCCCTCCCCCCAAACCACCTAACCCCTTCCCCAAACCGTCTACCCCCCCAAACTACCTCCCTCCCTCCAATAACCATCCTCCCCCTCCCCCATAACCATGCCATCCCCTCTCTCCCTCAAACCATCTAACCCCCTCCCCCAACGTATCTCTACCCCTCCAATAACCATCCTCCCCCCTCCCCCACAACCATACCATCCCCTCCCTAACCATCTAATTCCCCTCCCCCTAAAACCATGATGAGGACAAGGGCTCCAAGGACGAATTGGAGGGAGGAATGGGTGGTAGAACTCAACAAAAGGGAGGACAAACTGGGGAAGGAATTAGATGAGCTAGAAGGAAGATGGAAGAGAGGTTAGCAGCAGAAGGCAGAAGGTGGAAGCAACAGGCCACAGCAGCAGAAATCAAGATAGAGAGATTAGAAGAGGAGCTTGAGACATCTGAATACAGCACAGAGACAAAGATAATGCAGAAGTAGCATCGGCAATGGCTACATCAAACACAGACAACAGGTCTGAAGGAAGCATGGAAACTAAACTGTATGCCAGAGGTCTGTCAAACCCACATGGGGCCCAAAACAAAGACAGGAGCACACTCAGGACAGAATGAGAGTTGGAAACATTGAAGGAACTAGGACATGTGCAAGGACCTTACCAGAAACCTGGGGGGCCAGGAGCAGGTGAGCAGGAAGGATAAACCAGAGCATAGGGGCAATAACTAGGGAAGGACTGAAGGAATGAACACTCCCGGGAAGGAACTAAACCACATCAGAGGATGCCAATGGGATTCCACAGTGGGGAGGTGGAAAAGGAAAGATCCGTGTTTGTCTATGGGCTAGAGACGAAGCTAAAGGGGAAACTTATGATGAAAGAAACAGGAGGAGAAAAAAGCGATTGAAGATATCATGAAGGGATAGACAGGGGACATGACCCAGGTGCAAATTTTCGGAGATTGGGTGGTTCACAAAGAAAAGGAATAGGCCTCTCCAAGTAATTTTCAAGGCAGAATCACCCAAACCATGATCCTGCAGGAGAAAGCATGGCTAGAGCAAGCCAGGAGGTCCGGAGTGTGTACCTCGATCGAGACAGAACAAGGAACGAAGTAAGACAATGAAAGAGAGAGTATATCCAAAAACGAAAGAGAAAATGGAGGAAAATGAAAAAAGAGAGCAAATAATCCAGGAACAAATGGAAGACAACGCACGCACCCCAGAAACACCTGCCAGAAGGACTGGAACCAGCCCCGACACCGCCAAAGGCAACTGAACAATCCAACCAACCATCACACACTGATCCCGTCTGTTTCCACCCCCCACACCAAAGTTACAGTATTAGAACAGAAGTTGAAGGTTTTGGTACACAAATGCAGATGGATTAACGAATAAACATGAGAATGGCAAGAAAGAATCAATGAGAATCCCCAGACATCATAGCAGTTACAGAAACAAAACTCACGGAGACATAGCAGATGCAATCTTCCCACCAGGGATACAGATCATGAGTAAAGTAGAAGGGGCAGGGGGGGAGGTGGATTTGCTCTGCTCGTGAAAAAACAGATGGCAATTCGAGAAAATGGAAGGAATAGATGAACGGGAGAAACGAGACTACAAAGTCAGGTACACTTCAGGTCTGGGAACACCAAGTGGTCATTGCAGTGTTGTATATCCACCACAGAACTGCAGGAGGCCATGAGAGGAATATGACGAGAGCAACGATCAATGGTGGACACACAGCTTGCAGAGGGGGCAAGAAGTGCTCACTCCAGCAGAGCAAAGTTGCCTGTTATGGGGGATATCAAACCACTAGGGAGATTGACCTGGGAAAACCTAGGAGCCACATGGGGTCCGAACATGGAGAGCCAGGATGTTTGGACGTGGTGCAGATACCCTCATGCACCAACATGTTAAGGAAACTACCAGAGTGAGAGGGGAGGATGAACCAGCAAGATGGACCTTGTTTTCACACCCTGGGCAGCTACAGATATTGCAGGAACATCAATATGATAGTCCCTTAGGAGCTAGCGACCCACGTGTTCTGTGCTTTAATACATAGTAAGCTGCAAAAGTGAAGAGAATAACATGATTGAATGGGAAAAGCCTGGCTATAAAAGAGGGGACCTACATAGGTTGAAGACTTCCTGCAGGAAGGTCCAGTGGGCCAGGAGAACTGGCAGGCAAGCCAGTAAAAAAGAACTATGAATATGTTAAACAACAATAATCAAGAGGCAGTGAAAGGTTTATTCCATGGGCAACAGTAACAACGGAAGACCAGAACGAGCCCTCTGGTTTACCCATTGGTGTAAGGAAAACAAAATGCAATAGTGAATGGAAACTAGGTACAGAAGGCAGAGAACACACGAAATAGGAGATCCAGTCGCAGAGCCCGGAATGAGTGCGTACAGTAAGGAGGGAGGCCCACGCCAGTTAATGAAAATTACATAGCATCGAGAATCAAGACTGACCCCAAAACTGTTGTTTAGCCACATCAGGATGAAGACAACATTCAAAGACCGGTTGAATCAGATAAAACAGAAGGTGGATAACTCACAAGGAAATATCAGGAGTATTTAGGAGCTGACCAGGAATTTAAGTAGTTTTTTAACAGTAGAGACAGGAAGGGCTGTGGGAAGACAGCACAGAAGGGAACATCAGAGGGAATATACCAACAAGTGGTTTGGGATGACATAATACAGACAACTGAGGAGAGGTGAAGAAGCACTTTAAGTGACCTTGACACCTCAAGGGCGAAGGACCGAACAACATCTCCCCATGGGTTCCTTAGAGAAGGAGCAGAAGATGCTGTCGTGCCCTCTAACCCACAATCTTCAAACACATTCCCTTGAAACTGGGCAACTAACCTGAGAAATGGAAGACAGCAAATGTAGCCCATATTTCAAGAAAGTAAACAGAAACGAGGCACTAAACTACAGACCTGTGTCTCTGACATGTATTGTGTGCAAAGTCATGGAGAAGATTATCAGGAGGAGAGTGGTCGAACACCTGGAAAGGAACAAGATTTAAAATGAAAACCAGCATGGGTTCATGGAAGGCAAATCTTGTATCACAAACCTCCTGGAGTTTTATGACAAGGTAACAGAAGTAAGACACGAGAGAGAGGGGTGGGTAGATTGCGTTTTCCTAGACTGCAGGAAGGCCTTTGACACAGTTCCCCACAAGAGATTAGTGCAGAAGCTGGGGGATCAGGCGCACGTAAAAGGGAGGGCACTGCAATGGATAAGGGAATACCTGACAGGGAGGCAGCAACGAGTCATGGTACGTGAAGAGGTATCACAGTGGGCGCCTGTTACGAGCGGGCTCCAACAGGGGTCAGTTCTAGGACCAGTGCTATTTTTGATATATGTGAACGACATGATGGAAGGAATAGACTCTGAGGTGTCCCTGTTCGCAGATGACGTGAAGTTGATGAGAAGAATTAAATCGGACGAGGATGAGGCAGGACTGCAAAGAGACCTGAACAGGCTGGACATGTGGTCCAGCAACTGGCTTCTCGAATTCAGTCCAGCCAAATGCAAAGTCATGAAGATTGGGGAGGGGCAAAGAAGACTGCAGACAGAGTATAGGCTAGGTGGACAAAGACTGCAGACCTCACTCAGGGAGAAAGACCTTGGGGTGACCATAACACCGAGCACGTCACCGGAGGCACACATCAACTAAATAACCGCTGCAGCATACGGGCGCCTGGCAAACCTGAGAATAGCGTTCCGATACCTTAATAAGGAATCGTTCAAGACACTGTACACTGTGTATGTTAGGCCCATACTGGAGTATGCAGCACCAGTCTGGAACCCACACCTGGTCAAGCACGTCAAGAAGTTAGAGAAAGTACAAAGGTTTGCAACAAGGCTAGTCCTAGAGCTCGAGGGAATGTCGTACGAGGAAAGGTTAAGGGAAATCGGACTGACGACACTGGAGGACAGAAGGGTCAGGGGAGACATGATAACGACATACAAGATACTGCGGGGAATAGACAAGGTGGACAGAGATAGGATGTTCCAGAGAGGGGACACAGGGACAAGGGGTCACAACTGGAAGCTGAAGACTCAGACGAGTCACAGGGACGTTAGGAAGTATTTCTTCAGTCATAGAGTTGTCAGCAAGTGGAATAGCCTAGCAAGTGAAGTAGTGGAGGCAGGAACCATACATAGTTTTAAGAAGAGGTATGGCAAAGCTCAGGAAGCAGAGAGAGAGAGAGAGGATCCAGTAGCGATCAGTGAAGAGGCGGGGCCAGGAGCTGAGTCTCGACCCCTGCAACCACAATTAGGTGAGTACAATTAGGTGAGTACACACACACACATGGGTGACTTCAATCACAGGAAGATTGATTGGGAAAACCTGGAGCCACATGGGAGTCCCGAAACATGGAGAGCCAAGATGATGGATGTTATGCTGGCAAATCTCATACACCAACATGTTAGGGATACTACCAGAGAGAGAGGGGAGGACGAACCAGCAAGACTGGACCTAGTGTTCAACCTGAGTAGCTCAGACATTGAGCACATCACATATGAAAGGCCCCTTGGAGCTAGTGACCACGTGGTTATGAGCTTTGAATACATCGTGGAGCTAAAAGTGGAGAGGGTAACAGGAGTAGAAAGGGAAAAGTTAAACTATAAAAGGGGGGACTACACAGGAATGAGGATCTTCCTGCAGGAGGTTCAGTGGGAACAGGAGTTGTTAGGAAAATCAGTAAACGAAATGATGGACTTTGTAACATCAAAATGAAAGGAGGCAGGGGAAAGGTTTGTTCCCAAGGGTAACATTAATAATGGGAAGGACAGAACTATCCCTTGGTTTACCCGAAGATGCAGGGAGGCAAAAACTAAGTGCTCTGGAGAATGGAAAAAGTACAAAAGGCAAAGGACTCAGGAGAATAAAGAGATTAGTCGACGAGCCAGGAACGAGTATGCACAGATAAGTAGAGTGGCACAGTGGCAGTATGAAATGACATAGCATCGAAAGTCAAGTCTGACCCAAAACTACTCTACAGCCACATCAGGAGGAAGACAACAGTCAAGGACCAGGTAATCAGGTTGAGGAAAGAAGGTGGGGAGCTCACAAGAAACGACCAGGAGGTATGTGAGGAGCTCAGCTTGAGATTTCAGGAAGTATTTACAGTGGAGGCTGAAGGGACAATGTGAAGACAAAACTATGGAGTACAGCAACAAGAGATATACCAACAAGTGTTGGATGAATTACACACAACTGAGGAGGAGGTGGAGAAGCTCCTAAGTGACCTTGATACCTCAAAGGCGGTGGGACCGGACAATATCTCTCCATGGGTCCTTAGAGAGGGATCAGGGACACTATGTGTGCCACTAACCAAAATCTTCAATACTTCTCTTGAAACTGGGCAACTACCTGAAGTATGGAAGAAGGCAAATGTAGCCCCCATCTTTAAGAGGGGAGACAGATATGAAGAACTAAATTATAGACCAGTGTCAATGACATGTATATTATGCAAAGTCTTGGAAAAGATTATCACAGGGAAAGTGGTGGAGCACCTGGAGTGGAACAAGATTATAAACGACAGCCAGCATGGATTCATGGAAGACAAATCCTGTGTCACAAACCTACTAGAGTTTTATGACAAGGTAACTGAAGTAAACAGACACAGGAAGCCGCCCAGCCGCCGTGGAGAGAAGACGTCGTCGTTCCTGCTCTTCAGTTATCCTGAGTAATTCTCGAGCTGAGAAACTCTGAACACTGTTACTCGAGATTTTTCTTGGGTTATTCTGAGTTGTTCTTCACAAGAGCTGAGAGGAAACTTGCTTGCAGTCACTTCGAGCCCCATCCCATCAAGAGGGTAAGGCTGTGACTTGCTTGCTTGTTCCCCCCTCTCTTCCCCATCCCTCCATCCTTCCCCATCCTCCCCTCACACAAACATCTACACTGGCGCACACACTAACACACTACATACATTGCTATCCTTCTGACTTTCCTGTCTTCTTCTTTTTCGGCAACTTCGCTTTGACGAGTTAACACAAGGCATTTTGACCATCCGGTAGCCCGTGTGATTTTTTAAAATCCGGCCGATCTTTGCCTTGGGCCACGTGTCCCCCTCACCACTCGAGGGTAGGCTATCTTAGGGGCTGACCTTCATAAGTCAGCTGAAATAGGATGTTAGACTAACACCAAGGAAAGACCCTTTTAGTTAAATTAACTTATGTGCCAGATGTACCTTCCTGGACATCATGGCGCGGATAAGAGTAAGATTACGGGTTGATGGCAACCAAAAGTACAGGAAAGAAATTCTAGCATGTATTTGCTCAAATTCAACTGTTGCTCCAGTGGATGTTTTTACAACTCTCGCTGGGGTAGTACTTCTCCTCTCTTCTGAAGAAGAGTTATTTCAACTACTTAAGCAGGACGTCCTGGACAAATTGAAGACTTTGGGTATCCACCCAATTGCACCTGAAAGCTATCAAACACAACGAACGGTGTTTGTTGCCAGAATTAACAGCATCATAAGAGATAGCACAGTTACTCGACTATGGAGAAATCGAGAGGACCTTTTAGTGGTGTAGCCATCTTAGTTAAATTAGGTTATACATTTAAAAATATTCATGTTGATGAAGATAACATTCTTGCAATAGAAATGACGACGTCTCATGGCCAACTAGTGATAGTAACTGGATATTTTCCCCCGAGACAACAATATATAGAGTCAATTCCTCTACATAGGATATTAAGCAGAAACAGTCCAACAATTCTAGCAGGAGATTTTAAAGCTCATCACCCTGCCCTCTTCAACTGTGGAGCTGGTATTCCACTGGGTGACTTAAAAGAAAACAACTATTTAATATCATGACAGCCAGAAACTTGTCATTTCAAGGCCCATTCTTTAAATCGTATATTGGTCCTCATCCAGGGACACCAGATATAGTACTGACAAACAGGGACTGTGACATCTTTCACTGTCGTATATCTCCTGGTGGAAATGTAGGATCTGACCATATCCCTGTTATAATACAACTACAAACTTCTCCATTTAGAATACCTGTACCCCCTAAACCCAATCTTAAACCCTTGGATTTGACCCCTTCGGGGCATTTCTGGGTGGGTTTGAAATTGTGTCGTGGAAAATCTACCTTCCAGTGCAATCGATGACGCGATCAGGTCCCTTCAAAATCGAATAATTGAAGCTACTAATGCAACTTGCAATTAGCTTCCACAAAGATCTATCAACAATATAAACCTACTAGGGAAAAATTTGAGACACTTTAAGAAATTATCAAGCAGAATGTTGAAGGCATCTTCAAACGCGACAACCACCCGTAGCTACATTGCACAGATTGAGACAAAAAATTAATTAAAAATGATTAGTCATCACATACGTGACTTATAGAAATTGCTAGTTCTCCAAGCTGATCAGTATAAACGTGAGCCAGCAAAATTTTGGAATAAGATCAGACAAACTGTTAGGGGCAAAGCACAAGGCTCCTAACTACCTATTCATACCCTTTAGTGATTGGGGGTGGTGAAGTTGTTGAGATAAAACTTGAAGATCCACAGGACCAGGCTAATTTGATGGGCGATATATGAGAGAAAATTCTCTCCCACAAAAACAGTCGTTTGATTTAATAATAATCACCCATCAGTTGGTCAATAAAAGGAGAGATGAGAACTTAGATGATCTACAACCATACCTTCTATCAATACATCAACTCTTGAAGATGCCCCCCCCGCTTACTAGACCTATTACATTTCTCGAGATGAGTTTAGGTTATTGGAAGAATGCGCAATAGAGCCCCTGGTCTCTCTGGAATAACAATGAAACAAATAAAGTTCCTACCCAGAAATTGTAAACAGTCTTTGGTTAATATCTTTAATGCCATCTTGGCCTCAGGACATTTTCCAGTGGTTTTTAAGACTGCTAGGATGATCTTTCTTGGTAAGCCCAATAAAGACATTCACCAACCTGGGAACTATAGACCTATATCTTTACTTGAAGTCACTGGAAAGCTCTTGAGAAGATCATTTCCAACAGACTGAATACTATAGGGATTTAATCATCTTTTTACTAAAAAAAACAATTTGGTTTTAAAAAAACACATAGAGGTCCAATCATGCAATAAATTTATTTTCGATACTTAGCAAGTTAAAACATCAGGGCAATCTTGCCTTAAATTTGCCACCGAGATGTTTTTAAATTTTTTGATACTTAGGGCAAGATGGTCTTAATACAACTCTTTGACCTCCCAGACCATAATGACTTTTCTCAATTTAATAAAATTTTTTAACTCAAAGAAAAATCATTCCCCCCTTTCAGGGCAGGTCGGCGACCCTTTTTATCCCAACGGGGTTGTCCCACAAGGGTTCTTGCCTTAGCCCAATTCTCTTAAAAAATTTTGTGAATGCCCTTTCCTCCCAGATTTTTAAGATACAATTGTGAACAGTTTGCAGATGATTTTATTCAGTCGTTCATGAACTCCGGTAAAGGAAATTACAAGTATGAAGAGTCAAAGAAAAATGAATTTTAACTTCGTCGAACATAAAATTGGGAAAAGAAATGGAAAATTCGAAACCCTGAAAAAGTCCTGGTCGCACGATGGGTTGTTTTGCACAACCATCAAAGATAAAGGGGGTATCCCCATCAGAGGTAACGTAGCCTTTAGAACCCCAAAGATTTGGGATTGAAATAGACAGGCTGCTCCCTCAACATCTCATGTAACAAAAAGACCAAAAAGCCAAAGCTGGTTTTAAAAACCCCTCTTTCATTCAATCAAGCCCCTCCAGATGTCAAAAAACACTGTAAAAATGATAATAAAACCTATACTCGAATATCCAGTGTCTCAATGACATTAACCCAGCCCAACATGTTACGGGGAAAAGGGTCAATAGAGCTCTTCGCTTCATTCGGGCACCAGGAGAAGACAGAGTTAAAATGGCAGATTTCACGTAAACAAGATATAACTCCCTTTAAAATTTAGCCTTGGGGACACCTGAAAAAGAAAAAACTTTAAAAATCAAGAATCTACATGCCAATGAGAACCCCCTCAAAAAGTTGAAAATCCCACGGTTTATATCTCAATACTCCTCCTCAAAACCCAAAGAATGACTCCCCACAGATGGCCCATCTTTTTATCAAAGATGATTACCATCGCACTAAATTGAGCAAACCCCCCTGCAGTGAAGAGATTGGGTAACACCAAACCCCTTCTATGTTTACTGAGAAAAATCATCGCCCCCAATTGGGGAGACATCTTACATAACATTCTTTTGTAAAAAATTTTCTATAAAATTTCTATGGCTGGACACCCCTGTAAAAAGCCCTTGTCAGTTTTTTTCTTTAAAACTGGCCGAAAAATTTTTGCCTTTTTGTCGCTTAAATATCCGTTTGCAATCGCAAAAAAAAGGCAATTGCAATTGTATATTTTTCTACCCAAACGAGTATGTACTTATATTTGTTATACTTGTGACTCTGATGGGTTTTGTTTTTAAACCCCTTAAAGAATATCTTATTATTTCAATACCTTTTTAATTTAAAAATACACCCAAAATGGTTGGGCCATTACCTTTTATACCCACCTCTCCCCCCTCCCACCTTTTCCAAAATTTTTCCCTTTTCCATCCCCTTCCTTACCCTTTACAAAAGCTCTGGTTTAAGAAGAAGAAAAAGAAGAAAAAGTAAATGAAGAAATGAGAGGGAGGGGTTTTAGTTGATTGAATTTTCTTGGGCGAAGAAGGCCTTCGAACAGTTTCTCACAAGAATTAGTACAGAAGTAGAGGAACAGGCACTTTTAAAAGGAAAGGGGATTGCAACGGGTCAGAGAATAAAACAGGGAGGGGTCAGCAAGTCATGGTCCGTGAGAGGTATCACAGTGGGGCCAGGACGGCGGGGTCCCCCAGGGGGCATCCTGGGACCAGTCTTTCTTGGTATTGTGAACGCATGACAGAAGGAAATAGACCAGAGGTGTCCCTGTTTCAGAGATGTGAAGTTAATGAGGAGAATTAAATCAGCGCAGACCGACGGTCTACAAAAACCTGGAAGGCTGGAGTGTGGGCCCGAAACTGGCTCCCAGAATTTAACCCAAATCATGAAGATCGGAGGAGGACAAAAAAACCGCAGACAGAGTAAAAGGGTAGGGGGCCCAAAAGGGTGCAAACCTCACTCAAAAGGGGAAAGACCTAGGGGGTGAGTATAATACCAATACATCGCCAGAAGCACACATTAACCCGATAACGCAGCGCATATGGGGGCCTTTACAAAACCGAGAAAGCATTCCCGGGACCCCAGTAAGGAAATTTTAAGACTTTTTACTGTGTACTAGGCCACTAGGAGTACGCAGCACCCGTTTGGAACCCACCCGGTCAAAAAACGTCAAGAAATTAGAGAAAGTGCAAAGTTTGCAAAAAGGGTAGTTCCAGTAAGGGAAAGTCTATGAAGAAAGGTTTAAAGGGAAAACGGCGACGACACTGGAGGAAGGAGGGTCGGGGGGACATGATAACGACATAAAAAATATTTCCGGAAAAAGACAAGGGGGAAGAGCAGGATGTTCCAAGAGGGGACCAGAAACAAGGGGTCACAATGGAAGGGAAGATGCAGATGAAACAAAGGGATTTAGGAAGTTTTCTTTTGTCATAGAGTAGTTAGGAAGTTGAAAAGTCTGGGAAGCGATTAGTGGGGGAGGAAATATAATATTTTAAAGAGGTATGAAAGAGCTATGGAGCAGGGGGAGCGAGGACCCAAATGGTCGGTGAAAAGGCGGGGCCCGGGTGGTCTCGAGCCCCCAACCACAATTAGGTGAATTAGGGGAGGGACACACAAACAACCACACCCAGGTGTGGATTCCCAAAAATGAGCTGCTATCGGCCCCAATGGGTACGCGCACCAGTTTGGGAAACCCTCCTGCTCAACACGTCAAACATTAGAGAAAGGCAAAGGTTTGCAACAAGACTAGTCCCAGAGTAAGGGGATTTTCCCACGAAGGAAGGGTTAAAAAATGGCCCCGACGACACTGGAGGACAGGAGGGTCAGGGGAGACATGATAACGACATATAAAATACTGCGCAGAAATAGACAAGGTGGAAAAAGACGTGATGTTACAGAGATGGGACACAGAAACAAGAGGTCACAATTGAAAGTTGAAGACTCAGATGAATCAAAGGGATGTTAGGAAGTATTTCTTCAGTCATAGAGTAGTCAGGCCGTGGAATAGCCTAGAAAGTGACGTAGTGGAGGCGGAAACCATACATAGTTTTAAGACGAGGTTTGATAAAGCTCATGAAAAAGGGAGAGAGAGGACCTAGTAGCAATCAGTTAAGAGGTAGGGCCAGGAGCTATGACTCGACGCCTACAACTACAAATAGGTGAGTACAAATAGGTGAGTACACATATGCACACACACACACACGCACTGGTACTGGGACAGGGAAAGGGCAGGGAAATCAGTAAACGAGATGATGGAATATGTGACAACAATACACAAGGAAACTGAGGAGAGGTTTGTACCCAAGGGTAACAGGAATAAAGAAAAAGCCCGGATGAGCTCATGGTTCACCCAAAGGTGCAGGGAGGCAAAAACCAAGTGTGCTAGGGAATGGAAGAAATATAGAAGGCAAAGGACCCAGGAGAATAAGGAGAGCAATAGTAGATCCAGAAATGAATATGCACAGGTAAGAAGGGAGGCGCAATGACAATAAGATAATGACATAGCAGCAAAAGACAACTCTGACCCAAAGCTGCTGTACAACCACATCAGGAGGAAAACAACAGTCAAATACCAGATAATCAGGCTAAGGAAGGAAGGAGGAGAAATCACAAGAAACGACTGTGAAGTATGTGAGGAAGTCAACATGAGATTCAAAGAAGTGTTCACAGAGGAGACAGAAGGGACTCCAGAAAGACAGAGAAGTGGGGTACACCACCAAGTGTCGAACACAATACATACAACGTAGGAAGAAGTGAAGAGGCTTCCGAGCGAGCTAGAGACCTCAAAGGCAATGGGGCCTGATAATATCTCTCCAAGGGTCCTGGGAGAGGGAGCAGAGGCGCTATATGTACCCCTAACAACAATATTCAACACATTTATTGACAAAGGGAGATTACCTGAGGTTTGGAAGACAGCAAATGTAATACCAATTTTTAAAAAAGGGGACAAACAAAAAGCACTAAACTATAGACCAGTGTCACTGACATGTATAGCATGCAAAGTCATGGAGAAGATTATCAAGAGAAAAGTGGTGGTACACAGCCAACACGGTTTCAGGGGTGGGAAATCCTGTGCCACAAACCTACTGGAGTTCTATGACAGGGTGACAGCAGTAAGACAAGAGAGAGAGGGGTGGGTAGATTGCATTTTCTTGAACTGTAAGAAGGCGTTTGACAAATTTCCACTCAAGAGATTTGTGCAAAAACGGGAGGACCAGACAGGAATAACAGGATCAGGGAATACTTGTCAGGAAGACAGCAGCGAGTCATGGTACGTGGCGAGGTGTCATAGTGGGCATCTGTGACGAGTGGGGTTCCACAGGGGTTCCTTGGACCGGTGCTGTTTCTGGTATTCGTGAATGACATGACGGAAGGAATAGACTTCAAAGTGTCCCTGTTTGAAGATTATGTGAAGTTGGTGAGAAGAATTCAATCGGGCGAGGACCAGGCAGAACTACAAAGGGATCTGGACAGGCTGCAGGCCTGGTCCAGCAATCGGCTCCTAGAGTTCAACCCCACCAAGTGCAAACTCATGAAGATTGAGGAAGGCCAAAGAAGACCACAGACAGATTACTGTCTAGGGGGCCAGAGACTACAAAACTCACTCAAGGAAAAAGATCTTGGGGTGAGTATAACACCAGGCACATTTCCTGATGTGCACATCAACCTAATAACTGTTGCAGCATATTGCAGCCTAGCAAATCTAAGAACAGCATTCTGCCATTTTAACAAGGAATCGTTCAGGACTATGTACATTGTGAACGCTTAGGCCCATATTGGAGTATGCGGCACCAGTTTGGAACCCACATCTAGCCAAGCACGTACAGAAACTAGAAAATGTGCAAAGGTTTGCAACAAGACTAATCCCAGAGCTATGAGGTATGTCCAGCGAGGAGAGGTTAAGGGAAATCGACTTGACAACACTGGAGTACAGGAGAGATAGGAGGGACATGATAACAACATATAAAATACTGAAAGGAATTGACAAGGTGGGCAGAGACAGAATGTTCCAGAGATGGGACACAGCAACAAGGGGACACAGTTGGAAGGTGAAGACACAGATGAATCACAGGGATGTTAGGAAGTATTTCTCTAATCACAGAGTATTGAGGAAGTGGAAAATTTGGGAAGTGATATAGTGGAGGCAGGATCCATACATTGCTCTAAGCAGAGGTGTGATAAAGCTCATGGTTCAGGGAGAGTGACCCATAGCGGCCAGTAAAGAGGAGAGGTCAGGAGCTATGACTCGACCCTGCAACCACAACTAGGTGAGTACTTGGTGAGTACACACACCCACACGCACACTAACGCACACACACTAACAAACATACACTAACACACACACACACACACACACAACACACACACACACACACACACACACACACACACACACACACACATGGTGACAGCAGTAAGACAAGAGAGAGAGGGGTGGGTGGATTGCATTTTCTTGGACTGCAAGAAGGCGTTTGACACAGTTCCACACAAGAGATTGGTGCAAAAACTGGAGGACCAAGCAGGGATAACAGGGAAGGCACTACAATGGATCAGGGAATACTTGTCAGGAAGACAGCAGCGAGTAATGGTACGTGGCGAGGTGTCAGAGTGGCCACCTGTGACCAACGGGGTCCCACAGGGGTCAGTCCTAGGACCAGTGCTGTTTCTGGTATTTGTGAACGACATGACGGAAGGAATAGACTCTGAGGTGTCCCTGTTTGCAGATGACGTGAAGTTGATGAGAAGAATTCACTCGATCGAAGACCAGGCAGAACTACAAAGGGATCTGGACAGGCTGCAGACCTGGTCCAGCAATTGACTCCTGGAGTTCAATCCCACCAAGTGCAAAGTCATGAAGATTGGGGAAGGGCAAAGAAGACCGCAGACGGAGTACAGTCTAGGGGGCCAGAGACTACAAACCTCACTCAAGGAAAAAGATCTTGGGGTGAGAATAACACCAGGCACATCTCCTGAAGCGCACATCAACCAAATAACTGCTGCAGCATATGGGCGCCTAGCAAACCTCAGAACAGCATTCCGACATAAGGAATCATTCAGGACCCTGTACACCGTGTACGTTAGGCCCATATTGGAGTATGCGGCACCAGTTTGGAACCCACACCTAGCCAAGCACGTAAAGAAACTAGAGAAAGTGCAAAGGTTTGCAACAAGACTAGTCCCAGAGCTAAGAGGTATGTCCTACGAGGAGAGGTTAAGGGAAATCAACCTGACGACACTGGAGGACAGGAGAGATAGGGGGGACATGATAACGACATACAAAATACTGAGAGGAATTGACAAGGTGGACAAAGACAGGATGTTCCAGAGATTGGACACAGTAACAAGGGGACACAGTTGGAAGCTGAAGACACAGATGAATCACAGGGATGTTAGGAAGTATTTCTTCAGCCACAGAGTAGTCAGTAAGTGGAATAGTTTGGGAAGCGATGTAGTGGAGGCAGGATCCATACATAGCTTTAAGCAGAGGTATGATAAAGCTCACGGCTCAGGGAGAGTGACCTAGTAGCGATCAGTGAAGAGGCGGGGCCAGGAGCTCGGACTCGAGCCCCGCAACCTCAACTAGGTGAGTACAACCAGGTGAGTACACACACACACACACACACACACACACACACACACAACAAACAAACACACACACACACACACACACACACAAACACACAAACACACAAACGCACACACACACACACACACACACACACACACACACACACACACACACACACACACACACACACACCAACACGTGCGCACACACCAACACACACACACACACACACACACACACACACATGCACACACACATACACAACAGGCCTAGTGTCTAATCGACATGTGCCTAGGACAAAATGGTAACTAACGCACACACACACACACACACACACACACCTAGCGTGGGTCCGTGGGGTGAAGACGTGGGTAACAAGGTGTTATTAGTTAAAGAAGTGAGAGGAAAGCTGAAATCATAATATTTCAAAGCGCAAACCGTTGGGGGTCTTAGGCGCTGTTGCCACATTGGCAGCGGTAGGCCTGAAGAAGTGTCGTCACGACAAGTTGTGTGCCATTATACATTTTAAACTGAAGTGTAATAATGTGAAGTGAATACTATCATAGTGAAGAGTGAAATCGCGTGGGGGAAGCGGGATGTATGAGAATATATGGTTATAATCATCACGGGTGAACGATCTCCAAAATAGGGATTTAAGGCCTACGTACGACGACTTCGTCATCAGCAGCTGGCAACTGTCACCGCAAGTTTATTCGCCTATTGTGGTTTGCATGTTGACGGCCCTGGCTGGCCTTGCATACTGTTTGATACTGGCACTCACTCCTGCAAGCTATTACGAGAATTAGAATAAAAATTAGCATAGACATAGAGAATATAGTGTTGACGAGTGTGGGGAAGGTAGGTGGGACAAGCTTAAGGAAGCTAGAAGTCCTCTCTCAATGTGAAAAGGGAAAAATTTGATAATAACCAGCAACAATTAATACAAAAAATCCAAAAAGGGGGCAATAAGTGGAAGAGTAGATAATTGGGAAAGATAAATGAGACTAATTTGTCCCTAACGACGGATCTTTTCAACCACAAAACCCTACCCCCCAACCCCTCCCTCCCTCACACAAGCACACACACAGGGTAGACACTCACACACTCACCACACACACACCACACACACACACACACACACACACACACACACTCACACACACACACACACACACATACATACACACACACATACACACACATACATACTTTACATAAACACATACACACACACAAACACAAACACAAACACAAACACACACACACACACACACATATACACCACACACACCACACCATACACACACCAAAAACACACACACCACAGACACACCACACACACACACCCCAAACACAAAACACACCCACACTACACCCCCCACACACCCCACACACCACACACACCACACACACACACACCACACACACACACCACACACCACACAACACACACACACACACCACACATACCCCACACACACACACACACACACCACACACACACACACCAACACACACACCACACACACACACACCACACACACACACACACACACACACGTGAAGCGTGGGTAACAAGGCTCCGAAAAACCTTAGCGTTAAAAAGGCGTGTAATATCAGCTAGAATTTAATCAGGGGTAGTGGAACGTCAGTGAACAATACTACGAGTGATAATTAAAGTTTATTTTAAAGAAAGTGAGGGGAAAAGCTAAAAATTCATAATATTTCAAAGCGCAAACCGTTGGGGCCTTAGGCGCTGTTGCCACTTTGGGTAGCGGAGGCCTGATGAAGTGACGTCACGACAAGTTGTGTGCATTATACATATGAAGTGAAGTGTTATAATGTGAAGTGTATACTTTCATCAGTGAAGAGTGAAGTGAGGAAGGGGGATGTACGAGAATATTTGGGTTATAATCATCAGGGGTGAAGGATCTCCAAAATAGGGATTTAAGGCCTACGTACGACTACTTCGTCATCAGCAGCTGGCAACTGTCACTGCAAGTTTATTCGCCTAGTTTTTGGTTTGCATGTGACGGCCCTGGCTGGCCTTGCTACTGTTTGATACTGTCACAAAAATCCTGCAAGCTATTACCAGAATTAGAATAGAAATAGCATAGACATAGAGAATATAGGGATGACGAGTGTGGGAAGGTAGGGGCCCAAGCTTTTAAGGACAACATTGTAAGACCGTGCTAGGGTCAGGTCCCAGGAGGGTTGTCAGGTCACAAGAAGTTGCGGCTTTAATTACACCGACAAGACACACTCACACACACCACACACACACCCCACTCACACCACACACACACATGCACACACGCACACAGGCAGTGTTACTATAGGTAGTTATTAGCAGTAAGAAATACTTAGGAAGCTAGGAAGTTCTTCCCCAGTGTGAAAAAGGAAAATGATAATAACCAGCAACAATTAACCGTAAATCCAAAAGGGCAAAATGGAGAGAGTAGCATAATTTGGGGAAAAAGATAAATGAGACTAAATTTGTGCCTTACACGACGGACTTTCAACCACACCACCCCCCCTAACCCTCCCTCCCTCACACACAAGCACACCACACCAATGGTAGGACACTCAACACACACACACACACACAAAACACACACATACCCACACATACACACACACAAAAAAGAAAGGAAGAAAAACTGAGGGGAGATGGTACAAAGGCAAAAGGAGGAAAGAGAGGGGATGGAGAAGACAGACAGGAGATCCCAGACCCAGGAAGAGATCAAATACGCCCCCCTTTCACAACTTTCTATAGAAGCCTCCCAACCAAGGTAAACCCAGTGCAACCAAACACTCTAAATCAAAACACCCATGCCACAATCCAATGCCCCCCCCCACTACATTACAAACTTTCACCCCCACAGCAACAACCCATAGTTCCTTACCAGGTCTCCCACTTCCCCAACCCCAATATACTTCCCAGACCACAGTCTTAGAAAAGAAGTTGAAGGTGTGGTATACAAATGCAGATGGAATAACAAACAATTTATGAGGAGTGGCACGAAAGATAAAGAGACATCCCAGACATAATGCACTCACAGAAAAAAAACTCACCAGAATAATAACAGATTCAATTTTTCCCATCCGGATATCAAATCTTCAGGAAAAACAAAGGGAGGAGAGGGGAGGAGGAGTTGCACTGCTCATTAAAAAACCAGTGGGGTTTTTGAGAAAATGGAAGGAATGGATGGCATGGGCGAAAGGGACTACTTAGTAGGAACAATCCAGTCTGAGGGACTTTAAGGTGATAATTGCAGTAATGTAAAAACCCACCACAGAACTGCAGGAGGCCAAGAGAAGAATACGATGAGAGACAACAGAGCAATGATCAACCACTAGCCGAGGTGGCCGGGAGAGCACACATGGGGGGAGCAAAGTTACTATTTTATGGGTGATTCAATCACAAGGAGATTGACTGGGAAAACCTGGAGCCCCATGGGGGTCCCGAAACATGGAGAGCCAAGATGATGATGTGGTACTGGAGAACCTCAGCACCCACATGTTAGAGACACTAACCAGAGAGAGAGGAGAGGATAAACCCAGCAAGGTTGGACCTTGTATTCACCATGAGTAGTTCGGACATCGAGGGTAATCATGTATGAAAGGCCCCTGGAGCTAGTGATCATTTTGGTTCTGTGCTTCGACTACATAGTTGAGCTCCAAGTGGAGAGAGTAGCAGGAAAGACTGGGAAAACCAAACTACAAAAGGGGGAACTACTCAGGCATGAGGAAATTCCTTCAAGACATTCAGTGGGGAGAGGAACTGACAGGAAAACCAGTACAAGAATGATGGACTATGTAGCAACAAAATGCAAGGGGGCAGAGGAGAGGTTTGTTCCCAAGGGAAACAAAAATTTAATGGGGAAAGAAAGAACGAGTCCTTGGGTTTTCACCAAAAAGGTGTAGGAGGCAAAAATAGGTGTACTAGAGAATGGAAAAGGTACAGAAGACAGAGAACTCAGGAAAATAAAGAAATCAGCCGAAGAGCCAGAAACGAATATGCACAGATTAAGAAGGGAGGCTCAGAGACAATATGAAAATGACATAGCATAAAAAATAAAGACTGACCGAAGCTGTTGTACAGCCACATCAGGGGGAAAACAACAGTCAAGGACCAGGTAATCAGACTGAGGAAGGGTGAGGGGGAAATTTTAAACAAGAAAACGACGAGAGGGATGTCAGGAGCTCAACAAAAGATTTAAAAGAGGTTTATTTACAGTGGAACCAGTAGGACTCCAAGAAATCAAACAGGGCTGCACACCAGAAAGTGCTGATGAGGTACATATAACCAAGGAGGAGGTGAAAAAGCTGCTATGCGAACTTGACACCTCAAAGGCGGGGGGACCAGAAAACATCTCTCCATGGGCCCCTTAAAGAGGGAGCAGAGTTTATTGTGTGAGCCATTAACAAAGATCTTCAACACATCATTTGAAACTGGGCAACTCCCTGAGGTATGGAAAAATGGCAAATGTAGTCCCAATTTTTAAAAAGGGAGACAGACATGAGGCACTAAACTACAGACCTGTATCACAAAACGTGTATAGTATGAAAGGTCATGGAGAAATCATCAGGAGGAGAGTGGTGGGGCACCTGGAAAGAAACAAGTGTTAATTGACAACCAGCACGGTTTCAGGGAAGGAAAATCCTGTGTCACAAACCCTACAGAGTTTTATGACAAAGGTGACAGAAGTAAGACAAGAGAGAGAGGGTTGGATCGACTGCGTATTTTTGGACTGCAAGAAGGCTTTCGCCCACAGTTCCTCACAAGGGTTACTGCAAAAGCTAGAGGCCCAGGCACACATAACGGGAAAAGGCACTGAATGGATCAGAGAATATCTGACAGGGAGGCAACAACGTTCATGGTACGTGACGAGGTGTCAGAGTGGGCACCTTTGAAAAGCGGGGTTCCACAGGGGTCAGTCCTAGGACCTGTGCTGTTCTTGGTATAGGTGAACGACATAACGGAAGGATAGACTCAGAAGTGTCCTTGTTTGCAGACGATTTGAAGTTAATGAGAAAAATCGAATCGGACGAGGATCAGGCAGGACTACAAAGAGATCTGGACAGGCTACAAGCCTGGTCCAGCAACTGGCTCCTTGAATTTAACCCTCCCAAATGCAAAGTCATGAAGATTGGGGAAGGGCAAAGAAACCGGCAGACACAATATATTTTTAGATGGCTAAAGACTGCAAACCTCACTCAAGGAAAAAGATCTGGGGGTGAGTATAACACCGAGCATATCTCCTGAGGCGCACATCAATCAGATAACTGCTGTAATACGGGCGCCGGGCAAACCTACGGATAGTGTTCCGATACCTCAGTAAGGATTCGTTTAAGACTCTGTACACCATCTACGTCAGGCCCATACTGGGGTATGCAGCACCAGTTTGGAATCCACACCTAGTCAAGCACGTCAAGAAATTTGAGAAAGTGCAAAAGGTTTGCAACAAGACTAAATCCCAGAGCTACGGGGTTGTCCTATGAAGAAAGGTTGAGGGAAATCGGCCTGACGACACTGGAGGCCAGGAGGGTCAGGGGGAGACATGATAACGACATATAAAATACTGCGCAGAATAGACGAGGTGGACAAGACGGGATGTTCCAGAGATGGGACACAGACACAAGAGGTCACAATTGGGAATTGAAGACTCAGATGAATCAAAAGGGATGTTAGGGAAATATTTCTTCAGTCATAGAGTAGTCAGGCCATGGAATAGCCTAGAAAGGATGTGGTGGAGGCAGGAAACAAAACATAGTTTTAAGGCGAGGTATGATAGAGCTCCCTGGGGCAGGGAGAGGAGAGGACCTAGTAGCAATCAGCGAAGAGGCGGGGCCAGGAGCTGTGACTCGACCCCCCCCCGCAACCACAAATAGGTGAGTACAAAACATACTTTCACACATACGTAAACACACACACAACACAAACACAAACACACACACACACACACACACACACACACACACATAAAACACAATCACACACACACACACCAAAACCCCACACACATACACCACACACACACACACACGCACACACACACACACACCACATACACCACACACACACACACCACACACACACCACACAACGCACACACCAAACACAAAACACCCCACACACACACACACACCACACACACACACACACGCATACACAACCCCACACCACACACACACACCACACCACACACCACACACACCACACCCCACACACACCACACACACAAACACCAAAAACACACACACACACACACACACACACACACACCACACACACACACCACACACACACACCACACACACACACCACACACACACACCACACACACACACGCACACACACACGCACTATACACAAAACACCACACCACCCCCACACCAAACCACCACTTGACACAAACACTTGACACAAACACGTACTTCCCCCTCCCCCCTAACCACCTCTCCCCATCCCTAACCACCTCACCTTAGCCACCTACCCCTCCCCCAAACCAAACCCAACCCCTCCCCAAACCGTCTAACCCCCCAACTACATACCTCCCTCCCCAAAAACCATCCCCCCCTCCCCAAACCATCCATCCCCTCTCTCCTCAAACCATCTAAAACCCCCTCCCCCAAACTATCTCTACCCCTCCAATAACCATCCTCCCCCTCCCCACAACCATCCATCCCTCTCCTAACCATCTATTCCCCTCCCCCTAACCAGTATGAGGACAAGGGCTCCAAGGACGAATCTGGGAGGGAGGAAATGGATGTAGAGCCCCAAAAAAAGGGAGGAAAGACTGGGGAGGAGACTAATTTAGCTGGAAAGGAAGATGGGAAAAGAGGTTAGCAGCAGAATGCAGAAGGGGGAAGCAACAGGCCACAGCAGCAGAAATCAAGATAGAGAGATTAGAAGAGGAGCTGAGACATCTGAACAGCACAGAGCAAAGATATTACAGAAGTAGCATCGGCAATGGCTACTTCAAAACACAGACAAAAAGGTCTGAAGGAAGCATGGAAACTAAACTGTATGCAGAGGTCCTGTCAAACCCACATGGGGCTAAAACAAAGACAGGGAGCACCTAGGACAGAATGAGAGGTTGGAAGAATTTGAAGGAACTTTGGACATGTGCAAGGACCTTACCAGATACCTGTGGGGGGCCAGGAGCAGGTGAGCAGGAAGGATAAAACCCAAAAAGCATAGGGGCAATAACTAGGAAGGGACTGAAGGAAAGGGAAAACTCCCGGGAAGGAACTAAACACATCAGAGGATGCAATGGGAGTCACAGTGGGAGGTGGAAAGGGGAAAAATCCGTTTTGTCTATGGCTAGACGAAGCTAAAGGGGAAACTTATGATGAAAAAAAGCAGGAGGGAAAAGCGATTGAAGATATCATGAAGGTGATAGGTGAGGGGGGGCATGACCCAGGTGGCAAATTTTTTGGAGATTTTGGGTGGTTCACAAAGAAAGGAATCGGCCTCTCAAAGTAATTTTCAAGGCAGAATCAACCCAGCCATGATCCTGCAGGAGAAAGCACGGTTGAAGGCAAGCAGGAGTTCCGGAGTGTGTACCTCGTCGAGACAGAACACAGGAGAAAGGGAAGACAATGAAAAAAGAGAGTTCAAAAACGAAAGAAAAATGGGAGGAAATGAAAAGGAAGAGCAGAATAATCCAGGATCAAAAAGGAAAAGGGCAAGTGCACCCCCCAGAAACACCTGCAAAAAAGGACTCCAGCCACGACACCCCCAAGGCAAACTGAACAATCCAAACCAACCATCACACACGATCCCTCTGTTTCCACCCCCCGCACCACAAATTACAGTATTAGAACAGAAGTTTTAAGGGTTTTGGTACACAAATGCAGATGGATTAACGAATAAACATGAGGAATGGCAAGAAAGAATCAATGAGAAGTCCCCAGAAAATCAGCAGTTACAGAAACAAACTCATTTGGAGACAATAAAAAGATGCAATCTTCCCCCAGGATACCAGATCAAGAGGAAAGATTTGAAGGGGCAGGGGGGGAGGTTGGGTTGCTCTGCTCGTAAAAAACGATGGAAAATTCCGAGGGAAAAAGGAAGGAATAGATGGACGGGAGAAAAGACTACATAGCAGGTACACTTCAGTCTGGGGAACACAAAGTGGTCATTGCAGTGAGTATAATCCACCACAGAACTGCAGGAGGCCAAGGAGAGAATAAGAAGAGAGCAAACAGAGCAATGGTGGACACACTTGCGGGGGTTTGGGAAGAAGAGCTCACTCCAGCAGGCAAAGTTGCTGGTTATGGGGATTTCAACCACCAGGGAGTTGACTGGGAAACTGGAGCAACATGGGGGTCCCCCAAACATGGAGAGCCAGGATGTTGGACCCTGGTTTCTGGAAAAACCCCATGCACCAACATGTTAAGGACACTAACCAGAGTGAGAGGGAGGATGAACCCGCAAGATTGGGCCTTGTGTTCACCCTGGGCAGCTCAGACATTGAGACATCAAGTAATGAGAGTCCCCTAGGAGCTAGCGACCACGTGGTTCTGTGCTTTGAATACATAGTAGAGCTGCAAGTGGAGAGAATAACAGGAGTAGAATGGGAAAAGCCTGACTATAAAAGAGGGGACTACACAGGGTTGAAGAACTTCCTGCGGGAGGCCAGTGGGACAGAGAACTGGCAGGAAAGCCAGTAAATGAAATGATGGAATATGTAGCAACAAAATGCAAGGAGGCAGTGGAAAGGTTCATTCCCAAGGACAACAGTAACAACGGGAAGACCAGAACAAGCCCCTGGTTTACCGACGGTGTAAGGAGGCAAAAACAAGTGCAATAGAGAATGGAAAAGTACAAAAGGCAGAGAACACACGAAAATAGGGAGATCAGTCTCAAAGCCAGGAATGAGTACGCACAGGTAAGGAGGGAGGCCCAGCGACAGTATGAAAATGACATAGCATCGAGAATCAAGACTGACCCGAAACTGTTGTATAGCCACATCAGGAGGAAGACAACAGTCAAAGACCAGGTGATCAAATTAAGGACAGAAGGTGGAGAACTCACAAGAAATGATCAGGAGGTATGTGAGGAGCTGAACAGGAGATTTAAGGAAGGTTTTACAGTAGAGACAGGAAGGGCTGTGGGAAGACAGCACAGAAGGGAACATCAAGAGGGAATATACCAACAAGTGTTGGATGACATACGAACAACTGAGGAGGAGGTGAAGAAGCTCTTAAGTGACCTTGACACCTCAAAAGCGATGGGACCAGACAACATCTCCCCATGGGTCCTTAGAGAAGGAGCAGAGATGCTGTGTGTGCCTCTAACCACAATCTTCAACACATCCCTTGAAACTGGGCAACTACCTGAGAAATGGAAGACAGCTAATGTAGTCCCCATATTTTTGAAAGGAAACAGAAACGAGGCACTAAACTACAGACCTGTGTCTCTGACATGTATTGTGTGCAAAGTCATGGAGAAGATTATCAGGAGGAGAGTGGTCGAACACCTGGAAAGGAACAAGATTATAAATGAAAACCAGCATGGGTTCATGGAAGGCAAATCTTGTATCACAAACCTCCTGGAGTTTTATGACAAGGTAACAGAAGTAAGACACGAGAGAGAGGGGTTGGTAGATTGCGTTTTCCTAGACTGCAGGAAGGCCTTTGACACAGTTCCCCATAAGAGATTAGTGCAGAAGCTGGAGGATCAGGCGCACGTAAAAGGGAGGGCACTGCAATGGATAAGGGAATACCTGACAGGGACGCAGCAACCAGTCATGGTACGTGAAGAGGTATCACAGTGGGCGCCTGTTACGAGCGGGGTCCCACAGGGGTCAGTTCTAGGACCAGTGCTATTTTTGATATATGTGAACGACATGATGGAAGGAATAGACTCTGAAGTGTCCCTGTTCGCAGATGACGTGAAGTTGATGAGAAGAATTAAATCGGACGAGGATGAGGCAGGACTGCAAAGAGACCTGGACAGGCTGGACATGTGGTCCAGCAACTGGCTTCTCGAATTCAATCCAGCCAAATGCAAAGTCATGAAGATTGGGGAGAGGCAAAGAAGACCGCAGACAGAGTATAGGCCAGGTGGACAAAGACTACAGACCGCACTCAGGGAGAAAGACCTTGGGGTGACCATAACACCGAGTACATCACCGGAGGCACACATCAACCAAATAACCACTGCAGCATACGGGCGCCTGGCAAACCTGAGAATAGCGTTCCGATACCTTAATAAGGAATCGTTCAAGACACTGTACACTGTGTATGTTAGGCCCATACTGGAGTATGCAGCACCAGTCTGGAACCCACACCTGGTCAAGCACGTCAAGAAGTTAGAGGAAGTACAAAGGTTTGCAACAAGACTAGTCCCAGAGCTCGAGGGAATGTCGTACGAGGAAAGGTTAAAGGAAATCGGACTGACGACACTGGAGGACAGAAGGGTCAGGGGAGACATGATAACGACATACAAGATACTGCGGGGAATAGACAAGGTTGACAGAGATTGGATGTTCCAGGGAGGGGACACAGGGACAAGGGGTCACAACTGGAAGATGAAGACTCAGACGAGTCACAGGGACGTTAGGAAGTATTTCTTCAGTCATAGAGTTGTCAGCAAGTGGAATAGCCTAGCAAGTGAAGTAGTGGAGGCAGGAACCATACATAGTTTTAAGAAGAGGTATGACAAAGCTCAGGAAGCAGAGAAAGAAAGGATGCAGTAGCGATCAGTGAAGAGGCTGGGCCAGGAGCTGAGTCTCGACCCCTGCAACCACAATTAGGTGAGTACAATTAGGTGAGTACACACAACTGGCTTCTCGAATTTAACCCCGCCAAATGCAAAGTCATGAAGATAAAGGAAGGGCACCGAAGACCGCAGATGGAGTATAGGCTAGGTGGCCAAAGACTGCAAACCTCGCTCAAGGAGAAAGATCTTGGGGTGAGTATAACACCAAGCATGTCTCCGGAAGCACACATCAACCAGATAACTGCTGCAGCATATGGGCAAACCTGAGAACAGCGTTCCGATACTTTAGCAAGGAATCGTTCAAGACACTGTACACCGTGTGCATCAGGCCCATACTGGAATATGCAGCACCTGTCTGGAACCCGCGCTTGATCAAGTACGTCAAGAAATTAGAGAAAGTGCAAAGGTTTACGACAAGGTTAGTTCCAGAGCTAAGGGGAATGTCCTATGAAGAAAGATTAAGGGAAATCGGCTTGACGACACTGGAGGACAGGAGGGTCAGGGGAGACATGATAACGACATATAAAATACTGTGCAGAATAGACATGGTGAACAAAGACAGGATGTTCCATGGAGGGGACACAGAAACAAGAGGTCACAATGGGAAGTTGAAGACTCAGATGAGTCAAAGGAATGTTAGGAAGTATTTCTTCAGTCATAGAGTCGTCGGGCAGTGGAATAGCCTAGAAAGTGACGTAGTGGAGGCGGGAACCATACATAGTTTTAAGACGAGGTTTGATAAAGCTCATGGAGCAGGGAGAGAGAGAATCCAGTAGCAACTCGTGAATAGGTGGGGCCAGGACCTAGGACTATATCCCTGCAACCACAAATAGGTGAGTACACACACACACACACACACACACACACACACACACACACACACACACACACACACACACACACACACACACACACACACACACACACACACACACACGCACACACACACGGCCTCTCAAAGTAAGTTTTTAGGCAGAATTTACCCGATCTGTGATCCTGCAGGGGAAAGCATGTCTGAGAAACAGACTGGAGTACCAGAGTGTGTACTGCGATCAGGACGGAACACAAGAGGAAAGGATGATACTGAAAAAGAGTACAAAAACGAAAGGAGAAATTAGAGGAAATGACAAAGATGAGCAAAAGAACCCAGACACAGGTAGAAGGACAAACACATCGTCCAGAAGGATTCGAACCTCGACAGCCTCAAGGCAGCTGCACAATCTAAACCTATACTCAGATACTGATCCTTCCGTCCCCACCCCCATACCACAAACCCCACCCCTACAGCAACCCCATATGGGAACTCTGCCCCCACTCCTACTGCAACCTCCCATAGGCCCCCGCCAGGGCTCCCACTCCCACAACACCCTTATTCTCCCAGGACCACAGTTTTAGAAGAGAAGTTGAAGGTTTGGTTCAGAAATGCAGATGGAATAATGAATAAATATGAGGAGTGGCATGAAAGAATCAATAAGAAGTCCCTAGACATCATAGCAGTAACAGAAACGATACTCAGTGAGACAATAATAGATGCAATCTTCCCGCCAGGACATCAGATACTGAGGAAAGATTGAAGGAAAAGAGGGGGAGGAGGGACTGCACTGCTCGTAAAAAAAGATGGGTATTTGAGGAAATGGAAGGCGTGGACGAGGTTGGAGAAAGGGATTACATAGTATGTACACTTCAGTCTGGGGAACATAGGGTAGTCATTGCAGAAATGTATAATCCACCACAGAACTGCAGGATGCCAAGAGAGGAATATGAAGAGAGCAACAGAGCAATGGTGGACACGCTGGTTGAGGTGGCAAGAATAGCTCCCTCGAGAAGAGCAAGTTACTGGTTATGCATGAGTTCAACCGCAGGGAGATCGATAGGGAAACCCTGGAGCCTCATGGGGATCCCGAAACATGGAGAGCCAAGATGAAGAATTGAGACACTTATGCAACATATGGGAATCTTTACTGAAGAAACGTTTCGCCACACAGTGGCTTCATCAGTCCAATACAAATAAGAAATGGGTAAGGAGAGGAAAAGTTTGAGGTAATCAGTCCCTCAACCTGGAATCGATGTGTTCAGTCCATCACTCTTGTAGGAAGTGCAGCATAGGGCCAGAGAGGTGGCTTATATACTGCAGCCAGATGAGGTGAAGCAGGAGGAGGCGGGATCACAGTGGGACCTGCCACTAGTGTAAGTAGGTCGTCGTCCAAAGATTGGGGAAGCGTTGAAGTCTTTATACCAAGATCCCATGATGTTGCAGTGTCTGACAGATGTGATGAATGGTTTACAAAACCGACAAGTTGAAAAATTGAGACACTTATGCAACACATGGGAATCTTTATTGAAGAAACGTTTCGCCACACAGTGGCTTCATCAGTCCAATACAAAGTAGAAATGGGTAAGGAGAGAAGTTTGACGTAATCAGTCCCTCAACCTGGAATCGATGTGTTCCGTCCGTCACTCTTGTAGGACGTGCAGCATAGGGCCAGAGAGGTGGCTTATATACTGCAGTCAGATGAGGTGCAGCAGGGTCACCTCTCTGGCCCTATGCTGCACTTCCTACAAGAGTGACGGACTGAACACATCGATTCCAGGTTGAGGGACTGATTATCTCAAACTTCTCCTCTCTTTACCCATTTCTACTTTGTATTGGAGTGATGAAGCCACTCTGTGGCGAAACGTTTCTTCAATAAAGATTCCAATGTGTTGCATAAGTGTCTCAATTCTTCAACTTGTCGGTTTTGTAAACCATTCATCACACGAGAGCCAAGATGTTGGAAAACCTCATGCATCAACATGTCAGGGACACTTCCACAGAGAGAGGTGAGGAAGAACCAACAAGACTGGACCTTGTGTTAACCCTGAGAAACTCAGACATTGAGGACATCACATATGAGAGGCCCCTTGGACCTACTGATCCTGTGGTTTTGAGCTTCGAATACATCATAGAGTTACAAGCGGAAAGGGTAACAGGACTAGGATCTGAAAACCCAAACTACAAAAGGGGGAACTATACAGGTATGAGGAACTTCTTGCAGGAGGTTCAGAGAGAATGAGAATTGGTAGGAAAATCAGTAAACGAACTGGTGGACTACGTGACAACAAAATGCAAAAACGCAAAGGAGAGGTTTGTTCCCAAGGGCAACAGAAATAAATGGAAGACAAGAACAAGCATTTGGTTCACTCAAAGGTGTAGGGAGGGAAATAATGAGTGAGCTAGAGAATGAAAAAAGTAGAGAAGACAAATACCCAGGAAACTAAAGAGATTAATAGAAGAGCCTTAAACGAATATGCACAGAAAAGGAGGGAGGCCCAGCAACAGTATAATGCTGTTGTATAGCAACATCAGGAGGAAAAAAACAGTAAAGGACCTGGTAATCCTACTGAGGAAGGAACGTGGGGAGTTCACAAGAAACGACCAAGAAGTATGTGAGGAGCTCAATATGAGGAAGGACTCCAAGAAGTCAGAATAGGGGGGCACACCAACAAGGTCTGGAGAAAGAGCACACAGTCGAGGAGGAGGTGAAGAAGCTGCTATGTGGACCTGATACCTCAAAGGCGGTTGGACGGGGCATCTTTCCATGGATCCTTAGAAAGGGAGCAGAGATGCTGTGTTTACCACTAAAATAAATCTTCAACACATCCATTGAAACTGGGCAAATATCTGAGGTATGGAAGAGAGCAAATGCAGCCCTAATTTTTATGATAGGAGACAAACATAAGAACATAAGAAAGAAGGAACACTGCATCAGGCCTAATGGTCCATGTGAAGCAGGTCCAATTCTCCCATCGGCTTTAGCCAATGCTTTAACCTAGTCAGGTCAGGTCACATTCACTTAAGGACAGAGCACAGCATCTGATCTAGTAGCAAAAACTAGTCAGGTCCAACTCACACCCACTCTTGTATTTATCTAACCTATTTTTAAAACTACACAGTGTCTTAGCTTCTATAACGGTACTCGGGAGTTTGTTCCACTCATCCACAACTCTGTTACCAAACCAGTGCTTTCCTATATCCTTCCTGAATCTGAATTTTTCCAACTTAAAGCCATTGCTGTGAGTTCTGTCTAGGTTAGATATTTTTAGCACGCTATTGACATCCCATTTATTATTTCCTGTTTTCCATTTATACACCTCAATCACATTCCACCTAATTCTACACCTTTCTAGAAAGTGCAGATTCAGGGCCTCAGTCTATCCTCATAGGGAAGATTTCTGATACATGGGATCAATATTGTCATTCTCCTTTGTACGTTTTCAAGTGGATTTATATCCATTCTGCAATATGGTGACCAGAACTGCGCAGCATAATCTAAATGAGGCCTAACTGAAGATATATAGCACTGAAGAACAACCTGAGGACTTCTATTATTTATGCTTTTTGATATGAAGCCAAAGACTCTGTTAGCTTTATTGCCAACATTAATGCACTGTTGTCTTGGTTTTAGATTACTGCTAACCAGAACTCCTAAATCCTTTTCGCAATCCGTAATATTAAGATCTACATCATTTAGTTTATATGTGGTATGGTTATTTAACTGTCCAACATTTAGAACTTTGCATTTGTCAATATTAAACTGCATCTGCCACTTCTCCGACCACTGCATCAGTCTATTCAAATCATCCTGGAGTGCTCTAGTGTCCTCATTAGAATAAATTGGCCGGCCTATTTTGGTGCCATCAGGCAATTTGGTCATGTCGCTATTTATTCTCACATCTATGTCATTTATATAAATTGTGAACAGCAAGGGGCCCAACACTGACCCCTGTGGAACAACGCTTGTGGCGTACCCTCATTTTATTTCCTCCTCATTTATGCAAACTCTGTTGGCTATTTGTCAGCCATGCCTCTACCCGCGAAAAAATTTCTCCTTCTATTCTTTGTGCCTTAAGTTCCGCAATAGCCTCTTTGTGGAACTGTATCGAAAGCCTTACTGAAGTCCATATACACAATTTCATATTCAATATCATGATCTACCTCCTCAAATACTTTAGTGAAAAAAGTTTGTAAATTCATAAGAAAGGAACGCCCCTTTGTAAACACGGCTGAGATCCATAATCACTTTATGCCTTTCAAGGTGGCTATGAATTGCCTCGGCAAATATTGATTCCATAAGTTTTCCCACTATGGAGGTAAGGCTTATTGGTCTACAGTTTGAAACTAAGGACCTGCCATGTAAATAGGCATTGCATCTGCCATTTTACACTTGTCTGACACTATGCCAGTCTGGAGAGATATAATAAAAAGATTAGCCAAAGGTATGCTAAGGTCCTCTTAACATTCCTTTAACACCCTTGCAAACAGTTCATCAGGACCTGGGGATTTGTTAGGTTTTAGTTTCTCTATTTGTCTGAGGACCATGTCACTAGTTACCGCAATCGTGCATTGTTTATTATCGTCCTATTTCACACATTTTTTTTTTAATTTTGCTAGTGTCTTCCTGAGTAAAAACTAAAAGGAAGTAAGTCAGTGATCTGATCTGAGTTACTTTTATGTGGGCCTATCTTGTCCCTAATCTTACTTCTGTATGCCTGAAAGAAACCCTTTTGGTTAGTCATCGAATCCCTTGCGACTTTAGCCTCATAATCCTATTTTTGCTTTTCTTATCCCTTGTTTATCTCTTTAGTTGAATGTATCGATTTCTTAACTGCCCATCCCCTCTTTTGATACGCTTATATGTGCCTTTCTTTTGACCAATGAGATGTTCCAATGTACTTTCATCCATTAGGGATCATTATTGTTAGATCTAATTTCCGTACTTGGAATGAAAGTTGTCTGGGCAGCTAGCATTATGCTCTGAAACATTCGATATTGGCAACCAACTAATAGTCAGGTTATCTCAATTTAACCCACCCAGTTAATTTCTCAGCCCAATGAAATTGGCCAATCGGAAACCTGGGACAGAGATTTGATTGCGGTTATCTGGGTAATTCCATGATATATTGAAACTATGTTATTATTATTGTTGGCAGGAACCAAGTCAAGCAAGCTGATTCCTCTAGTTGGTTCCATCACAAACTGTTTTAAAAAGCAATCCTGAACCGTATCAAGAAAGTCACTAGACTCAAGACTTCCTGTCACATTATTCCAGTGAATTTGTTTCAAGTTAAAATCTCCCATTAACACAATATTTTCATATCTATTTGCCTTATGAATTTCATCCCATAGCAGCCTACCACACTCCCTATCAAGGTTTTGAGGCCTATAATTCACACCCAAAATTAATTATATCTTGTCTAACGCAACAATTTAAATAATCCCTGACATACATCGCCACTTCACCACCCTTCCTGTTGGCCCTAACAGTGTGGAAAAGTTTATAACACTGTATGTTGCATTCAGAAGGCATTTCTCTATCTTTCAGGATGAACCAGGCGTCCGTTATAGCAATAATATCTATATTACCAACACTTGTAAGTAATCTTAGCTCATCTATCTTGTTTCCTAGATTCCTACCTTAAGGGAGCAAGTCACTCGTTGCCATGTACTATCTCTCTTTGTTTGTTGATCAGTTGCTTTGCCTTTACTAGCAACTTTATTTTGATTATTGACTTTTAAACATGTCCCTGCATTATCCTGGTAATATCTAATGTTTTCAACCTTAGTACTGCAGCCTGATTGTTTTCCATAAACACCCATACCACTAATATCTATCAGTTTAAAATCCTGACAAGTCATCAATGATCCTCTCAATCGAACTGCCTAATAAAACCATTCCAGTCCCTGAGAGATGAACCCCCATCCCTTGCAAACATATCACGTTTGCATAGAATTTGTCCTAGTTATCAATGAATGGGACTGCAAGTTCCTCGCAGTGCCTGTCTAGGTAGCAGTTTATACCAATTGCCCTAGACATCCATTCATTGCTCACTCCCCATCTATGCAAGATGCTACTTATGATTGGGATCCCTACCCTAAACTTGACTACTTCTATGGCTGACCTGTCCTTATCCAACACAAAACAGAAAGTGGGCTTGTTGCCAATACTTGACATAATACTACCCAACCTGCTGACTATGATCTCTCCAACACCAGCTCCTGTGAGGCACACCCTCTGTCTGACCTTCTTATCTCTGTTACAATAAAGCATGGTTCATAAATCTTGCCTGAGAGTCTCCAACAATCTGAATATTCTTTCCTCGATAACCAGAGGAGTCATTGGTACCTTTAATCTCACTAACCAATGAAGTACATTCGTCCAGGAGAACAGAGAATCTATTTAGTACCTTCACATCTCCTCTATTAACCTTCCTTATCTTCCTTCTACCTGAATTGTGAACCACTTGCCACTTAAAGTGGTTGCCTCACTCCAGATCACTGCTGGTATCCATTTCCTCCTTACCAGCTCCATCCATCTCATACTCACTCCTAATCCCATCTAGGCAAAGCTTCCGCTTCGTATTTTCTTCCTGAAGAAGTAGAACCTCGTTCTTCAACACTTTAACCTGAGATTCTAAAATACTACAGCAAACCATGGTGTCGGTAACACCCCAAGCTAATTCCCAGACACCTTAGGACAGGTGACCTCGTGTGACCACTGACCTCAGCATACTGATGACTGAGGCATTAATGAAGAAGATTATCAGGAGGAGAATTGTGGAGCACCTAGAAAGGAACAAACTTATGAACGACGACCAGCGCGGTTTCTGGGAAGGCAAATCCTGTGTAACAAACGTTCCGGAGTTTTATGACAAGGTAAAGAAGGTAAAACATGAGACAGAGGGTTGGGTAAATTGCTTTTTATTGGGCTGTAAGAAGGCCTTTGAAGCAGTTCCTCACAAGAGGTTAGTGCAAAAGCCAGAAGATCAGGCACCCATAACTGGAAAGGTAATGCAATGGATCCTAGAATATCTGACAGGGAGGCAACAGCGAGCCATGGTATGACGAGGTGTCAGACTCGGCTCTTGTGATGAGCGGGGTTCCTCACGGGGGCAGTCCTTGGACCAGTGCTGTTTTTGGTACATGTGAATGACTTGACGGTAGGGATAAACTCAGAAGTGTCCCTGTTTGCAGATGATGTGAAGCAAATGAAGAGAATTAAATGTGATGAGGATCAGGCTGAACTATTAAGAGGCCTGGACAGGCTGCAAGCCTGGTTCAGCAACTGGCTGCTAGAATTTAACCCCACCAAATGTAAAGTCATGAAGATAGAAGGGCAAAGCAGACCACAGGCATAGTGTAGGCTAGGTGGCTAAAGACTGCAAACTTCACTTATGGAAAAAGATCTTGGGGTGAGCATAATCCCGAGTATATCTCCTGATACACACATCATCCAGATAACTGCTGCAGCATATGGATGCCTGGAAAAAAAAAAACTAAAAATAACGTTCCGATATCTCAGTAAGGAATCATTCAAGACTCTCTACACCGTGTAAGTCAGGCCTATACTGAAGTATGCTGCAACAGTTTGGGACCCACACCTGGTCAAGCAAGTCAAGAAATTAGAGAAAGTGCAAAGATTTGCAAGAAGACAAGTCCAAGAGCTAAGGGAAATGTCCTACGATGAAATGTTAAGGGAAATCGGCCAGACGACACTGGAGAAAAGGAAAGTTATGGGAGACATGATAACGACATATAAAATACTGTAAGGAATTTACAAGGTGGAGGAAGACAGGATGTTCCAGAGATGGGGCACAGAAATAATGGGTCACAATTGAAAGTTGATGGCACAGGGGATGTTAGGAAGTATTTTTTCAGTCATAAGAGTTGTCTGGAAGTGGACTAGTCTGGAAAGAGACGTAGTGGAAGCAGGAAACATACATAGTTTTATCTATGAGGTTTGATGAAGTTCATTAAGCATTTAGAGGAGGACTTAATAGCAGTCAGTGAAGAGGCAGAGCCAGGAGCTATGAGCTGACCCCTGCAACCACATACAGGAGTACACACACACAGGAGTACACACACACATACACTGTGTACACATACTAACATGTACATACAGCACACATATATACAGCCCAAACACACACCATGATAACTAGTGCAAAGAAATGGGACCGAGCTAGCCAGGTCACCCTGGCACCCACAGCGTGCCATCAGAGTGCCTGGCACCCACGGCGTGCCATCAGAGTGCCTGGCACCCACGGCGTGCCATCAGAGTGCCTGGCACCCACAGCGTGCCATCAGAGTGCCTGGCACCCACGGCGTGCCATCAGAGTGCCTGGCACCCACAGCGTGCCATCAGAGTGCTGGCACCACAGCGTGCCATCAGAGTGCCTGGCACCCACGGCGTGCATCAGAGTGCGACCAGGAGCATGAGTGCCTGGCACCACACGGTGTGCCATCAGAGTGCCTGGCCCCACACCGGCGTGCCATAAGAGTGCCTGGCACCCATGGCGTGCCATCAGAGTGCCTGGCACCCTCGGCGTGCCATCAGAGTGCCTGGCCCCCACGGCGTGCCATAAGAGT
>NC_069457.1:22961467-22975703 GCF_026875155.1 Cherax quadricarinatus
CATGCTGTCCTCCAGTCACTGAGTCAGTGAGATGTGCTGTCCTCCAGTCACTGAGTCAGTGAGATGTGCTGTCCTCCAGTCACTGAGTCAGTGAGACATGCTGTCCTCCAGTCACTGGGTCAGTGAGACATGCTGTCCTCCAGTCACTGAGTCAGTGAGATGTGCTGTCCTCCAGTCACTGAGTCAGTGAGATGTGCTGTCCTCCAGTCACTGAGTCAGTGAGACTTTCTGTCCTCCAGTCACTGAGTCAGTGAGACATGCTGTCCTCCAGTCACTGGGTCAGTGAGACATGCTGTCCTCCAGTCACTGAGTCAGTGAGACATGCTGTCCTCCAGTCACTGAGTCAGTGAGATGTGCTGTCCTCCAGTCACTGAGTCAGTGAGATGTGCTGTCCTCCAGTCACTGAGTCAGTGAGACATGCTGTCCTCCAGTCACTGAGTCAGTGAGATGTGCTGTCCTCCAGTCACTGAGTCAGTGAGATGTGCTGTCCTCCAGTCACTGAGTCAGTGAGACATGCTGTCCTCCAGTCACTGAGTCAGTGAGACATGCTGTCCTCCAGTCACTGGGTCAGTGAGATGTGCTGTCCTCCAGTCACTGAGTCAGTGAGACATGCTGTCCTCCAGTCACTGAGTCAGTGAGACATGCTGTCCTCCAGTCACTGGTCAGTGAGATGTGCTGTCTCCAGTCACTGGGTCAGTGAGACATGCTGTCCTCCAGTCACTGGGTCAGTGAGACATGCTGTCCTCCAGTCACTGAGTCAGTGAGATGTGCTGTCCTCCAGTCACTGAGTCAGTGAGACATGCTGTCCTCCAGTCACTGAGTCAGTGAGACATGCTGTCCTCCAGTCACTGAGTCAGTGAGATGTGCTGTCCTCCAGTCACTGAGTCAGTGAGATGTGCTGTCCTCCAGTCACTGAGTCAGTGAGATGTGCTGTCCTCCAGTCACTGGGTCAGTGAGATGTGCTGTCCTCCAGTCACTGAGTCAGTGAGACATGCTGTCCTCCAGTCACTGAGTCAGTGAGATGTGCTGTCCTCCAGTCACTGGAGTCAGTGAGACATGCTGTCCTCCAGTCACTGGGTCAGTGAGACATGCTGTCCTCCAGTCACTGGGTCAGTGAGACATGCTGTCCTCCAGTCACTGGGTCAGTGAGACATGCTGTCCTCCAGTCACTGAGTCAGTGAGACATGCTGTCCTCCAGTCACTGGGTCAGTGAGACATGCTGTCCTCCAGTCACTGAGTCAGTGAGACATGCTGTCCTCCAGTCACTGAGTCAGTGAGATGTGCTGTCTCCAGTCACTGAGTCAGTGAGATGTGCTGTCCTCCAGTCACTGAGTCAGTGAGACATGCTGTCCTCCAGTCACTGAGTCAGTGAGATGTGCTGTCCTCCAGTCACTGAGTCAGTGAGATGTGCTGTCCTCCAGTCACTGAGTCAGTGAGACATGCTGTCCTCAGTCACTGGTCAGTGAGACATGCTGTCCTCCAGTCACTGAGTCAGTGAGATGTGCTGTCCTCCAGTCACTGGGTCAGTGAGACATGCTGTCCTCCAGTCACTGGGTCAGTGAGATGTGCTGTCCTCCAGTCACTGAGTCAGTGAGATGTGCTGTCCTCCAGTCACTGAGTCAGTGAGAGTGCTGTCCTCCAGTCACTGAGTCAGTGAGACATGCGTCCTCCAGTCACTGGCGTCAGTGAGATGTGCTGTCCCAGTCATGAGCAGAATGAGATGCTGTCCTCCAGTCACTGAGTCAGTGAGACATGCCGTCCTCCAGTCACTGAGTCAGTGTGATGTGCTGTCCTCCAGTCACTGAGTCAGTGACATGTCTGTCCTCAGTCACTGAGTCAGTGAGACATTGACGTCCTCCAGTCACTGAGTCAGGAGATGTGCTGTCTCCAGTCAATGAGTCAGTGAGATGTGCTGTCTCCAGTCACTGAGTCAGTGGAAGTGCTGTCCTCCTGTCACTGAGTCAGGAGATGTGCTGTCTCAGTCAACTGGTCAGTGAGACATGCTGTCCTCCATCACTGAGTCATAGAATTGCTGTCCTTCAGTCACTGAGTCAGTGAGACATGCCTCCTCAGCTGGGTCAGTGAGGATGTGCTGTACCTCAGTCACTGGGTCAGTGAGACATGCTGTCTCCAGTCACTGGTCAGTGAGACATGCCGTCCTTCCAGTCATGGGTCAGTGAGATGTGCGTCCTCCAGTCACTGGGTCAGTGAGACATGTGTCCTCCGTCATGTGTCAGTGAGATTGCTGTCCTCCAGTCACTGGTCAGTGAGACATGCTGTCATCCAGTCACTGGGTCAGTGAGACATGCGTTCCAGTCATGAGTCAGTGAGATGGCTGTCATCCAGTCACTGGAGCAGTGAGACATGCTGTCCTCAGTCACTGTCAGTGAGACTGCCGTCTCCAGTCATGAGCAGTGAGATGCTGTCTTCAGTCATGGGTCAGTGAGACTTTGCCGTCCTCCAGTCACTGGGTCGTGAGACATGTGTCCTCCAGTCAATGGTACAGTAGATGTGCTGTCTCATGTCACTGGGTCAGTGAGATGTGCGTCTATCACGGTCACTGAGTCATGTGAGACAGCCGGGGCCTCAGTCACTGGGTCAGTGAGATGTGCTGTTCCTCCGATTTAAGGCCCCAATTCTTTGAGTCACGGCTGAGAATGCGTCCCCCAGTCACTGGGTCAGTGAGATGTGCTGTCCTCCAGTCACTGGGTCAGTGAGATGTGCTGTCCTCCGGTCACTGAGTCAGTGAGACATGCCGTCCTCCAGTCACTGAGTCAGTGAGATGTGCTGTCCTCCAGTCACTGAGTCAGTGAGACATGCCGTCCTCAGGGCATGGGTCAGTGAGCATGCTGTCCTCCAGTCACGGGTCAGTGAGAATGCCGTCCTCCAGTCCCCTGAGTCAGTGGGTTTCGTCCTCCAGTCACTGAGTCAGTGAGAATGCCGTCTCCAGTCACTGGTCAGTGAGGCATGCCGTCCTCAGTTTCCCGGTCATGTGATTGACTGGCCTCCAGTTTACTGGTCGTGAGAATTCTAGTCATGGGTCGGAGATTGTACAAATCTTAAAAATAAAAAATTTTTGAAAAGAAAAATTAGTTTATTTAAAATTTTTAAAAAGTGACTTTTTTTACAAAAAAAAATTCTTAAAACAAAATATCTAACTTTTTTTTTGTAAAGCATAAAGAAAAATTTTACGCTTTAGAAAAAATTTACATTTACAACCGGGAAAAAAAAAAAGCATTGAAAAAAAAAAAATTCTTTAAAAAACCCTTTTAGGTGATAATCAAAAAAAACTTTACATTTTCAACGAAAATACGGGAAATTTCCTGTAAAAATCCCAAAAATCTATTTTTGGGGAATCCCCCAAAACCCCCACAGTAAAAACCGCAATGTCAACCCCGAAAAACCTTAAAAACCCCCCCCCTTTTTAATTATTTGTAAAGTTTGGTTAAAAAACAAAAATTGATTTGGGCCCAAAATTTAAAATTTAAATTCTTGTAAATGGAGAACCATTTGAACTGATTCAATCGTTTCCTGTAGTTAAAGATAATTATGTACAAGCTTTAAGAGTCTTAGTAGACAATTACCTTGATGCTGACAAGACTTTGGTTAGACACGTAGTCAAAATCTCAATCTTGAAGCCACCTAGACATTGTTTTTCAGATTTTAAGACATTTAGAATCACACTTGACAAGTCTCAGAACTCTGGAGAATAATATGACATAAATGAAAGAGATTGGTTTATTAGTGGTATTGTACAAGACAAGCTGTTACCACAGACTATTGAATGATTAAATATTAAATGCTACAAGCTAAATCAAAGATTAAATAGCGGACTGGAATGGGACTTATCTTGAAAGACAGCTTTCGCCGACACATCCGGACAGCTGTGTCTTGAGAAGCTGTCGTATGCAATCCCTAAGGGCTGAAAATAAAATTATATTATAAGTTTAATTACCCCTAGGGGGTGTTACGTCAGTTTTTCATTACTGAATACTGACTGATGATACGTTCTGGTTTGGACTCAGAAGTCTGCACCTCACTGCCGACTACAGGATGATTTCAAGCCCCTTGTGACACAAGAACTGCACAGTCCCCTGTATGACTAGATGGTTTAACTACCTTGCTCTTGTAGCATGAGCTATGGTGTTGTATACACTCTACTCGACAAGTATTGGTGACTTGAGATAAGCTGAAGTGTCCTTGGATGTCCACGTCTTCCACAGTCTAGGAATACGCACACTGGTACACTATGTTCCACAAGGTTTATCTTTCATGGTAATGTCATTAAAGAAGCGGATCACACTTCTTTGTAAGTGTTTTGATGTGTTATGGAGATTGTCTGAGCTACAGCAATGCACGATTCACTTCCTTTGTTCTTTCTTAGCGTGAAATTCGAGTGTTTACTGCACCAGTACATACTGCAATCTAGCCTGCGGTGTCTCCGTCTGCCCCCAGCTTCCCGACACACAAAACAAGTGCCGACGAAACATATTTCCCCTGCTTGCCAAACTTCCACTATGAAGCAATGCAGAATGCATGATTCTTGCTGTCTGGGCATTAAACAACAATGTACACTATCTTTAACATGGTAATAAAGTGGGTGCAGTATTTTCCTTAATTGTCCATCTAAGTAAGAAATTGTCTCTTATAAAACTACACTGCTTGCAACACTGGTCTTTTGCAAAGAAGTCATGCATGACCCGTAACTGGTACACGCTGGTTAAACATCTGTTGGTAATTACTTGGATATAGCAGTAAACAAGATGCTTGCCCATTCTGAGAGGGCGGCCCCCTTTCAGGTCTGAAGGGGTTGAAGGGCTGAAGGGGGGCTCATACCCCCCTCCTGGAGAAAATTTTCCACATGTTTAACAAACACTATTTTCTTTGTAAACAAATTAGCAAAGTTTACAAGATAGAGTTTCTTGCATGAAAGAAACAAGACATGTTGATAAACCTACAAATCCTGTTGTGGATACCAAACCTTCAACTCAGCATATGAAGAGTATACCTGCTCTCACTATATCACCGAATGGGTAACCCCATGTAGACACCTATCAAGCTGTGAATACAACAGACAGTAAACACTCTGTCACATGTAAATGTACTCCAAAATGTGTACTTTGATGGATCAATTAGGAAACAGTATTGTAACCAATACACAACAATGGAGGCACGTAACAGTGTACTCAACCTGAAACAGTGCACAAAAATGTTTAGGTGAACACAAGGAAGGAATTGCTCACTGAAGAAGTGTTTTACAAGAAAGGGTAACCCACCATACAGCTTTATGCCCAAGCACTTGTTCTGACCAACGCGGGACTTCACAGAAACCGAAAGTCACAAAATAACAGCATTGAAAATGCAAAGATAAGTCTAAATCGACTGCTCTATCAATAGCTTAAAACTGAGTTATCTAATTAAGTACACAAAACAAATGTGCTAACACTATTTGATCAAGGCTCCCCAAAGGCCCTTCATAACAAGTACAGTGCTGCAGAAAGTGAATAAACAACCCTATTCCCAAAAGTACAGTCAGATAAAGCTTTTTTTTTCCAAAAAGTTCTGGTAAACAGACATATGACCTAGGCAAATTCACTGGTGGTTTAGGAAACAGGAAAAAAGAGAGTGGAAGCTGTAGTATTAGATTATCTAAGTCTGTGCAGATCAGGGGACTCAAGGAGAAACAGTTGCAGCACTAAAGGCAGCCAGGGTCAATTTAAAACCTGTCCAGACATACAGAACGAACATGTTAGCCACTTGATTTCATCATTGAAAGTGATTATTTTCACTGTTTTGAGCAAAATTTTAGTAAGTAAACATGATGTTCACTTGTTAAAAGCGGCAGGAGGCCACATGTGGTCCCATTCCCTCTCAAAGTGGGACAGAAGCTGACATTAATTAAATGGAAAATGTACTGGTTACAAAGATAATTTTTGCTAAGGAAAAATTATCTTTTCTGGAAGAAATGAATAAACCAGTTATAAATGCAAAAAAATTAGATGCGATAGGAAATTTGATATAAATAAACCAAGCCCACAAGAGTCTCAGACTTATAACCAATATTTGGGACATGTCATATATGAAGATGGACAGAATTGGGTTAGGATATCATGGAAAATTAATCCACTACATCTGCCTAGCAATTATCACATGGTTTTCGGACAAATACATGAAAGCACAAATACATGAGCTCAGGAAGAATAAAAAACTGCGACTGTATATGCTAATATCATAAAAAAAACAGTGGGACAATAAATTCATTTAGGAAGTAGTGCAAGTTGAAGACAGAAGCTCATTATCTCCCGCACCAAGGAGTCAGGAAAGATTCTGAAACCACTTAAAAATTTCTCACAAATTCCATATGCCTATAAAGTTAATATTTTTTAAAGCTTTCTTAAGAATACATTACAAGAAATACACAGATTTTTACTCGATTTTTGTGCCCTGAAGATCCACATTTATTCTCAGTGTCCTGTGAAAACATATCATTTCAAGTCAGGTTTTTTGGTGCAACATTCTCTCCATTCTTGCCAGAAGCTACTCTGAATACATGTGAGGGAAAAAATTCAATAGATTTGGAGTAGAGAGGGAATTTTATATATATATATATATATATTATATATATATATATATTATATATATAATATATAAATATATATATATTATATATATATATATATTAAAATATTATATATATATTATATATTAACAATAGTTTCATTGCCGGCTACTCGTTAGGGTAGGGTCAGTCTAGCTCCCGATTTCACGCCTTTCTCCCCCAACCCCTAAATTGATAGTTTGTCTGCCGGCTACTAGTTAAGCAGGGTAAGTCAAGCTCCCGTTTTTTTCCCGCCTTTTCTCCCCCCCCCTGAAAGTGATAGTTTGACTGCCGGCCTGCTTGTTAAGGTAGGGTCAGTCTAGCTCCCGATACCCTTCCCCTCCCTCTTCCCCCCCCCCGAAAGGTGACGTGTGGGCCTCGGTTAAACAGTAAATCACTAGACTCACAGCTCCCAACTCTACTGTAAGTACATTTCCTGCCTTGTATTCTAGTGGATTTATTGGTTGAAAGCTTCACTTTTGATCAATGATAAACTTAGTCTTTTTTAGCCTTGCTCTATATTGGACTGTTGTAATAATCACACATCTTTTAAGTATCAGACTACCATGGAGAAGTGATTATTTTAAACGTGGGTAACCTGTCTGTCTTTCCAGCTTGGATGTCAGAGAGGGTCACCTGGCAATCAACGAGCAGAACAGGAGAAGGACTAACGTCCAGAGACTTCTCCATTTTGTATTGAACTACCTGTGCACCTGTATGAAAGTGGAGGACATAACTCCACAGCATTGCAGCAGTAAAGGGAAACCCGCTTTTCCCGTCATCGGGATAAAATCAAAGGCGATTCACTGTGAAGAACTAGCCAGTGGATGGTCACCAACACCTGCGACCTTCCCCCCCCCCTTATCATCAGCAACGGCTACAGTTTCAACAACATTGTCACCAACACCAGACACCCTTGTAGATTAGCGTTGAGTTCAAATGTTATTTTATTCATTTCATTTTTCATTTTTCTTTCAAATAGGATATACCTTTCATGTTTTGTTGTTTTATGTTTGATTTAATAAATAGTGTTTATCTTTGTGAATTATTATTTCTTTTTCTATTCATTAATTTTCCTGAGGAGGAGCCAGCCTGAGTAATACTGTCTGAAGTTGTTACAGGGCTGAGTAAGCCTTCACAAGTGGCGACCTTGCCAGGATGCAACTCTACTGAATCAAGATTCAACTCCATCTCGAATCTACCATTGGACCTTCAACACTGCATCCACAGACGGTTTTCCACCAGCCATGAGTAATCATTCTCTATGGTAGGACTACAGTACAGGTATTTGAAAGATTTGGTGATTGTTATAGTCTCAATTTTTTTGTAAGTCAAGTCAGGCAGGATATAATATTTAATTCTGCCACTTTTATATGTAGCTTGAAACACTTTGTAGGATTAGACTCTAGGGACCCGAGATTTTCCAGTGACAACTTGTTTCATTGAGCTCTTTATTATATCAAGGGAACTGTCGTAGGACACTCTTGGTTTGTTGGTGAGAAGATTGGATGGTCAAGTGACCCCATTCTACTTACTGTTTGCTCGGAGCCGGCATAGAACCCTTCGTTTTCGTTAATACATATTGTTTAATTAAAGCAGGGATCGAGCCCTCTGGTTTATTTACAGTTTGAGTGGAGCAGGAATTGAACCCTCCATTTTCTTTAATACCCGTTTCATTTCCCCTGATAGTTTAAAGTTATTCTTGCAAGTATGGAGGAATACCAGTTTTGGATGAATGCTGGAAGTAAGTTAGGAATAACAGGGAAAAATTTAGAATCTTTCATTAGTGCTAAGATCCAGGAAAGACTTGAAAGAGAGAGAATTGAGAGAGAAGAAAGACAGTTAGAAAGGGAAAGAGAAGAGAATAAGGAGAGAGAGAGAATCGAAAGAGAAGAGAAAAAGGAGAGAGAGAGAATTGAGAGAGAAATCCGAGAAGACAGAAAGAGAACGAGAAGACCAAAAAGAGTGTGATAGACTTGATCGTGAGGAAAGAGCTAGGGAATGTGAGGAACAAGCTAAGATACGTGAGGAACAAGCTAAGATACGTGAGGAACAGGTTAAATTAAGATAAATTGAGGAAAGAGCAAAGGATAGAGAAGTTGAGGAAAAAGCTAGAGAACATGAGTTAATAGAGAGAAAAGGATCGTGAGCTCGAAAAATCTCGCCTTGAATTAGAGAATAAAAAGTTAACTTTTACACAACAACAATTAGAGGAAGGAGTAATTGAACAACGTGCAGTCAGTGCACATATTCCAACACCTAATTTACCTCCCTTCACAGAGGGGGAAGACATTACTTCATACATTATCAGGTTTGAAAATACCGCTACCCTCTGTGAATGGCCTGCTGACACCTGGGTACCTGTTAGGAATGTTATTTGCTGTACAGCATTAAATATCTTTTGCAACTTTGTCACAGAAATTCATATGTAATTATAACCTACTAAAGGAAGGCAATCCTTAAAGATATCAAAAAACCACCTAATTCTTACAGAAAGATTTCATGCATGCCACCGTACTGCCTGCCAGGAAACTTTTCAGCAGTTACAGGTAACACTCTTTCGTTTGTTCGACTTTAGGATAGGAGGGAAGTTCAGTACTCAGTGGTTCAGTCGTCACTACTCAGTGGTCAGTCTCACGTGAGTTCACAGACCCTGAGCTGCCTTTTGGGGATTAGTGTGGACGGTTACAAAGCATGGTCCTTGCTTCAGCAGGTGTTTTAAAAATTGAGGTTGGAGAGTTGAAGGAGGAAGGTATTGCTTCTCCAGGAGGAGGATTAGGAGGCTGAAGGTCCACTCAAATGGCGTTGGGGAAGAGGCGTGTGAGGTGCGGAGTTGTGGGGAATGAGGCTTCTAGCAGCGGGTGAGTTGTCCTCGCTGTGAGGAGGCTGTAGTTGGGGAGGCAGCAACGGCTACCAGCAGTGAGGTGCAGGCCCTAGCACCTGCTACAAAGTTGAGCGAGTAGTTCACGTAATGGAAGGCGCATCAGAGTAAGGAAAGTTAAGAGTGAAGATCTGAAGGTAGGAAATCGACTTTCTCTGCTTTTTTCTTCAGGATGAATGTAACTTCAGTGGCCAGTGAAGGTAAGGGTACTTACTGCCCACTGCTAATGGAGGTAAGCGCCATTTCTTGTGGTTGGTGACTCTCAGGTAAGATTACATTGACCGTGCTTTTTGTAATAGGAATAGAAGAAGTTGAGAATAGAGTGTGCTTCCCTGGAGCTGGTGTTGGGGACATTGTCAACAGGCTGGATAATATCATGTCAGGTAATGGGAGCAAGCCCATTATCTGTCTCAGTTGCTGGTGGAAATGATATTGGGAAGGGTAGGAGAGGAAGAGCTGCTAGATAAGTACAGGTCAGCTATAGATTTCATTAAGTTATAAGCGGAGGGATCCAATCATATGTAGCATCTTGCCTAGAAGGGGAGTAGGAAATGAATGGTTGTCTAGGGCATTGGTGTAAATTGTGGGCTAGACAGATACGCAACGGAAACTTGCAAATATTTTTTTCCCATTCATGACAACTGGAACAACTTTTATGGCAAACATGATATGTATGCAAGGGATGGGGTACATCTCTCTGGGCTGGGGTGGGTAGCACTTGCAGACTCGATTGAGAAGGCCATTGGTGGAAATGCCTATGATTTTAAAACTGATGTGAAGATAGAGGTATGGGTGTGTGTGGGAAAACAAGCAGGTTGCAACACTTGGGTTGCAAACAGTAAATGTATATAAAAGGCATTCAGCATGAAGTTATAAATAAAGACAATAGATCAGGTCAGCAAACAAAGGGGGACAGCAGAGGGCGCAAGGGGACTAGCTCCCTTAAGGTTTACTATACTAATAGGCAGGAGTGTAAAGAAATAAGATAGATGAGCTAAGATTAATTTGCAAGTGCAGGAAAATAGATATTATTGCTTTAACAGTGACCTGGTCAATCTGGAAAGATAGAGAGCTGCCCTCTAATGTCACATACAAGGCATAAATTATTCACACTGACAGGGTCAACAGGAAAGGTGGGTTGAGTGCGATTTTATGTCAGAGACAATTAATTGTTGTGTTAGACAAGATATTAAATTAGAGCGTCAGCCATGAACTGTTTGGTTTCAGTTCTCGAGGGCGAGAAAAAAACTAATTTTGGGTGGATTTACAGGGCCCAAATTTGATAGGGAGTGCAGTAAACTTCTATGGATTATGACGAATTCGTAAGCAGTTACATACGAAAATGTTGTGCTAATGGGTCGATTTCAACTATAGACAGATTGGGACTGGAGCAATTTGACAGGGAAATTTAGAGTCAGGTGATTTCTTGATACGATCCAGGATTGTTTTTTAAAACAGTTTATGACAGAGCGACAACTAGGGGAAATAAATAACCTCCTTGAACTTGGTCTGCAGTTGGGAAACACTAATTAATAATCTTGAGTTTAATGAAGAGCTTGGGGAAAGTGATCACAAATCACTCATTTTTAATCTTCATGGAATTCCCCCTAATGAATGGCAATCAAGCCTCCGTCCCTGACTTTCGCTTGGCTGATTTCATGACTGAAAAAAGTACTTAGGTGGGCTGAACTGGAATGACCAGACTATGGGTCAGGTAGGTGTGATGGTTGCCGATATGATGCTTTCAGGGCATAGATAGTTCTTAGTGCCTCAGTCAAATTATGTTTCCAAATAGGGAAAATCAGATCAAACAAAAATGATCCCTAACTTGGTTGAACAATAGATTTAAAATGATTTCTGATTGGTCAAAGAGAGGCATATATAGGCAAATCAAAAGAGGGAGAGGGGCAATGGAGAAATGATATATTCAGTTAAGAGAGAAATAAAAAAGGAATTAGAAAAGCAAAAAGAGATTATTGAGGTTAAGTTGCAAGAGAATCGAAGACTAACACCCAAAAGGATTCTTTCAGGTAATACATGAGTAAGATCAGGGACAAGATAGGCCCACTCAAAAGTTCCTGGAGTCAGTACACTGACAGTGATAAGGAAATGTGATAGAATTTTTATACACATACTTCCTTCTCAGTTTTTAACACAGGAGGATACCAGCGATTTTCCAGTAATGATAAAATTATGTAGAAACAGGACTCGATATTAACTGTGCACTATTAGGGTCACAAGTGACATGGTCCTTAGGCCAAATAGATAAATTACAACCTACAAATCCCAGGCCCTGGTGAATGTATGCAAGGTTCTAAAGGAATGTAAAGGTGGGAGCTTAGCACACCTTTGGATAATCTTTTCATCATATCATACAAAAACTGGATGGTGGAAAATGGCACAATGTGATACTATTTCAAAACAGGTGGGACAGGTCTTAGCTTCGAACTATAGCCATTAGGCCTAACCTCCATGTGGGAAAATTTATGGAACCGCACATAATTGCCGAGGCAGTCGTAGCACCTTGAAAAAGCATAAATTAATCAATCGAATCTCAGCTGGTTTTACAAAGGGGCGTTCCTGCCTTACGAATTTATTGACTTTTTCACTAAGGTATTTGAGGAGGTAGATCATGGTAATGAATATGATATTGTGTATATGGACTTCAGTAAGGCTTTTGACAGGGTCCCACATCAGAGACTATTGAGGAAAAATTAAAGCACATGGATAGGAGGAGAAATTTTTTCCTGGATAGAGGCATGGTTGACAAATAAGGCAGCAAAGAGTTTGCATAAAATGGGGAGAAATCAGAGTGGGGAAGTGTTCACGAGCGGGTGTTCCACAGGGGTCTGTGTTGGCCTAGGCCCCCTGTGTTCACAAATCTACATAAACGACATAGATGACGGGCATAAAGAGCGACATCGTCAAGTTGCCAGATGGACACCAAAATAGGCCGTCGAATTCATTTGACGAGGGACATTCGGAGCCTCCAGGAAGATTTGAATAGACTGATGCATGTGGTCGGAGAAGTGGCAGATGCAGTTTAATATAGACAAATGCAAAGTTCTATATGTTGGGACAGGGACAATAACCATTGCCACATATAAACTAAAATAATGTAGATCTTAATATTACGGATTGCCCCCCCCCGCAAAAAGATTTAGGAGTTCTGGTTAGCAGTATCTGAATCCAAGACAACAGTGCATAAAGTGTTCGCAATAAAAGCTAATTAGAATCCTTGGTTCATATCAAGAAGCATAATTAATAGGAGGTCCTCAGGTTGTTCTTCAACTCTATACATCCTTGGTTAGGCCTCATTTAGGATTTGCTGCACAGTTTTGGTCACCTTATTACAGAATGGATATAAATTCTCTGGAAAATGTACAAAGGGGGATGACAAAGTTGATCCCATGTATCAGAAACCTTCCCTATGAGGATAGACTAAGGGCCCTGAATCTGCACTCTCTAGAAAGACGTAGAATTAGGGGGGATATGATTGAGGTGTATAAATGGAAGACAGGAAAAAATAAAGGGGATGTAAATAGTGTGCTGAAAATATCTAGCCTAGACAGGACTCGCCGCAATGGTTTTAAGTTGGAAAAATTCAGATTCAGGAAGGATATAGGAAAGTACTGGTTTGGTAATAGAGTTGTGGATGAGTGGAACAAACTCCCAAGTACCGTTATAGAGGCCAGAACGTTGTGTAGCTTTAAAAATGGGTTTGGATAAATACATGAGTGGATGTGGGTGGGTGTGAGTTAGACCTGATAGCTTGTGGGTACCAGGTCGGTTGCCGTGTTCCTCCCTTAAGTCAATGTGACCTGACCTGACTAGGTTGGGTGCATTGGCTTAAGCCGGTAGGAGACTGGGACCTGCCTCGCATGGGCCAGTAGGCCTTCTGCAGTGTTCCTTCGTTCTTATGTTCTTATGTTCTTATGTTATGAATCTCTTAGAGACTTCATGGTTGCTGACCAGTTCCTGACAGCTCTTCCCCATCAGATACGAACATTCATCAGAGAACGTAACCTGATTAAAGCTGAGGAAGTTGCTGAGGCTGCTGACCTGTATGCTGAGGCTCACAATTTCTATAAAGACCTAAAGGGATCGAACCCTAAGGGCAAGGGTTCATCAGACCTTAAGAAATCAAAGCCTCTAGTGGAAAGTAAAATGACTTCTTTTATTTCTGTTTGTCATTTGTGTGGTGTTAAGGGACATAAACGTCCAGATTGTCCTTCTAAGAAGGTCCAAAAAGTTGGAAGATGTTTTTAAAAGATGTAATGACCAAGCACCCTTTTCTTTTCAGGAACCAGTTAATGGACTTAATGTTTTCTACCATTTTAACGAGACACGGATGCACATGTATAGTCATTTCTGATAAGCTGTTTCCTAACCTTAAATACACTCATTCATCTGCTATACTTTGAGACTACTTGGGCCGTACAGACACTTTTCCTACCATCCGTTGTTACATTAGGTCTAAATGGTTTTACGGGTTGGTCTGAAGCCGTACTTGCTCCCATCACTTCTTGCTCTGTACTAATAGGTAATATAAAAGGTGCCCTTCTTCCTTCTGAGGTTGACCTTTCATCACCAAAGATGGATATAAGTGTTTCAGATCCTCTTCCTGTAGAGTCAGAGAAGCCCCTCGAAAGTTCAGATGAGACAATGTCTCGCGAGATTCATGTGGGATTAAAAAAACCCGTGATGTACTCTCGAAAGCGAGGAAGTAGGATCACCGGGTTCCAAAAAAAGTTAAA
>NC_069457.1:22976203-23012687 GCF_026875155.1 Cherax quadricarinatus
ACATCAAGAGGAAATTTCCCAAACAAGTTTTTGGATGACATCAAACAACTGAGGAGGAGGTGAAGAAGCTCTTAATGCCCTTTGACACCTAAAAGGCGAGGGGACCGGACATCATCTCCCCATGGGTCCTTAGAGAAGGAGCAGAGATGCTGTGCGTGCCTCTTACCACAATCTGAAACTGGGCAACTACCTGAGAAATGGAAGACAGCTAATGTAGTCCCCATATTTAAGAAAGGAAACAGAAACGAGGCACTAAACTACAGACCTGTGTCTCTGACATGTATTGTGTGCAAAGTCATGGAGAAGATTATCAGGAGGAGAGTGGTCGAACACCTGGAAAGGAACAAGATTATAAATGAAAACCAGCATGGGTTCATGGAAGGCAAATCTTGTATCACAAACCTCCTGGAGTTTTATGACAAGGTAACAGAAGTAAGACACGAGAGAGAGGGGTGGGTAGATTGCGTTTTCCTAGACTGCAGGAAGGCCTTTGACACAGTTCCCCACAAGAGATTAGTGCAGAAGCTGGAGGATCAGGCGCACTAAAAGGAAGGGCACTGCAATGGATAAGGGAATACCTGACAGGAGGCAGCAACGAGTCATGGTACGTGAAGAGGTATTACAGTGGGCGCCTGTTACGAGCGGGGTCCCACAGGGTCAGTTCTAGGACCATGCTATTTTTGATATATGTGAACGACATGATGGAAGGAATAGACTCTGAAGTGTCCCTGTTCGCAGATGACGTGAAGTTGATTAGAAGAAATTAAATCGGACGAGGATGAGGCAGGACTGCAAAGAGACCTGACAGGCTGGACATGTGGTCCAGCAACTGCTTCTCGAATTCAATCCAGCCAAATGCAAAGTCATGAAGATTGCGGAGGGGCAAAGAAGACCGCAGACAGAGTATAGGCTAGGTGGACAAAGACTACAGACCTCACTCAGGGAGAAAGACCTTGGGGTGACCATAACACCGAGCACATCACCGGAGGCACACATCAACCAAATAACCGCAGCAGCATACGGGCGCCTGGCAAACCTGAGAATAGCGTTCCGATACCTTAATAAGGAATCGTTCAAGACACTGTACACTGTGTATGTTAGGCCCATACTGGAGTATGCAGCACCAGTCTGGAACCCACACCTGGTCAAGCACGTCAAGAAGTTAGAGGAAGTACAAAGGTTTGCAACAAGGCTAGTCCCAGAGCTCGAGGGAATGTCGTACAAGGAAAGGTTAAGGGAAATCGGACTGACGACACTGGAGGACAGAAGGGTCAGGGGAGACATGATAACGACATACAAGATACTGCGGGGAATAGACAAGGTGGACAGAGATAGGATGTTCCAGAGAGGGGACACAGGGACAAGGGGTCACAACTGGAAGCTGAAGACTCAGACGAGTCACAGGGACGTTAGGAAGTATTTCTTCAGTCATAGAGTTGTCAGCAAGTGGAATAGCCTAGCAAGTGAAGTAGTGGAGGCAGGAACCATACATAGTTTTAAGAAGAGGTATGACAAAGCTCAGGAAGCAGAGAGAGAAAGGATCCAGTAGCGATCAGTGAAGAGGCGGGGCCAGGAGCTGAGTCTCGACCCCTGCAACCACAATTAGGTGAGTACAATTAGGTGAGTACACACAACTGGCTTCTCGAATTTAACCCCGCCAAATGCAAAGTCATGAAGATATAGGAAGGGCACCGAAGACCGCAGATTGAGTATAGGCTAGGTGGCCAAAGACTGCAAATCTCGCTCAAGGAGAAAGATCTTGGGGTGAATATAACAACGAGCATTTCCTCCGGAAGCCACACATCCAACCAGATAACTGCTCTGCTGCAGCATATGGGCCAAACCTGAGAACAGCGTTCCGATACATTAGCAAGGAATCGTCCAAGAAGGACACTGTACACCTGTGCATCAGGCCCATACTGGAAATAAGCAGCACCTGTCTTGAACCCGCGCTTGATCAAGTACGTCAAGAAATAGAGAACGTGCAAAGGTTTACGACAAGGTTTAGTTCCAGAGCTAAGGGGAATGTCCTTCTAAAGATGAAAGATTAAGGGAACTCGCTTGACGACACTGAGGAACAGGAGGGTCAAGGGAGACATGATAACACATATAAATACTGTGACAAATAGACAAGGTGAACAAAGACAGGAGTTCCCATGGAGAGGACACAAAACAAGAGGTCACAATAGGGGAAGGTTTGAAGACTCAGATGAGTCAAAGGAAGTTAGGAAGTATTTCATCAGTCGATAGAGTCGTCGGGCGTGGAATAGCCTAAAAAGTGACGTAGGGAGCGGGAACCCATACATGTTTTAAGACGAGGTTTGAAAAAAGCTCATTGGAGCAGAAGAGAGAGAATCCAGTACAACTCGTGATAGGTGGGGCCCAGGACATAGGACAATATCCCTGCAAACCCACAAATAGTTAGAGTAACACACACACACAACACACACAACACACACACACTCACACACCACACCACACACACAACACACACACACCCACACACACCCACACACACACACACACACTACACACACACACAACGCACACACTAACACACACGGCCTCTCTAAGTAAGTTTTTTAGGCAGAATTTACCCCGGATCTGTGATCCTGCAGGGGAAGAGCAAGGTCTGAGACAAACAGACTGGAGTACCAGAGTGTGTAACTGCGATCAAGGCCAGAACACAAGAGGAAAGGATATACTGAAAAAGAGTACAAAAACGAAAAGGAGAAATTAGAGGAAATTACAAAGTTGAGGCAGAAGAACCCAGAACACGGGTAGAAGAACAAACACATCGTCCAGAAAGATTCCAACCTCGACATTAGCCTCAAGGCAAGCTTCAAAATCTACACCAATACTCAGATACTGATTCCTTCCGTCCCCACCCCCATACCACAAACCCCCACCCCTACAGCGACCCCATATGGGAATTCTCCTGCCCCCACTCCTACTGCAACCTCCCATAGGCCCTCGCCATGGCTCCCACTCAACCACAACAGAACACCCTTATTTCTCCAGGACACAGTTTTAGAAAAGAAGTTGAAGGTTTTGGTTCGAGAAATGCCAGATGAATAATGAATAAATATGGAAGTGGCATGAAAGCGATCAATAAAATCCCTAGACATCAACAGTAACAGAAACGATAACCAGTGGAGACAATATAGACGCAAATCTTCCCGCCCGGCACAATTCAATTCTGAGGAAAGATTGAAGAAAAGAGGGGGTGGAGGGACTGCACTGCTCGTAAAAAAAAGAGGGGGATGGAAATTTGAGAAATCGGAAGGCGTGTGGACGAGGTTGGAGAAAGGGATTACATAAGTAGGTACACTTCATTCTGGGGAAACATAGGGTAGTCATTGCAGTAATGTATATCCCACCACCGAACTGCAGGATCCAAAACGAGAATATGAGAGAGAGCAACAGAGCAATGGTGGACACGCTGGAGTGAGGTGGCAAGAATAGCCTCCCCTCGAGAAGAGCAAGTTACTGTATGTTAATGCATGAGTTCAACCGCACGGGCACAAGGAGAATCGATGTAGGGAAAACCTGGAGCCTCCATGGGGATCCCGAAACATGGAAGCCAAATAAAATACCTAACTGTTGCATTGTATTTTCATGGAGACAAGATAAGAATTAACACTTATGCAACATATCGAATCTTTACTGAAGAAACGTTTCGCCAACACAGTGGCTCATCTCGTCCAATACAAAAAGAAGATGGTAAGAGAGGCAAACGTTTCGAGGTAATCAGTCCCCCAACCGGAATCCGCAGTGTCAGGTCCATCACTCTTAGGAAGTGCAGCATAGGGCCTGAGGAGGGTGGCTTATATATGCCAGTCAGATGAGGTGGAAGCAGGAGGAGGCGTGATCACAGTGGGACCTGCCACTAGTGTAAGTAGGTCGTCGTCCAAAGATTGGGGAAGCGTTGAAGTCTTTATACCAAGATCCCATGATGTTGCAGTGTCTGACAGATGTGATGAATGGTTTACAAAACCGACAAGTTGAAAAATTAAGACACTTATGCAACACATGGGAATCTTTATTGAAGAAACGTTTCGCCACACAGTGGCTTCATCAGTCCAATACAAAGTAGAAATGGGTAAGGAGAGAAGTTTGACGTAATCAGTCCCTCAACCTGGAATCGATGTGTTCAGTCCGTCACTCATGTAGGAAATGCAGCATAGGGCCAGAGAGGTGGCTTATATACTGCAGTCAGATGAGGTGCAGCAGGGTCACCTCTCTGGCCCTATGCTGCACTTCCTACAAGAGTGACGGACTGAACACATCGATTCCAGGTAGAGGGACTGATTATCTCAAACTTCTCCTCTCTTTACCCATTTCTACTTTGTATTGGAGTGATGAAGCCACTCTGTGGCGAAACGTTTCTTCAATAAAGATTCCAATGTGTTGCATAAGTGTCTCAATTCTTCAACTTGTCGGTTTTGTAAACCATTCATCACACGAGAGCCAAGATGTTGGAAAACCTCATGCATCAACATGTCAGGGACACTTCCACAGAGAGAGGTGAGGAAGAACCAACAAGACTGGACCTTGTGTTAACCCTGAGAAACTCAGACATTGAGGACATCACATATGAGAGGCCCCTTGGACCTACTGATCCTGTGGTTTTGAGCTTCGAATACATCATAGAGTTACAAGCGGAAAGGGTAACAGGACTAGGATCTGAAAACCCAAACTACAAAAGGGGGAACTATACAGGTATGAGGAACTTCTTGCAGGAGGTTCAGGAGAAATGAGAATTGGTAGGAAAATCAGTAAACGAACTGGTGGACTACGTGACAACAAAATGCAAAAAGGCAAAGGAGAGGTTTGTTCCCAAGGGCAACAAAAATAAATGGAAGACAAGAACAAGCATTTGGTTCACTCAAAGGTGTAGGGAGGGAAATAATGAGTGAGCTAGAGAATGAAAAAAAGTAGAGAAGACAAATACCCAGGAAACTAAAGAGATTAATAGAAGAGCCTTAAACGAATATGCACAGAAAAGGAGGGAGGCCCAGCAACAGTATAATGCTGTTGTATAGCAACATCAGGAGGAAAAAAACAGTAAAGGACCTGGTAATCCTACTGAGGAAGGAACGTGGGGAGTTCACAAGAAACGACCAAGAAGTATGTGAGGAAATATAAACACAAATGCAGTATAATGTGATCCTTTATTGACTACGTTTCGCCCACACAGTGGGCTTTTTCAAGTCACAAACAGAACTACCTAGGGTGGAAGGAACGCGAGTATTTATAGTCCGGTTCAGAATGCTGAGGTCAGGTGAAGAATGCTGCATCTGATGATGTACCGAGTGGGGTTATAGAGTCTAAAAACTTGGGTAGCTTGGAAAGGAGATTGGATAAGTTTGTGAGCAGACCTTCTACAGTGTTCTTATGTGGGATAGCGATCGCTATCCCACATAAGAACACTGTAGAAGGTCTGCTCACAAACTTATCCAATCTCCTTTCCAAGCTACCCAAGTTTTTAGACTCTATAACCCCACTCGGTACATCATCAGATGCAGCATTCTTCACCTGACCTCAGCATTCTGAACCGGACTATAAATACTCGCGTTCCTTCCACCCTAGGTAGTTCTGTTTGTGACTTGAAAAAGCCCACTGTGTGGGCGAAACGTAGTCAATAAAGGATCACATTATACTGCATTTGTGTTTATATTTCCATTGTGTCGGTATTTTATACCATTTATTTCCAAGTATGTGAGGAGCTCAATATGAGGAAGGACTCCAAGAAGTCAGAATAGGGGGGCACACCAACAAGGTCTGGAGAAAGAGCACACAGTCGAGGAGGAGGTGAAGAAGCTGCTATGTGGACCTGATACCTCAAAGGCGGTGGGACGGGGATTCTTTCCATGGATCCTTAGAAAGGGAGCAGAGATGCTGTGTTTACCACTAAAATAAATCTTCAACACATCCATTGAAACTGGGCAAATATCTGAGGTATGGAAGAGAGCAAATGCAGCCCTAATTTTTATGATAGGAGACAAACATAAGAACATAAGAAAGAAGGAACACTGCATCAGGCCTAATGGTCCATGTGAAGCAGGTCCAATTCTCCCATCGGCTTTAGCCAATGCTTTAACCTAATCAGGTCAGGTCACATTCACTTAAGGACAGAGCACAGCATCTGATCTAGTAGCAAAAGCTAGTCAGGTCCAACTCACACCCACTCTTGTATTTATCTAACCTATTTTTAAAACTACACAGTGTCTTGGCTTCTATAACGGTACTCGGGAGTTTGTTCCACTCATCCACAACTCTATTACCAAAACCAGTGCTTTCCTATATCCTTCCTGAATCTGAATTTTTCCAACTTAAAGCCATTGCTGTGAGTTCTGTCTAGGTTAGATATTTTTAGCACGCTATTGACATCCCATTTATTATTTCCTGTTTTCCATTTATACACCTCAATCACATTCCACCTAATTCTACACCTTTCTAGAAAGTGCAGATTCAGGGCCTCGGTCTATCCTCATAGGGAAGATTTCTGGTACATGGGATCAATATTGTCATTCTCCTTTGTACGTTTTCAAGTGGATTTATATCCATTCTGCAATATGGTGACCAGAACTGCGCAGCATAATCTAAATGAGGCCTAACTGAAGATATATAGCACTGAAGAACAACCTGAGGACTTCTATTATTTATGCTTTTTGATATGAAGCCAAAGACTCTGTTAGCTTTATTGCCAACATTAATGCACTGTTGTCTTGGTTTCAGATTACTGCTAACCAGAACTCCTAAATCCTTTTCGCAATCCGTAATATTAAGATCTACATCATTTAGTTTATATGTGGTATGGTTATTTAACATGTCCAACATTTAGAAACTTTGCATTTGTCAATATTAAACTGCATCTGCCACTTCTCCGACCACTGCATCAGTCTATTCAAATCATCCTGGAGTGCTCTAGTGTCCTCATTAGAATAAATTGGCCGGCCTATTTTGGTGCCATCAGGCAATTTGGTCATGTCGCTATTTATTCTCACATCTATGTCGTTTATATAAATTGTGAACAGCAAGGGGCCCAACACTGACCCCTGTGGAACAACGCTTGTGGCGTACCCTCATTTTAATTCCTCCTCATTTATGCAAACTCTGTTGGCTATTTGTCAGCCATGCCTCTACCTGCGAAAAAATTTCTCCTTCTATTCTTTGTGCCTTAAGTTCCGCAATAGCCTCTTTGTGGAACTCTATCGAAATCCTTACTGAAGTCCATATACACAATATCATATTCAATATCATGATCTACCTCCTCAAATACTTTAGTGAAAAAAGTTTGTAAATTCGTAAGAAAGGAACGCCCCTTTGTAAACACGGCTGAGATCCATAATAACTTTATGCCTTTCAAGGTGGCTATGAATTGCCTCGGCAAATATTGATTCCATATTTATTCCATAAGTTTTCCCACTATGGAGGTAAGGCTTATTGGTCTACAGTTTGAAACTAAGGACCTGCCATGTAAATAGGCATTGCATCTGCCATTTTACACTTGTCTGACACTATGCCAGTCTGGAGAGATATAATAAAAAGATTAGCCAAAGGTATGCTAAGGTCCTCTTAACATTCCTTTAACACCCTTGCAAACAGTTCATCAGGACCTGGGGATTTGTTAGGTTTTAGTTTCTCTATTTGTCTGAGGACCATGTCACTAGTTACCGCAATCGTGCATTGTTTATTATCGTCCTATTTCACACATTTTTTTTTTTTAATTTTGCTAGTGTCTTCCTGAGTAAAAACTAAAAGGAAGTAAGTCAGTGATCTGATCTGAGTTACTCTTATGTGGGCCTATCTTGTCCCTAATCTTACTTCTGTATGCCTGAAAGAACCCTTTTGGTTAGTCATCGAATCCCTTGCGACTTTAGCCTCATAATCCTATTTTTGCTTTTCTTATCCCTTGTTTATCTCTTTAGTTGAATGTATCGATTTCTTAACTGCCCATCCCCTCTTTTGATACGCTTATGTGTGCCTTTCTTTTGACCAATGAGATGTTCCAATGTACTTTCATCCATTAAGGATCATTATTGTTAGATCTAATTTCCGTACTTGGAATGAAAGTTGTCTGGGCAGCTAGCATTATGCTCTGAAAAATTCCATATTGGCAACCAACACCAGCTACCTGACTAATAGTCAGGTTATCTCAATTTAACCCACCCAGTTAATTTCTCAGCCCAATGAAATTGGCCAATCGGAAACCTGTCCTTATCTGGGTAATTCCATGATATATTGAAATTATGTTATTATTATTGTTGGCAGGAACCAAGTCAAGCAAGCTGATTCCTCTAGTTGGTTCCATCACAAACTGTTTTAAAAAGCAATCCTGAACCGTATCAAGAAAGTCACTAGACTCAAGACTTCCTGTCACATTATTCCAGTGAATTTGTTTCAAGTTAAAATCTCCCATTAACACAATATTTTCATATCTATTTGCCTTATGAATTTCATCCCATAGCAGCCTACCACACTCCCTATCAAGGTTTTGAGGCCTATAATTCACACCCAAAATTAATTATATCTTGTCTAAAGCAACAATTTAAATAATCCCTGACATACATCGCCACTTCACCACCCTTCCTGTTGACCCTAACAGTGTGGAATAGTTTATAACACTGTTTGTTGCATTCAGAAGGCATTTCTCTATCCTTCAGGATGAACCAGGCCTCCGTTATAGCAATAATATCTAGTAATCTTAGCTCATCTATCTTATTTCCTTGATTCCTACCTTAAGGGAGCAAGTCACTCGTTGCCATGTACTATCTCTCTTTGTTTGTTGATCAGTTGCTTTGCCTTTACTAGCAACTTTATTTTGATTATTGACTTTTAAACATGTCCCTGCATTATCCTGGTAATATCTAATGTTTTCAACCTTAGTACTGCAGCCTGATTGTTTTCCATAAACACCCATACCTCTAATATCTATCAGTTTAAAATCCTGACAAGTCATCAATGATCCCCTCAATCGAACTGCCTAATACAACCATTCCAGTCCCTGAGAGATGAACCCCCATCCCTTGCAAACATATCACGTTTGCATAGAATTTGTCCTAGTTATCAATGAATGGGACTGCAAGTTCCTCGCAGTGCCTGTCTAGGTAGCAGTTTATACCAATTGCCTTAGACATCCATTCATTGCTCACTCCCCATCTATGATAAATTAGACACATGTGCAACTCTTGGGTATCTTTATTGAGGAAACGTTTCGCCACACAGTGGCTTCATCAGTCCATACAAAGGAGAATCTTGAAGAACAGGAGGAGAATGAGGTAATCAGTCCCTCAACCTTGAGTCGATGTGGTCAGTCCATCAATCTTGAATAGAATACGGCATACGTGCTGAGAAGGAGCTTATAAACCGTTGGCAGGAGAGGTGCAGAAGTCATAGGTCGTGTAACATTTGTTCAATGTTGAAGTAGGTCGCTTGCCTAATTCTTGGGCACGACCTACTTCAACATGAAACAAATGGTTACACGACCTATGACTTCTGCACCTCTCCTGCCAACGGATATTAGCTCTTCTTCAGCACGTATGCCGTATTCTATTCAAGATTGATGGACTGACCACTCGACTCAGATTGAGGGACTGATTAACCTCATTCTCCACTTGTTCTTCAAGATTACTTTGGTATGGAACTGATCCAGATGAAGACCTGTGTGGCGAAAACGTTTCTCAAAAAGATACCCAAAGAGTTGAACACATGTGTCTAATTATCAACATGTCGGTTCTTCTGAACCATTCATCTACAAAACCTGTCAGACACTGCCAACTTCTTGGGATTTTAATACATGGGAATTCTCGCTTGCCTAATTCTTGGGCACGTACCTATTTCAACATTGAACAAATGTTACACGACTATGACTTCTGCACCTCTCCTGCAAACTGTTTTATAAAGTCTCTCTGACGTATGCGTATTCTATCAGATTGATTGGACTTGACCACATCGATCAAGGTTGAGGGACTGATTACCTCATTCTCCTCCTGTTCTTCAAGATTCTCCTTTGTATGGACTGATGAAGGCACTGTGTGGCGACGAAAACGTTTCCTAATAACATATATCCAGGTTGCACATGTGTCTAATTTTCAACATGTCGGTTTCTGAACCATTCTTCAAAACTCCATCTATGCAAGAGCTACTTATGATTGGGATCCCTACCCTAAACTTGACTACTTCTATGGCTGACCTGTCCTTATCCAACACAAAACAGAAAGTGGGCTTGTGCCATTACTTGACATAATAATACCCAACTGCTGACTAGATCTCACCAACACCAGCTCACTGTGAGGCACACCCTCTGCTCTGTTCCTTCTTGCTCGGTTACAACTAAAGGCATGGTTCATAAAATCTTGCTGAGGTCTCCAAAACAATCTGGAATATTCTTTCTCAGTTAACCAGAGGATAATGGTACCTTTAATTTCACTAACCAATGAAGGTAATTCGTCCAGGAGAACGAGAATCTATTTTGTACCTCCACATCTCCTCTATTAACCTTCCTTATTTCCTTCTACCTGATGAAATGTGAACCACTTGGCCACTTAAAGTGGTTGCCTCACTCCAGATCACTGTGTGGTATCATTTCCTCCTTTCAGCTCCATCATCTTCATACTCATCCTAATCCCATCTAGGCAAAGCTTCCGCTTCGTATTTTTCTTACTGAAGAAGTAGAACCTCGTCTTCAACACTTTGAACTGAAGATTCTAAAATACATACAGCAAACCATGTGTCGGTAACACCCCCAAGCTAATTCCAGGACACTAGGACTGGTGACCTCGTGTGCCATGACCTCAGCATACTGATGACTGAGGCATTACTGGAGAGATTATCGGAGGAGAAGTTGGGAGCACCTAGAAAGGAACAAACTTTATGAACGACGACCAGCACGGTTTCTAGGAAGGCAACTCCTTGGTGTAACAAAACGTTCTGGAGTTTTATGACAGGTAAAGAAGGTAAATCATGAGGACAGAGGGTTGGGTAAATTGCTTTCTTTATTGGCTGTAGAAGGCCTTTGAACGCAGTTCTTCACAAGGGTTAGTGCAAAAGCCAGAAGATCAGGACCATAATCTGTAAATGTAATGCAATGGATCCTAGCAATATCTGACACGGGACGCAAACAGCGAGCCATGGTATGAACGAGGGGTCAGACTCGGCTCTTGTGATGAGCGGGGTTCCTCACGGGGGCAGTGGGCGGGGAGGTTTGTTTTTTTCTTTTTTCCTTTTGGGGGGAAACCAAGTGTGTTTTCGGTACAATGTGAATGATTGACAGTAGGATTATAAACTAGAAGTGTCCCTGTTTGCGATGAAGGAAGCAAATGAAGAAGAATTAATATGTGTGGGATCAGCTGAAAATATTAAGAGGCCTGACAGGCCAGCAAGCCTGGTTCGCAATGGCTGCTACGAATTTAACCCCAACAAATGTAAAACATGAAGATAGAAGGGCAAGCAGACACAGCATAGTTGTAGGTACGGGGTCTAAAGACTGCAAAACTTCATTATGGAAAAAGATCTTGGGGTGAAGATAATCCCGAGCTTATCTCCTGATACACACATCATCCAGATAACTGCTGCAGCATATGGATGCCTGGAAAAAAAAAACTTAAAAATAACGTTCCGATATCTCAGTAAGGAATCATTCAAGACTCTCTACACCGTGTAAGTCAGGCCTATACTGAAGTATGCTGCAACAGTTTGGGACCCACACCTGGTCAAGCAAGTCAAGAAATTAGAGAAAGTGCAAAGATTTGCAAGAAGACAAGTCCAAGAGCTAAGGGAAATGTCCTACGATGAAATGTTAAGGGAAATCGGCCAGACGACACTGGAGAAAAGGAAAGTTATGGGAGACATGATAACGACATATAAAATACAGTAAGGAATTTACAAGGTGGAGGAAGACAGGATGTTCCAGAGATGGGGCACAGAAATAATGGGTCACAATTAAAAGTTGATGGCACAGGGGATGTTAGGAGTCATTTTTCGTCATAAGAGTTGTCTGGAAGTGGACTAGTCTGGAAAGAGGACTATGGAAGCTGGAACCATACATAGTATTATTATGGGTTTGATGAGTTCAATTAAGCATTAGAGAAGAGGAGGACTTAATAGCAGTCAGTGAAGAGGCCGAGCAGGAGCTATGACCTGACCTGCAACCACATACAGGAGGACACAACAACAGGAGTAACACACACAGTGGTACACACACACAGCGAGAACACACACATTACACTCTGTGTGTACACATTAACTAACTGAACATACACACACCTATATACTGCCCAAACACACACCATGATAAATAGTGTAAAGGAATTGGGAAACGAGTAGCCAGGTCACCCTGGCACCACAGCATGCATCAGAGGTGCCTGGCACCCACAGGCGTGCTCAGAGTGCCTGGCACCCACCGGCGTGCCATCAGAGTGCCTGGCACCCAGGCTTGCCATAAAAGTGCATGGCACCCACGGCGTGCCATACGACGTGACCGACTGGCACCCACGGCGGCCACATTAGAGTGCCTGGCCCCACGGCGTGCCATCAGAGATGCTATCACCCACGGCGTGCATCAGAGTGCCTCCTGGCACCCACGGTGTGCCATCAAGTGCCTGGGCACCCCTCGGCGTGCATCAAGTGCCTGGCACCACTGCGTGCAATCAGAGGTGCCTGGCCACCCACGGGTGACCATCCATCAGGGAGTGCTGGCACCCTCGGCGTGCCATCAGAGTGCCTGGCACCATGGCGTGCCATCAGAAGAGTGCCTGGCGCCCATGGCGTGCCATCAGAGTGCCTCGGCCCCCGGTGTGCCATAGGGTGTCTGGCACCCTCGGTGTGCCAATCAGAGTGACTGGCACCCACGGTGTGCCATTCAGAGTGCCTGGCACCACGGTGTGCCTCAGGGTGGCCTGGCACCCACGGAATACATCAGAGTGCCTGGAACACGCGTACATCAAGAGTGCTGGCACCCACGGACGTACCATAGAGTGCAGGCAACACGGGCGATACCATCAGGTGCCTGGCACCCACGGCGTACCATAGAGTGCCTGGCACCACGGCGTGCCATCAGAGTGCTTGGCACCCACGGCGTTGTCATCAGAGTGCCTGTGCACCACGGCGTACCATCAGAGTGCCTGCACCACGGCGTGCCATCAGAGTGCTGGCACCCACGGTGTGCCATCAGGAGTGCCTGCACCCAGGCGTGCCTCTGTGTGCCTGGCACCCCACGGTGTGCATCGAGTGCCTTAGGCACCCCGGGGTGCCATCAGGAGTGCTGGCTACCACGGGTGCCATCAGAGTGCCTGGGGGGGGGCCACAAACGGCGTTCATCAGAGTGCCTGGCACCCACGGCGTTGCATCAGAGTGTGCCACCCACGGCGTGCCACATCAGAGTTGCCTGGCACCCATGCGTGCAATCAGAAAGTGCCCTGGCACCACGGCGTGCCATCAGAGTGCCTTGGCCCACCGGCGTGCCATCAGAGAGCCTGGCACCATGGCGTTGCCATCAGTGTGTGGCACCCATGGAGTGCATTCAGAGTGCCTGGCACCCACTGTGTGCCATTCAGAGTGCCTGGCACACTGTGTGCATCAGAGTGCCTTGCACCCCAGGTGTGCCATCAGAGTGCCTGGCACCCACGGCGTGCCATGCAGAGTGCCTGGCAACCCCGGCGTGCCCATCAGAGTGCCTAGCACCCACGGTTCCGTACCATCAGAGTGCCTGGCACCCACGGCGTGCCAATCAGGAGTGCCTGGTACCACACGAGTGTGCCATCGAGTGCCTGGCACCCACGGCGTGCCATCAGAGGCCTGGCACCACGGCGTGCATCAGAGTGCTGGCACCCACGGCATACCATAGAGTGCCTGGGAACCCCGGAGTACCATCAGAGTGCTGGACAACCACGGCGTACCATCAGAGTGCCTGGCACCCAACGGGTGATAACCATCAGAGTGCCTGGCACCCACGGCGTACCATCAGAGTGTGGCACCCACGGCGTGCCATCAGGTGCTGGCACCCACGGCGTGCCATCAGAGTGGCATGGCCACCACGGCCTACATAGAGTGCTGGCAACCACGGGTGCCATCAGAGTGCCCTGGCACGCACGGTGTGCCATTCAGAGTGCCTGGCACCACCGTGCCATCAGAGTGCTGGACCCCCGGTGTGCCTACAGAGTCCTGGGCCACCCACGGACGTGCCATCAGACGTGCCTGCACCCACGGACGTGCCATCAGGGTGCCTGGCATCCCGCGGCGTACCATCAGAGGGTGGCACACGGCGTTTGCAACCGAGTGCCTGCCACCCCACGGCGTGACATCAGAGTGCCTGGCACCACGGCGTGCCATCAGACGTGCCTTGGGCACCACGGCGTACCATCAGAGTGCCTGGCACCCACGGCGTGCCATCAGAGTGCCTGCCACCCACGGCGTGCCATCAGAGTGCCTGGCACCCACGGCGTACCTTCAGAGTGCCTGGCACCCACGGCTTACCATCGAGTGCCTGGCCACCTCGCGCGTGTTCATAAGAGAGCATGGACACCCATGGTACCATCAGAGTGCTGGAACCACGGCGTAGCATCAGAGTGCCCGGCACCACGGGTACATAGAGTGCTGCACCCACGGCCGTTTATCGTACCATCAGAGTGCCTGGCACCCACGGCGTACCATCAGAGTGCCTGGCACCCACGGCGTGCCATCAGAGTGCCTGGCACCCACGGCGTGCCATCAGAGTGCCTGGCACCCACGGCGTTACCATCAGAAGTGCTTGGCACCCACGGGTTGCATCCAGAGTGCGGCACCCACGGTGTGCCATCAGAGTGGTGGCACCCACGGCGTGCCATCTAGAGTGCCTGGCACCCACGGTGTGCCATAAGTGTGCCTGGCACCCCGGGTGCTCAGGAGTGCCTGGCACCACGGCGTGCCACAGAGTGCCTGGCACACGGCGTACCGCCTGAGTGCTGGCACACGGCGAGCCACTCAGAGTGCCTGCACACGGCGTGCTTCAGAGTGCTGGCACCCACGGGGTGACATCAGGTGCCTGGCATCCACGGCGTGCCATCAGAGTGCTGGCACCACACGGCCGTGCCATCTGAGTGCCGGAAACCCACGGCGTACCTTCAGAGTGCCTGGAACCCACGGCGTGCCATCAGATGCCTGGCACCCAGGCAGTACCATCAGAGTGCCTGGCACCCCCGGTGCCATCAGAGTTGCTGGCACCCACCGGCGTGCCATCAGAGTGCCTGGCACCACGGCGGTGCCTATCAGAGTGCCTGGCACCACGGCGTGGCCATCAGAGTGCCTGGCACCCACGGCTGATGCCGCATCAGAGGCCTGGCACCCACGGGTACCATCAGAGTGCTGGAACCCAACGGCGCTACCAATCAGAGTGCTGGCACCCACGGCGTACATCAGAGTGCCTGGCACAGGCTTACATCAGAGTGCCTGGCACACGGCGTCCATCAGAGCGCCAGCACCCACGGGTGCCATCAGGTGCTTGCACCCACGGCGTTGCCATAGAGTGCTGGCACCCACGGCTTACATCACGGAGTGCCTCGGCCAACCACGGCGTGCCATCAGACGTGCCTGGCACCACGGGTGCATCAGAGTGATGGCACCCACGGCGTGCCATCAGAGTGCCTGGCACCCCACGGAGTGCCATCAGAGTGCCTGGCACCCACGGCGTGCCTCAGAGTGCCTGGCAACCCCACGGCGTGCCATCAGAGTGCTGGGACCCACGGCGTACCATCAAGAGTTGCTGGCACCACGGCGCGTGCCATCAGAGTGCCTGGCACCCCACGGCGTGCCATCAGGAGTGCCTGGCACCCACGGGCGTTCCATCAGAGTGCGGCCTGGCACCCACGGCTCCGCGTACGATCAGAGTGCCTGCACACGGCGTGCCAATCGAGTGCCTGGCACCCACGGCGTGCTCAGAGTGCCAGGCACCACGAGCGTCTGCATCAGAGATGCCGGCACCACGGCGTGCCCATCAGAGTGCCTGGCACCACGGCGTGCCATCAGAGTGCCTGGCTCCCACGGCGTGCCATCAGAGTGCCTGGCACCACGGCGTGCCATCAGATGCCTGGCACCCATTGGCGTGCCATCAGAGTGCTGGCACCACGGGCGTGCCATCAGAAGTGCCTGGCACCCACGGGGTGCATCAGAGTGCCTGGCACCACGGCGTGCCCTTCCGAGTGCCTGGCACCCACGGCGTGCCATCAGAGTGCTGGCACCCACGGCGTGCATCAGAAGGCTGGATCACACGGGCGTGCCATCAGAGTGCCCTGGACCCACGGCGTGCCATTAGAGTGCTGGCACCCACAGCGTGCATCAGTGTGCCTGGCACCCACGGGTGCCATCAGAGTGCCTGGCCACCCAGGCGTGACATCAAGAGTGCTGGCACCCATCGGGCGTATGCAGCAGAGTGCCTGGCACACGGCGTGCCACATTAGAGTGCTCTCACACAGGTTTAGTATAACATTCTAGAACATAAATAAGGACGAGACTGTCCCATAAATGTCTTTTGTAAAAAATTTTATGGACTTTTTATTAAGCTTAAATTTTCATTTATTTGAATATATATATATATATATACTATATATAATATATATATATATATTATATAATATATATATAAAGTCAATATATATATATATATATATATATATATTATATATTATATATATATATGTTATATATTATTTTATATTTAAAAATAATATATCATATTATAATATATATATATTTATATATATATATATATATTTATATATTTATATATATATATGTGTGTGTGATGTGTGTGCCTTGTGATGTATAATGAATCTATATGTTATTTTATGTATAGGGTCTTACAGAAAAGGGCAACTCAGCAATAGTGAAGGCTGTACGCTCACTCGGGTGTCCTTATAACCAGGCTATGAAGAGCCTCAGTCAAGAATCCTGCCAGATTTACCCTTCAAGGTCATGAGTGCTGTCCTCGGTCACTGAGTCAGTGGAGACATGCTGTCCTCCAGTCACTGAGTCAGAGAGAAATTGTGTCCTCCATTCCACTGTGTCAGTGCTAGACATGCTGTCCTACAGTCACTGAGTCAGTGAGACATGCTGTACTCTCCTGTCACTGATGTCAGTGAGAATGCTGTCTCAGTCACTGAGTCAGTGAGACATTGCGGTTCTCCAGTCCATGAGTCAGTGAGAATGCTGTCTCCAGTCACTGAGGTCCAGTGAGTAATGCTGTCCTCCAGTCAATGGGTCAGTGAGGACATGCTGTCCTTCCAGATCTCTGAGTCAGTGAGACGTGCTGTCCTCCAGTCACTGAGTCAGTGAGATGTGACTGCCCTCCGGTCACTGAGTCAGGTGAGAAATGCTGTCCTCCAGTCACTGAGTCAGTGAGATTGTGCTGCCAATAGGTCATCTGAGTCAGTGAGACATGCTGTCCTCCAGTCACTGAGTCCAGTGAGATGTGCTGCCCTTCCGGTCACTTAGTCAGTGTGAACATGGTGTCCTCCAGACACTGGGTCAGTGAGATGTGCTGCCGCCGGTCACTGAGTCAGTGGAGAATGCTGTCCTCCAGTTCACTGAGTCAGTGAAATGAGATGCCTCCCGGCCCACTGAGTCGTGAGACATGCTGTCCTCAGTCACTGGGTCAGTGAGGATGTGCCGACCTCCAGTCACTGGGTCAGTGAGACATGTGTCCTCCAGTCACCAGAGTCAGTGTGAATGCTGCCTCAAGTCACTGAGTCAGTGAGACATGCTGTCCTCTGTCACTGAGTCAGTGGAGATGTGCTGCCCTCGGTCATGAGTGTCAGTGGATGGTGCTGCCCTCCGGTCACTGAAGTCAGTTGAGAATGCTGTCCTCCAGTCACTGAGTCAGTGTGAGGGACATGATGTCCTCCAGTACTGAGTCAGTGAGACATGCTTCCTCCAGTCAGGAGTCCAGTGAGACATGCTGTCCTCCAGTCACTGAGTCAGTGAGATCATGCTGTCCTCCAGTCACTGAGGTCAGAGAGACATGCTGTCTCCAGTCACATGAGTCAGTGAGATGTGATGCCCTCCGGTCACTGAGTACAGTGAGATGTGCTGCCCTCCGGTCACTGAGTCAGTGAGATGTGCTGCCCTCCGGCCACTGAGTCAGTGAGATGTGCTGCCCTCGGTCACTGAGTCAGTGAAAATGTGCTGCCTCCGGCCACATAGTCAGTGAGAGTTGCTGCCCTCCGGCCACTGTGTCAGTGGACATGCTGTCCCTCCAGTCACTGGGTCAGTGAGATGTGCGTCTCCAGTCACTGGTCAGTGATATGTGCCTGACAAATCTTACAAACCCTCACATGTTCACAGACAGTGAAGTATTTAAACTCTAGGTCAGTTGTATTCTGTCAAGATTTATTGAGTTCACAAGATGCTTCTTCTCCAAAATCAAACTACTATCATTGAAACGAACAGTATGCAGATAGACATTTTGATTGATTGTCTGTGACGCGCTGGACTCACAAACGCAAAATTGATTTTGACGTTTTTAGAAGTAAAATTTCATCTATTTACTAACGTCTGAAGATCGTTTATTCGTTATATGAAATTATGATAAGAGGCTTTCTTACAGTCAAATTCTGTCTCGGATGATAATCAAAATGTATTCTTGTACATTCCGATCAAGAAAAGTGAACTGAGGAAACATGAGCATCGCACCAAAATTCTTTCGCAAAGATCTACTTTAGTTAGTGGTCAGTACTGCCACACCTGCCACACCTGTCACACCTACCCACCTCGTCACACCTGTACACCTGTCAACCTACACACTGTTCCACCTGCATCCCACTAATTAGCCTTCCTAATTATTAGTGTATTTTAGTCTCTGGTACTAACACAAGTGATATTGATGAGACAGCAAATAAATCAAATGTCTTGTTAAAGGGAGAACCATTGAACTGATTCAATCGTTTCTGTAGTTAAGATATTATGTACAAGCTTTAAGAGTCTTAGTAGACATTTACCTTGATGCTGCAAGGACTGTGGTTAGACCTCGTAGTTAAAATATCACTCTTGAAGCCACCTAGATTGTTTTTCAGATTTTAAGACATTTAGAATCACACTTGACAAGTCTCAGAACTTCTGGAGATAATATGACATACAATTGAAGAGATTGGTTTATTAGTGCCGAATTCGTACAAGACAAGTATTTTACCACAGGGACTATTGAATGATTAAATATTTTATGTTTTCGGTAGAGAGAATGCTACAAGCTAAATCAAAGATATAAATAGCGGACTGGAAGGGACTTAATCTTGAAGGCCAGCTTTCGAAGACACAATCCGGACAGCTGTGTCTTGAGAAAGCTGTCGTATGCAATCCCTAAGGGTGAAAATAAAAATTATATTATAGTTTAATTACCTAGGGGGTGTTACGTCAGTTTTTCATTACTGAATATGATGATGTTACGTTCTGGTTGGACTCAGAAGTCTGCACCTCACTGCCGATACAGGTGATTTCAGCCCCTTGTGACACAGAACTGCACAGTACCCTGTATGACTAGTTGGTTTAACTACCTAGCTCTTGTAGCAAGAGTATGTGATTGTATATACTCTACTCGACAAGTATTGGTGACTGAGATAGCTGACAGTGTTTGGAATGTCACGGCTTCCACAGTCTAGGAATACGCACACTGGTACACGATGTTCACAAGGTTTATTTTTCATGGTAATGTCATTAGAGATGCGGATCACACTTCTTTGTAAGTGTTTTTGATGTGTTATGGAGATTGTTGAGCTACAGCAATGCACGATTCACATCCTTTGTTCTTTCTTAGCGTGAAATTCGAGTGTTTACTGCACCAGTTAACATACTGCAAATCTAGCCTGCGGTGGTTCCGCTGCCCCCTGCTTCCGACACACCAAAACAAGTGCCGCCGAAAACATATTTCCCTGCTTGCTAAACTTCCACTATGAAGCAATGGCAGAATGGCATGGTTCTTGCGTCTGAGGCTTAATCAACAATGTCACTATCTTTAACATGGGTAATAAGGTGGAGTGCAGTATTTTCCTTAATTGTCCATTAAGTAAGAATTGTCTTTATAAAACTACTGCTTGCAACACTGGTCTCTTGCAAAGAAAGAAGTCATGATGACCCATAATGGTACACGGCTGGGTTAAACATCTGTTGGTAATTACTTTGGATGTAGCAGTAACCAAGATGCTTGCCATTCTGAGAGGGATGGGCCCTCAGGTTCTGAAGGGGTTGAAGGGATGAAGGGGGCTCATACCCCCCTCCTGGAGAAAATTGCTCAACATGTTTAAACAAACGCCAGTTCTTCTTGTAAACAATTAGCCAAAGTTTTACAGTTAGAGTTTTTGCATGAAGAAACAAGATCATTGTGGATAAACTTACAAATCTGTTGTGGTTACCAAACCTTCAACTAGCATATGAATAGTATACCTGCTCTCATATATCACGATTGGTAATCCCATGTAGGCACTATCAAGCTGTGATTACAAAGACAGTACACACTATGTCACATGTAAATGTACTCCAAATGTGTACTTTGTGAAGGATCACTTAGGAACAGTATTGTAACAATACACACAATGGAGGCACGAAAACAGTGTACTAACAGCTGAAACAGTTGCATAAATGTTTAGGTGACCACACGGAAGGAATAGCACACTGAAGAAGTTGTTTACAAGCAAGGGTAAGCACCATACAGCTTTATGCCCAAGCACTTGTTCTGCCAACAGTGACTTCACAGAAACCGAAAGTCACCAAAAACAGCATTGAACATGCAAGATAAAGTCTAAATCGACTGCTCTACAATAGCTCGAATGAGTTATTAATTAAGTGACACAAAACAAATGTGCTACAAAACTATTTGATCAAGGCTCACAAAGGTCCTTCAATAACAGTACAGTTGCTGCAGAAGGAAGTGATTAAACAAACCCTAGTTCCAAAGTACAGTGATAAGCTGTTTTTTCCAAAGTTCTGGTAAACAGACATATGGACCTAGGCAAATTCACTGGTGGTTTAGGAAACCAGGGAAAAAGAGGTGTTGGAAGCTGTGTAGTAGATTATCTCTAAATCTTGTGCAGATCAAGGGACTCAAGGAGAAACAGTTGCAGGCACTAAGGCAGCCAGGGGTCAGTTAACCTGTCCAGCCATTACATCGAACACTGTTAGCCCACTTGATTTCATCATTGAAAGTGATTATTTTCACTGTTTTGAGCAAAATATAGTAAGTAAACATGATGTTCACTTGTTAAAAGCGGCAGGAGGCCACATGTGGTCCCATTCCCTCTCAAAGTGGGACAGAAGCTGATATTGATTCAATGGAAAATGTACTGGTTACAAAGATAATTTTTGCCTAAGCAAAAATGATCTTTTCTGGAAGAAATGAATAAACCAGTTATAAATGCGGAATTTAGATGCGATAGGCAATGATATAAATAAACCAAGCCCACAAGAGTCTCAGACTTATAACCAATATTTGGACACTGTCATATATGAAGATGGACAGTATTGGGTTAGGATATCATGGAAACTAAATCCACTACATCTGCCTAGCAATTATCACATGGTTTTCGGACAAATGAAAGCACAAATACATGAGCTCAGGAAGAATACAAACTGCTGACTGTATATGATAATATCATAAAAGAACAGTGGGACAATAAATTCATTTAGGAAGTAGTGCAAGTTGAAGACAGAAGCTCATTATCTCCTGCACCAAGGAGTCAGGAAAGATTCTGAAACCACTTAAAATTTCTCACAAATTCATATGCCCATAAAGTTAATATTTTTAAAGCTTTCTTAAGAATACATCTACAAGAAATACACAGATTATACTCGATTTTTGTGCCCTGAAGATCCACACGATTCTCAGTGTCCTGTGAAAACATATCATTTCAAGTCAGGATTTTTGGTGCAACATTCTCTCCATTCTTGCCAGAAGCTACTCTGAATACATGTGAGGGAAAAGTTCAATAGATAGGAGTAGAAGGGAATATATATATATATATATATATATATATATATATATATATATATATATATATATATATATATATTATATATATATATATATATATAATATATATCTATATATATATTATATTAACAATAGTTTCATTGCCGGCTACTCGTTAAGGTAGGGTCAGTCTAGCTCCCGATATTCCCGCCTTTTCTCCCCCAACCCCTAAATTGATAGTTTGTCTGCGGCTATATGTTAAGGTAGGGTAAGTCAAGCTCCCGTTTTTCCCGCCTTTTCTCCCCCTCCCTGAAAGTGATAGTTTGACTGCCGGCTGCTTGTTAAGGTAGGGTCAGTCTAGCTCCCGATACCCCTTCCCCTCCCTCTTTCCCCCCCCGAAAGGTGACGTGTGGGGCTCAGGTTAAACAGTAAATCACTAGACTCACAGCTCCCAACTCTACTGTAAGTACATGCCTGCCTTGTATTCTAGTGGATTTATTGGTTGAAAGCTTCACTTTTGATCAGTGATAAACTTAGTCTTTTCAGCCTTGCTCTATATTGACTGTTGTAATAATCACCACATCTTTTAAGTATCAGACTTACCATGGAGAGTGATTATTTAAGCAGTGGGTAACCTGTCTGTCTTTCCAGCTTGGATGTCAGAGAGGGTCACCTGGCAATCAAACGAGCATGGAACAGGAAAGGACAAACGTCCAGAGACTTCTCTAATTTGTATTGTGAACAACCTGTGCACCTGTAAGAAATGCAGGACATAACACCACGCATTGGCAGCAGTAAAGAACCAGCTTTCCTGTCATCGGGATAATAATCACCGTGCGATTCTCTGTGAAGAACAAGCCAGTGAGATGGGTCCCACCAACACCTTCGACCCCCCCCCTCCCCTATCATCACAAACGTCTACGGTTTCAACAACAGTGTCACCAACACCAGACAACCCTTGTATAATAGCGTTGAGTTCAAAATTTATTTTATTCATTTCATTTTTTCATTTTTCTTTCAAATAGGATATCCTTTCATGTTATGTTTGTTTATGTTGATTTATAAATAGTGTTTACTTTGTGAATTATTATTTCTTTTTCTATTCATTAATTTTCCTAGGAGGAGCCAGCCTGGGTAAACTGACTGAAGTTGTTACAATGCTGAGTAAGCCTTCACAAGTGGCGACCTTTCCAGGATGTCAACTCTACTGAATCAAGATTCAACTCCAACTCGAATCTACCCATGGACCTTCAATAGCGCATACCACAACGGTTACCACCAGCCATGAGTAATCATCCTCTAATGGAAAGGAGCTACAGTACAGGTATTTGAAAGATTTGGTGAATGTTATAGTTCCACAATATATTGTAAGTCAAGTCAGATGCATTAAAAAATTTTAATTCTGCCACTTTTGAAATGTAGCTTGAAACACTGTTGTAGGATTATACACTGGGACCCGAGATTCCAGTGTAGCCACTTGTTTCATTGAACCTTTATGAATTCAAGGGAACTGTCGTATGAACAACTACTTGGTTTATTTATGGTGAGAAGATTGGATGGTCAGTGACCCCCCATTCTATCAAACTTACTTTTTGCTCGTAGCCCCGTGCATATAACCCTTCAGTTTTCGTTAATACAAATTGTTTAATTAAAGCAGGGATAGAGCCGCACAGGTGTTATTTACAGTTTGAGTGGAGCAGAAATGAACCCTACATTTATCTATAAAAAACCCCCCGTTTTCATTTCCCCCTAGAAAGAGTAAGTTATTTCTTGCAAAGGCATGGAGGAATAACCAGTTTAGGATGAATGCAGGAAGTAAGTTAGGGGAATAACATGGAAAAATATAGAATCATTTCATTAGTGCTAAGTATCCATGAAAGACTTGAAAGAGAGACAATTGAGAGAGAAGAGAGACAGTTAGAAAGGGAAGAGAAGAGAATAAGGAGAGGAGGAGAATCGAAAGTGACGAGAAAAAGGAGAGAGAGAGAATTGAGAGAGAAATCCGAGAAGACATTTAGAAAGAGAACGAGAAGATCCAAAAAGGTGTGATAGTACTTGATCGTGAAGGAAGAGCTAGGGAATGTGAGGAACAAGCTGAAGGATACGTGATTGAACAAGCTAAGTATACGTGAGGAATACAGGTTAAATTAAGAGAAATGAGAGCGAAAGAGCAAAGGATAGCGAAGATTGAGGAAAAAGCTAGAGAACAATGATTTAATAGAGAGAAAAGGATCGTGGAGCCGAAAAAACTCGCCTATGAATTAAGAGAATAAAAAGTTAACTTTTACTACAACAAACCAATGAGGAAGGAGAATGAACTACGGGTGCAGTCAGTGCACAAATACCAACCACCTAATTTACCCTCCCTTCAACCAGAGGGGGAAGACATAAAATCATCCATACATTATCAGGTTTGAAAATACGCTCAGCCGTCACGTTGAAAGTCCTGCTGACGAACCTGGCTACCTGGTAAGGAATGTTAAAACCGTGGTACAGCCTTAAATATCTATGCAACTTTGTCCACTAGAATATCATATGTAATTTATAACCTACTAAAAAGGCAGATCCTTAAAGCATGATCAAAAAACCACTAATACTTACAGTAAAGATTTCAGGTATGCCACACTAACAGAAGCCCAGGCCAGACTTTCCCAAGTCATTTTACAGGTTAACACACTCTTCGGTTTTTCGAAACTTTTGGCTAGAGATTTTCAGGAAATGATCACAGCTATGAATCTCTTTAGAGCTTCATGGGGTTTGCTGACCAGTTCCCTGACCAGCTCTTCCAGCTCATCCCCCCATCAATTAACGAACATTATCATACCGAGAACGTAACCTGATTTAAGCAGAGGAAGTTCAGAGAGCTGCTGACCTAATGCTGAGGGGCTCACAATTTCAATAAAGACCCAAAAGGGATACGAACCCTAAGGGCAAGAAGGTTCCTCAGACCTTCTTAAGAAAATCAAGGAGCCTCAGTGGAAAGTAAAATACTACTTATATTCCTGTTTGTCATTTTTGTGGTGTTAATGGACATAAACGTCCAGATTGACCCTTCTAAGAAGGTCCAAAAAGTGGAAGATTGTTTTAAAGACAAAAATGTTGACGCAAGCACCCCTTCCTGTTCATTAACCATTGTAATGGACTTAAAGTTATCTAACCATTTTAACGAGACACTGGATGCACATGTATGAGTCATTTCATGATAAGCTGTTTCCTAACCTTAAAAGACACTCAATCATCTTCTAAACTTTCATGAGACTATATTTGGGCCGTACAGACACTTTTCCTACCATTCCCTATGTTACTTAGGTCTAAATGTCACAGTATTGGTCTGAAGCCCGTACTTTGTTGCTGCCCATCACACTTCCTTGCACTGTACAAATATTAAAGTAAAAGGTGCCCTTCTTCCTTCTGAGGTGACCTTTCATCACGCAAGATGGATATGAAGTGTTTCAGATCCTCATCCTGTAGAGTCGAGATGGCCCCTCGAAAGTTCAGATGAGACAATGTCTCGCGTATTCATGTGGGATTAAAAACCAGTGATGATACTCTCGAAAGCGAGGAAGTAGATCACCGTTTAGGCATAGCTTTGTTAGATGAAAGTGAAATATACACCTCCTATACCATAAAAGTCTAGACTAGTTCTCAGACCAAAGCCCAGGCTTCTCCCTACTGACCATCCTTTGAATTTTCCTGACTTTACCCTTTAACATATCGAAGGACTCCTTTGTCAATTATACAACGAAATGCCTTCTCTTCAGAATTTGCCAATTAATGCCGCTAAAGAAAATCCAAGTGATCCAAAGAACAAAACTTACACATATAAATTTGAAAAAATAAAAAGGTATCTTGTACAAGTCAGTATCAAATTAAAATCAGCTGAGATAGACTATTCCATTCCATCGTAGTTGTTCCAATCAAACTGCAGAGAATACTGTTCTAAACATGGCTCAAGACCAGCAGTGGCCGGACATATCTTGCATCGAAAAAACTTTAAAATAAAAATAGGGAAACCTAATTTGTGCCTAAAATTGTCCTCAAGATGACACTACTTATTGTATATCGTGTAAAGTTTAGGCCAACTGTCATCCTCCCGAAGTACCAGGCGAGTAACTATGTTCAAAATGCCTATCTATTACGTTAGCCATTTGGAAAGAATAGCTATTGACACGATGGTCCTTTATCTCCCAATTCATATCTGGGGACATAGATATATATTAACATTGGTTGATTATGCTTCGAGTTATCCCTGATGCCGTTCCCTTTAAAGACCAAAACGTACTACAGAGGTGGCTGAAGCCCTATTGGTCCATCTTCCTTCCAGAGTGGGCATCTCCTAGAGAAATTTTGTCTGACGGCGTGGGACACATTTCACATCTGACTTAAAGCAAACATCTATACCAACTTCTGGATTGAAGCCTCTCCTCGTTCAACACACAACCCTAACATCCCATGCCCTGTAATGGGAGGATTGAAGCGCCAGCATTCGATTCACAAGTCCCAATTTAAGGTAAAATTGCTCCCTAAAAACCTAAGGAGTGTCATCGTTAACCTACCCTGTGCTTTGGTTTGCCAATGAGGGAAGTTCCCAGTGGGGTTTCACCTTAGAACTTCTCTATGGAGACAGCCATAGGCCACATTGTTCCATCCTTCATGACTTATGGACTAAAGAGGAGGTAAATTCTGAGTGTTTCAAGTCTTCCTCCAGTCTTTCTTCATGACCTTAGATCCAAACTTGATAGACCTCTGACAAAGTTTCGAAGAGACGTCATAAGCTTGTCAATGGACCAGTATCAAAACCTAAATTTGACTTCCGAAAAGTCAGAGGATAAGTAATACAGAGTGAGATGAAGTTCTTGTACTTTTGCCTATCAAGTTCAAATAAATTATTAAGCACATGTGTAAAGGTCCATATAAAGTATTAAAAATCTTGGAAAGTTGACTACCTCATATAAGTCAAGCGGAAAACTAACTTTAATCATAATCAACATCCTTAAAGAAATATACTGAAGAAAATTCGTGTAACTGCCTAACAACTTTGACCTTAGTTTTTCCCACACGAACTTGATACGACAAACGAAGAATGTAAAGTGTGCGTAAGTGACACCCTCTAACTTAGATGCTATGATAAGGAACTACATGGACCTTGGATGACTCTTGACCACCGGAGCAGAACCAACATTAATATTAAGATACATGAACTACTCAAAGTGTGAGTAATCTTTCCAGACGTCTTTACTGATATTCAGGGTGTTACCTCCACTGTATTCCATAAGATTGACTTATTGACCGGACACACCTATCAAACTGAAATTATACCCAGTTCCAGTTTCACCTTAGGGATGCATTTGACCGAGAGGTAGTCCAAATTATTAAAACTAAAGAATACATTGAACCTCAGTATCTTCATAATGTTCACCAGTAGTCATGGTTAAGAAGGAGGATAAATCATATAGACTTGCTATTGAATCCCATATGGCCTTAATGCTAAACTCGGTTGGATCTGAGCCTATGCCCTTAATAGATAGCGATCTACACAAATTTTATGACCTTCCTTCTTTTCAGGAGATTAAAATTGCACATGTGTATATCCTCATGTAATTGTAGATCCTTCACAAAGCATTACACCGCTTAACCAACGCACCAATGACTTATGCTGTAATATGACCAAAGCCCTCGTTTTGTGAAACTGCCTGTGTCTACTAGCCTACTTTAGACTGATGAGAAAAGGTGCTTTGGTAATATGCCAAATGTTATCAGTTATTTTGATAACATTATTTATTGACATCCCATGGGGCTAACAAAACCAACATTAACAACAGTTTTGTCGTAGTATACGCTCACAATGGCCTCATGCAATCCGACGAAAGCTTCCTTGGTATGAACAAATTAATATCTTGGACTGATACTTCTAATAACTCTCTGCAGCTCTTCTCCCCAGTAAGATCAAAGCTATATTAGATTTAAATACCCAAAAACCCAGAAGCTCATGCATGCGTAGCATTTCTTGGTTTCAGTAAATTTTTATGCACGTATTCATCCCGAACCTTACTGATCTTACAGGCATCTTGTCGGACTTCCTTAAAAAGTCTGTGAAGGAACCTCTTGAACTTTCCGACATAGCTCGTGAAAAGTTTTAATGAGATTAAAAGTATCTTTTCGAAAGACCCTATACTTAAGATTCCAGATATTAATAAAACATTTTGTTTGAGAACTGATGCTTCCAATACTGGCTTAGGATGCGGTGCTACTACAAAATACCATGATGAACTCCCTTCCCTGTATGCTTCCTAAGCTGGAAACTCCTTCCTACAGAAACAAGATACTCCACAATAGCCCTTGTGTGGGGTATCTCCAAACTTAAATTTTATTTGCTGGGAAAAAAATACAAATTAGAAACGGACCACAAACTTTTGATATACCTAGAAACTTTTAAAGGGAACCAACATTCGCCTCTTGAGGTGGACATTGGCACTCCAGGCTTTTAAGTTCCATATTGTGCATATCAATGGTTCATCCAATTATTTCTCTGACTGGTTAAGTCGTTACATACAGTAGAAGATTTGTTGCCTTACGTTACTTCCACATGGTTTAGAAAAACATTTTTTCCTATCCAATACTTCATATACTCCTTTTGACTATAAGTCATGGTATGGGGGAGTGTGATGTGAAAAAGATCAATAGATAGTAAGTAGAGATGGAATATATATATATATTAAACAATAGGTACATTGCCGCTACTCGTTTAAGGTAGGGAGAGTCTAACTCCCGCGATATATCCACCTTTTGTCCCCCCCAACCGCCCAAAATTGATAGTTTGTCTGGCCGCTACTAGTTTAAGGAAAGGGTAAGTCAAGCCTCCCGTTTTTTTTTTTTTTTCCCGCTTTTCTCCCCCCTCTTCCCTTAAGTGATAGTTTGACTGCCGCTGCATTGTTAGGTAAGGGTCATTCGATAAATCCCGATACTCCATCCCCTCCCTCTCTCCCCCCCCGAAAGGGACGTGTTGGGGCTCTGGTCTTTTAAACAGTAAATCACTAGACTCATCAGCTCCCACACTACTGTAATTACATGCCTGCCTTGTATTCTAGTGGATTTATTGGTTGAAAAGCTTCACTATTGATCAATGATAAACTAAGTTCCTTTTCCAGCCTTGCTCTTATTGACTGTTGTAATAATCACCCACATCTTTTAAGTATCAGACTTTAAAACCAGGAGAGTGATTATTTAAGCAGTGGGTAACCTGTCTGTCTTTCCAGCTTGGATGTCAGAGAGGGTCCCTGGCAATCAATTGAGCAGAACAGGAGAAGGACTAAATGTCCCCAGAGACTATCTCCATTTTTGTATTGAACACCTTGCACCTGTATAAAGTGCAGGACGTAACTCCACAGCATTGCAGCGGTAAAGAACCTGCTTGTCCTGTCATCGGGATATAATCACGACGGCGATTCTCTGTGAAGAACAAGCCAGTGGATGGTCACCAACAACCGGCGACCTTCCCCCCCTTATCATCAATCAAACTGCTACGGATTCACAACGCTTGTCACCCAGCACCAGACACCCTTGTAGATTAGCGTTGATTCAAATGTTTTTATTTCATTTTCATTTTTCATTTTTCTTTTCTTTCCAATAGGATATAACCATTCATGTTTGTTTTTTATGTTGATTATAATAAATAGTGGGTTTATCTTTGTGAATTATTATTTTCTTTTTCTCTATTCATTAATTTCCTGAGGAGGAGCCAGCCTGAGTAATACTGACTGAAGTTGTTAACAAGGGCTGAGTAAGCGCTCACAATACACCATCTGAAGAAATCTGATATTCCTTCAAAGAGACCTTTAAAAAAAATTTGTTATGTGGACAATCTTCAAGGTAATGTAAATAAAGAAGAGGAAAATGAAATTCTTATTCAGAGAAACAATTTTTTGCAGTGAGAGAGTTGAAGGTATATAGAAGAGGTGTAAGATAGTGGTAAGGATGAGGGCTGGTTGATATGATAAATCTCTCACTGGGATGAGGTGAGGCCCTGATTGTCGGTGAGGGAGGACAGGTATGGTGGGAATCAGACAAAATGGGGCTTTGGTTTTGTGATGAGGAAAGTGCTTGTGAGAAAGAATCATGCACTGGCGAGAATGGGAATGGGGATGCTTGTGGGGATGAATAGTGGTAGATGGTAGTTAATTGTGAATTATTGTATCTGAGTGGGAAAGGGAGCTAGAGCTTGAGGGAGTGTTGGGACAGTACGTGTGTGCTTGTATGTGTTCGTACATACCAACATACGTAAACGTGTATGTTTAGTAATGGTGGGAGACAACGAGACTAGTGATTCTACAAACAATATGTTTTGACAAACCATACCACGGGTGGGGTTTGAACCCTCGGTAAGAGAGTCTCAAAACTCCGACCGTTGCGTTAGCCACTGGGCCAGCTAGCTTCATTTTGACGGCTTTGAGGGGACTTGAGCAAGAGTTCGTCACGGCCACTCTAGCGGGAGATTCGTCTGTAAAAACTTGCTTTTGTGGTTACAGTGGTGCCTAGCTGGTGCAGTGGCTAACACGACGGTCTGGAGTTTTAAGACTCTCTGACCGCGGGTTCAAACCCTACCCGTGGTATGGTTTGTTTACAATCGTGTCATTACGATTTCCTGAGTCTGGTTTTGATAAATCATTACAACACTAGAAGAATAACGCGGTGTTTGCAAGGTATATTCCGTTCCTTATAAAATTAGTTATAATTGTAAAATAAAATTTACGGATAAAAATTCTAACTTCAGTACGTCCTTCGAGTTGGAGAATCTGGATGTACTTAAATGAGGTAAATATAATGTAAGTAAAAACTACTGACCAAACATCACTGATGACTCACTGTGTTTTCTCGAGAGAAGTAATGCTTAGCAAGCAGAGTCATCAGGTCGTCTAGATCACCAGGGCCCAAGACCACATACTTCAACATAGGAACATCACTCATCTTGACTTTCAGCGCCTCTGCTGCCCTGTGTGTCACATATTTTAAATAATTAACACTGTAAATTATTCACTTCCTTCCCAACACTATGAAAAATGTATCAATATTCACTAACTCTGTGAAGAGTTGATGTTTGTTTAATATTATATTTGATTGATATTATTGTATCGGATTTTGAACTTATGGCTGCATCTTGGTGTTAACAACTATGTTCACTATGTGACTCACCTCTCCATCATCTTGATGTTAACATATTCACTATGTGACTCACCTCTCCATCATAATGTTAACAACTATGTTCACTATGTGACTCACCTCTCCATCATCTTGATGTTAACATGTTCACTATGTGACTCACCTCTCCATCATGGAAATATAAACACATATGCAGTGTAATGTGATCCTTTATTGACTACATTTCGCCCACAAAGTGGGCTTTTTCAAGTCACAAACAGATCTACCAGGGGTGGAAGGGACGCGAGTATTTATAGTCAGGTTCAGAATGCTGAGGTCAGGTGGAGAATGCTGCATCTGATGATGTACCGAGTGGGGTTATAGAGTCTAAAATCTTGGGTAGCTTGTAAAGGAGATTCCATAAGTTTGTGAGCAGACCTTCTACAGTGTTCTTCCATTCCTGTGTTCTTATGTGGGATAGCGATGAAGAAGTTCCTTGGCAAGTGGTTCAGCTATGTTATAGAAGCCACTATTCTGTTTGAAGTTGTCGGATATAGAAATAAGTGATGATTCCATGATTCTTCGGTATTGAGTGTTGTCTTCTGTGGCAATAAGTCTTGAGTTTCTGTAGTTTATCAAGTGGTTGTGTGAATTACGGTGTTGTACACAGGCATTCCTTGTGTCGTCAGACCTGCTTGCGTATTGGTGTTCTGAAATACGTGTTTGGAGGTCCCTTGATGTTTTGCCCACGTATAATTTGTTGCAGTCATTACAAGGGATTATGTATACCCCTGCAGAGGGTGGAAGCTTGTCCTGTCTATCACTAGTAATGTCCTTGATGGTCGTGGTTGTGGAGGTAGATACTTGGAATGAGGTATTGGAAAAGATGTTGGAAACGTGTTTGGCAATGGAGTTGGTGGGGAGGACTATGTATCTCTTCTGGGCAGTGTCTTCTCTGGGTGTGTTGAAGATGTTTAATGCCCATCGTCTGCAGTCTCTGATGAAGTGACAAGGATCGTGGAGTTCAGAAAATACTTGTTCAATTATCGTGCATTCTTCTTCAAGAAACTCAATGCTGCAGATTCTGAGTGCACGCAGGAAGAAGCCTATAATTACACCGCGTTTAGTTTTGGTGTCGTGGTGAGAGTAGAAGTGGAGAAGATCGTTTTGGTTCCTAATTGAACAAGTATTTTCTAAACTCCACTATCCTCGTCATTCATCAGAGACTGCAGACGACGGGCATTAAATATCTTCAACACACCCAGAGAAGACACTGCCGAGAAGAGATACATAGTCCTCCCCACCAACTCCATTGCCAAACACGTTTCCAACATCTTTTCCAATACCTCATTCCAAGTATCTACCTCCACAACCACGACCATCAAGGACATTACCAGTGATAGACAGGACAAGCTTCCACCCTCTGCAGGGGTATACATAATCCCTTGTAATGACTGCAACAAATTATACGAGGGAAAAACATCAAGGGACCTCCAAACACGTATTTCAGAACACCAATACGCAAGCAGGTCTGACGACACAAGGAATGCCTGTGTACAACACCGTAATTCACACAACCACTTGATAAACTACAGAAACTCAAGACTTATCGCCACAGAAGACAACACTCAATACCAAAGAATACTGGAATCATCATTTATTTCTATATCCGACAACTTCAGCCAGACTAGTGGCTTCTATAACATAGCTGAACCACTTGCCATGAAACTTCTTCATCGCTATAAGAACATAAGAACATAAGAACATAAGAACATAAGAAAGGAGGAACACTGCAGGAGGCCTGTTGGCCCATACTAGGCAGGTCCTTTACAATTCATCCCACTAACAAAACATTTGCCCAACCCAATTTTCAATGCCACCCAAGAAATAAGCTCTGATGTGAAAGTCCCACTCATATCCAACCCCTCCCACTCATGTACTTATCCAACCTAAATTTGAAACTACCCAAAGTCGCAGCCTCAATAACCCAACTAGATAGACTGTTCCACTCATCAACTACCCTATTTCCAAACCAATACTTTCCTATGTCCTTTCTAAATCTAAACTTATCTAATTTAAATCCATTACTGCCGGTTCTCTCTTGGAGAGACATCCTCAAGACCTTATTAATATCCCCTTTATTAATACCTATCTTCCACTTATACACTTCGATCAGGTCTCCCGTCATTCTTCGTCTAACAAGTGAATGTAACTTAAGAGTCTTCAATCTTTCTTCATAAGGAAGATTTCTAATGCTATGTATTACCTGGAGTTTACCTGGAGAGAGTTCCGGGGGTCAACGCCCCCGCGGCCCGGTCTGAGACCAGGCCTCCTGGTGGATCAGAGCCTGATCAACCAGGCTGTTGCTGCTGGCTGCACGCAAACCAACATACGAGCCACAGCCCGGCTGATCCGGAACTGACTTTAGGTGCTTGTCCAGTGCCAGCTTGAAGACTGCCAGGGGTCTGTTGGTAATCCCCCTTATGTGTGCTGGGAGGCAGTTGAACAGTCTCGGGCCCCTGACACTTATTGTATGGTCTCTTAACGTGCTAGTGACACCCCTGCTTTTCATTGGGGGGATGGTGCATCGTCTGCCAAGTCTTTTGCTTTCGTAATGAGTGAGTTTCGTGTGCAAGTTCGGTACTAGTCCCTCTAGGATTTTCCAGGTGTATATAATCATGTATCTCTCCCTCCTGCGTTCCAGGGAATACAGGTTTAGGAACCTCAAGCGCTCCCAATAATTGAGGTGTTTTATCTCCGTTATGCGCGCCGTGAAAGTTCTCTGTACATTATCTAGGTCGGCAATTTCACCTGCCTTGAAAGGTGCTGTTAGTGTGCAGCAATATTCCAGCCTAGATAGAACAAGTGACCTGAAGAGTGTCATCATGGGCTTGGCCTCCCTAGTTTTGAAGGTTCTCATTATCCATCCTGTCATTTTTCTAGCAGATGCGATTGATACAATGTTATGGTCCTTGAAGGTGAGATCCTCCGACATGATCACTCCCAGGTCTTTGACGTTGGTGTTTCGCTCTATTTTGTGGCCAGAATTTGTTTTGTACTCTGATGAAGATTTAATTTCCTCATGTTTACCATATCTGAGTAATTGAAATTTCTCATCGTTGAACTTCATATTGTTTTCTGCAGCCCACTGAAAGATTTGGTTGATGTCTGCCTGGAGCTTTGCAGTGTCTGCAATGGAAGACACTGACATGCAGATTCGGGTGTCATCTGCAAAGGAAGACACGGTGCTGTGGCTGACATCCTTGTCTATGTCGGATATAAGGATGAGGAACAAGATGGGAGCGAGTACTGTGCCTTGTGGAACAGAGCTTTTCACCGTAGCTGCCTCGGACTTTACTCTGTTGACGACTACTCTCTGTGTTCTGTTAGTGAGGAAATTATAGATCCATCGACCGACTTTTCCTGTTATTCCTTTAGCACGCATTTCGTGCGCTATTACGCCATGGTCACACTTGTCGAAGGCTTTTGCAAAGTCTGTATATATTACATCTGCATTCTTTTTGTCTTCTAGTGCATTTAGGACCTTGTCATAGTGGTCCAATAGTTGAGACAGACAGGAGCGACCTGTTCTAAACCCATGTTGCCCTGGGTTGTGTAACTGATGGGTTTCTAGATGCGTGGTGATCTTGCTTCTTAGGACCCTTTCAAAGATTTTTATGATATGGGATGTTAGTGCTATTGGTCTGTAGTTCTTTGCTGTTGCTTTACTGCCCCCTTTGTGGAGTGGGGCTATGTCTGTTGTTTTTAGTAACTGTGGGACGACCCCCGTGTCCATGCTCCCTCTCCATAGGATGGAAAAGGCTCGTGATAGGGGCTTCTTGCAGTTCTTGATGAACACAGAGTTCCATGAGTCTGGCCCTGGGGCAGAGTGCATGGGCATGTCATTTATCGCCTGTTCGAAGTCATTTGGCGTCAGGATAACATCGGATAGGCTTGTGTTAATCAAATTTTGTGGCTCTCTCATAAAAATTCATTTTGATCTTCGACTCTCAGTCTGGTTAGCGGCTTGCTAAAAACTGAGTCATATTGGGACTTGAGTAGCTTACTCATTTCCTTGCTGTCATCTGTGTAGGACCCATCTTGTTTAAGTAGGGGCCCAATACTGGACGTTGTTCTCGATTTGATTTGGCATAGGAGAAGAAATACTTTGGGTTTCTTTCGATTTCATTTATGGCTTTTAGTTCTTCCCGCGATTCCTGACTCCTAAAGGATTCTTTTAGCTTAAGTTCGATGTTGCTATTTCTCTGACCAGTGTCTCCCTACGCATTTCAGATATATTGACCTCTTTTGGCCGCTCTGTTATTCTTTTCCGTCGCCTGTAAAGGGAGCGCCTCTCTCTTTCTGTTTTACATCTACTCCTCCTTTTTCTTAGAGGAATAAGCCTTGTGCATACATCGAGTGCCACCGAGTTAATCTGTTCTAGGCATAAGTTGGGGTCTGTGTTGCTTAGTATATCTTCCCAGCTTATATCGGTTAGGACTTGGTTTACTTGGTCCCACTTTATGTTTTTGTTATTGAAGTTGAATTTGGTGAATGCTCCCTCGTGACTAATCTCATTATGTCGGTCTGGGGCTCCACGCATACATGACTGAACCTCAATTATGTTGTGATCTGAGTATATTGTTTTTGATATGGTGATATTTCTTATCAGATCATCATTGTTAGTGAAGATGAGGTCTAGTGTATTCTCCAGTCTAGTAGGCTCTATTATTTGCTGGTTTAAATTGAATTTTGTGCAGAGATTTAAAAGCTCGCGTGAGTGTGAGTTTTCATCAGAGCTGCCTCCTGGTGTTATTACTGCAACAATATTATTTGCTATATTCCTCCATTTTAGGTGCCTTAAGTTGAAATCCCCCAGGAGCAAGATGTTGGGTGCAGGAGCTGGAAGGTTTTCCAGACAGTGGTCAATTTTTAACGCTGAATGTTTTCTAACGAATTTATGTCCATTCTGTAATATGGAGACCAGAACTGAGCTGCATAATCTAGGTGAGGCCTTACTAATGATGTATAAAGCTGCAGTATGACCTCTGGACTTCTGTTGCTTACACTTCTTGATATAAATCCCAGTAATCTATTTGCCTTATTACGTACGCTTAGGCATTGCTGTCTTGGTTTAAGGTTGCTGCTTACCATAACCCCCAAGTCCTTTTTGCAATCTGTATGACTAAGTTCTACATCATTTAACTTATAAGTACTAGGGTTATGGGCACTCCCAAGCTTCAGAACCTTGCATTTATCTACATTGAACTGCATCTGCCACTTTTCTGACCAAGAATAGAGTTTGTTTAAATCCTCCTGAAGTTCCATAACATCTACGTTTGAATCAATTATCCTACCTATCTTTGTGTCATCGGCGAATTTGCTTATATCACTAGTAAATCCCTCATCAAGATCATT
>NC_069457.1:23013187-23042677 GCF_026875155.1 Cherax quadricarinatus
ATGAGGAATGGCAAGAAAGAATAAATGAGAAGTCCCCAGACATCATAGCAGTTACAGAAACAAAACTCATGGAGACAATAACAGATGCAATCTTCCCACCAGGATACCAGATCATGAGGAAAGATAGAAGGGGCAGGGGGGGAGGTGGGGTTGCTCTGCTCGTTAAAAAACAGATGGAAAATTCGAGAAAAATGGAAGGAATAGATGAGACGGGAGAAAGAGACTACATAGCAGGTACACTTCAGACTGGGGAACACAAAGTGGTCATTGCAGTGATGTATAATCCACCACAGAACTGCAGGAGGCCAAGAGAGGAATATGAAGAGAGCAACAGAGCAATGGTGGACACACTTGCTGAGGTGGCAAGAAGAGCTCACTCCAGCGAGCAAAGTTGCTTGTTATGGGGGATTTCAACCACAGGGAGATTGACTGGGAAAACCTGAAGCCACATGGGGGTCCCGAAACATGGAGAGCCAGGATGTTGGACGTGGTGCTGGAAAACCTCATGCACCAACATGTTAAGGACACTACCGGGAGGTGAGAGGGGAGGATGAACCAGCAAGATTGGACCTTGTGTTCACCCTGGCAGCTCAGACATTGAGGACATCAAGTTATGAGAGTCCCCTAGGAGCTAGCGACCACGTGGTTCTGTGCTTTGAATACATAGTAGAGCTGCAAGTGGAGAGAATAACAGGAGTAGAATGGGAAAAGCCTGACTATAAAAGAGGGGACTACACAGGGTTGAAGAACTTCCTGCGGGAGGCCCAGTGGGACAGAGAACTGGCAGGAAAGCCAGTAAATGAAATGATGGAATATGTAGCAACAAAATGCAAGGAGGCAGTGGAAAGGTTCATTCCCAAGGACAACAGTAACAACGGGAAGACCAGAACAAGCCCCTGGTTTACCCGACGGTGTAAGGAGGCAAAAACAAAGTGCAATAGAGAATGGAAAAAGTACAAAAGGCAGAGAACACACGAAAATAGGGAGATCAGTCTCAAAGCCAGGAATGAGTACGCACAGGTAAGGAGGGAGGCCCAGCGACAGTATGAAAATGACATAGCATCGAGAATCAAGACTGACCCGAAACTGTTGTATAGCCACATCAGGAGGAAGACAACAGTCAAAGACCAGGTGATCAAATTAAGGACAGAAGGTGGAGAACTCACAAGAAATGATCAGGAGGTATGTGAGGAGCTGAACAGGAGATTTAAGGAAGGTTTTACAGTAGAGACAGGAAGGGCTGTGGGAAGACAGCACAGAAGGGAACATCAAGAGGGAATATACAAACAAGTGTTGGATGACATACGAACAACTGAGGAGGAGGTGAAGAAGCTCTTAAGTGACCTTGACACCTCAAAAGCGATGGGACCAGACAACATCTCCCCATGGGTCCTTAGAGAAGGAGCAGAGATGCTGTGTGTGCTCTAACCACAATCTTCAACACATCCTTGAAACTGGGCAACTACTGAGAAATGGAAGACAGCTAATGTAGTCCCCATATTTTTGAAAGGAAACAGAAACGAGGCACTAAACTACAGACCTGTGTCTCTGACATGTATTGTGTGCAAAGTCATGGAGAAGATTATCAGGAGGAGAGTGGTCGAACACCTGGAAAGGAACAAGATTATAAATAAAAAAACCAGCATGGGTTCATGGAAGGCAAATCTTGTATCACAAACCTCCTGGAGTTTTATGACAAGGTAACAGAAGTAAGACACGAGAGAGAGGGGTTGGTAGATTGCGTTTTCCTAGACTGCAGGAAGGCCTTTGACACAGTTCCCCATAAGAGATTAGTGCAGAAGCTGGAGGATCAGGCGCACGTAAAAGGGAGGGCACTGCAATGGATAAGGGAATACCTGACAGGGACGCAGCAACCAGTCATGGTACGTGAAGAGGTATCACAGTGGGCGCCTGTTACGAGCGGGGTCCCACAGGGGTCAGTTCTAGGACCAGTGCTATTTTTGATATATGTGAACGACATGATGGAAGGAATAGACTCTGAAGTGTCCCTGTTCGCAGATGACGTGAAGTTGATGAGAAGAATTAAATCGGACGGGATGAGGCAGGACTGCAAAGAGACCTGGACAGGTGGACATGTGGTCCAGCAACTGGCTTCTCGAATTCAACCCAGCCAAATGCAAAGTCATGAAGATTGGGGAGAGGCAAAGAAGACCGCAGACAGAGTATAGGCCAGGTGGACAAAGACTACAGACCGCACTCAGGGAGAAAGACCTTGGGGTGACCATAACACCGAGTACATCACCGGAGGCACACATCAACCAAATAACCACTGCAGCATACGGGCCCCTGGCAAACCTGAGAATAGCGTTCCGATACCTTTATAAGGAATCGTTCAAGACATGTACACTGTGTATGTTAGGCCCATACTGGAGTATGCAGCACCAGTCTGGAACCCACACCTGGTCAAGCACGTCAAGAAGTTAGAGGAAGTACAAAGGTTTGCAACAAGACTAGTCCAGAGCTCGAGGGAATGTCGTACGAGGAAAGGGTTTAAAAGGAAATCGGACTGACGACACTGGAGGACAGAAGGGTCAGGGGAGACATGATAACGACATACAAGATACTGCGGGGAATAGACAGGTTGACAGAGATTGGATGTTCCAGGGAGGGGACACAGGGACAAGGGGTCACAACTGGAAGATGAAGACTCAGACGAGTCACAGGGACGTTAGGAAGTATTTTTTCAGTCATAGAGTTGTCAGCAAGTGGAATAGCCTAGCAAGTGAAGTAGTGGAGGCAGGAACCATACATAGTTTTAAGAAGAGGTATGACAAAGCTCAGGAAGCAGAGAAAAAAAGGATGCAGTAGCGATCAGTGAAGAGGCTGGGCCAGGAGCTGAGTCTCGACCCCTGCAACCACAATTAGGTGAGTTACAATTAGGTGAGTACACACAACTGGCTTCTGAATTTAAACCCCCGCCAAATGCAAAGTCTTTAAAGGGATAAAGGAAGGGCACCGAAGACCGCGGGATGGAGTATAGGCTAGGTGGCCAAAGACTGCAAACCTCGCTCAAGGAGAAAGATCTTGGGGTGAGTATAACACCAAGCATGTCTCCGGAAAACACACATCAACCAGATAACTGCTGCAGCATATGGGCAAACCTGAGAAACAGCGTTCCGATACTTTAGCAAGGAATCGTTCAAGACACTGTACACCGTGTGCATCAGGCCCATACTGGAATATGCAGCACCTGTCTGGAACCCGCGCTTGATCAAGTACGTCAAGAAATTAGAGAAAGTGCAAAGGTTTACGACAAGGTTAGTTCCAGAGCTAAGGGGATGTCCTATGAAGAAAGATTAAGGGAAATCGGCTTGACGACACTGGAGGACAGGAGGGGTCAGGGGAGACATGATAACGACATATAAAATACTGTGCAGAATAGACATGGTGAACAAAGACAGGATGTTCCATGGAGGGGACACAGAAAAAAGAGGTCACAATGGGAAGTTGAAGACTCAGATGAGTCAAAGGAATGTTAGGAAGTTTTCTTCAGTCATAGAGTCGTCGGGCAGTGGAAAAAGCCCAGAAAGTGACGTAGTGGAGGCGGGGGAAACCCTACATAGTTTTAAGGGCGAGGTTTGATAAAGCTCATGGAGCAGGGAAAAGAGAGAATCCCGTAGCAACTCGTGAATAGGTGGGGCCAGGACCCAGGGGCTATATCCCTGCAACCACAATAGGGTGAGTACACACACACCACACACACACACACACACACCCACACACACACCACACACACCCCACACACACACCACACACACACACAACCACAACACACACACACACGCACACACACACGGCCTCTCAAAGTAAGTTTTTAGGCAGAATTTACCCCATCTGTGATCCCGCAGGGGAAAGCATGTCTGAGAAACAGATGGAGTACCGAGTGTGTACTGCGATCAGGACGGAACAAAAAGAGGAAAGGATGATACTGAAAAAGAGTACAAAAACGAAAGGAAAAAAATTGAGGAAATGACAAAGGGGCCCCCCCAACCGGTAGAAGGCAAACACATGTCCAGAAGGATTCGAACCTCGACAGCCTAAGGCAGCGCAAATCAAAACCCTATCTCAGATATGATCCTTCCGCCCCCCCCCATACCACAACCCACCCCCACAGCAACCCCTTTGGGAACTTGCCCCCATCCTACTGCAACCCCCATGGCCCCCCCCAGGGCTCCCACTCCACAACACCCTTTTTCTCCCAGGACCACAGTTTTAGAAGAGAGTTTAAGGGTTTTGGTTCAGAAATGAGATGGGAAAAATGAAAAAATATGAGGAGTGGGATGAAAAAATCAATAAGAAACCCTAGACATATGAGTAACAGAAAAAAGATACTCGTGAGACAAAAAGATGCAATCTTCCGCCAGGACATCAGATACTGAGGGAAAAATTTAAGGGAAAAAGGGGGGGGAGGGACTGCATGCTCGTAAAAAAAGATGGGTATTTGAGGGAAAAAGGAAGGCGTGGGCGAGGTTGGAAAAGGGATTAATGATGTACATTCAGTTGGGGGGGCTAGGGTAGTCATTGGAAAAGTATAAACCCCCAAGAATGAGGATGCAAAAGAGGAATATGAAGGAGCAAAAAGAGCAATGGTGGACACCTGGTTGAGGTGGCAAGAATAGCTCCCTCAAAAAGGGGTTTTGGTTAGTGAGTTAACCCCCAGGGAGATCGATAGGGAAACCTGGGCCTCATGGGGGATCCCGAAAAATGAGAGCCAAGATGAAGAATTGGTTATGCAAAATATGGGGAAACTTTTTCTGAAGAAAAGTTTTGCCCCACAGTGACTTCATCAGTCCAATACAAAAAAGAAATAGGTAAGGAGAGGAAAAGTTTTAGGTAATCAGTCCCCCAACTGGAATCGATGTGTTCAGTCCATCACTCTTGGGGTGAACATAGGGCCAGAGAGGGGTTATATACTGCAGCCGATGAGGTGAAGAGGAGGAGGGGGGTCAAGGGGACCCGCCACAGTGTAAGTGGTTTTTCGTCGGTAGTGAGCATTGGCTGTCCTCCAGTCACTGAGTCAGTGAGATGTGCTGCTGTCGTCCAGTCACTGAGTCAGTGAGATGTGCTGTCGTCCAGTCACTGAGTCAGTGAGGATGTGCTCGTCCTCCAGTCACTGGGTCAGTGAGATGTGCTGGTCCTCCAGTCACTGAGTCAGTGAGATTTGTGCTGTCCTCCAGTCACTGTCAGTGAGATGTGCTGTCCTCCAGTCACTGGGGTCAGTGAGACATGCTGTCCTCCAGTCACTGGGTCAGTGAGGACATGCTGTCCTCCAGTCCACTGGGTCATTGAGACGTGCTGTCTCCAGTCACTGAGTCAGTGAGATGTGCTGTCTCCACGTCAGTCACTGAGGTCAGTGAGGACATGCTGTCCTCCAGTCACTGAGTCAGTGTGAGGTGAGACATTGCTGTCCTCCAGTCACTGGGTCAGTGGGATGTGCCTGCCTCCAGTCACTGAGTGCAGTGAAGATGTGCTGTCCTCCAGTCACGGAGTCAGTGAGACATGGATGTCCTCCCAGTCACTGGAGTCAGTGAGACATTGCTTGCTCCTACAGTCACTGGTGTCAGTGAGGGACATGCTGTCCTCAGTCACTGAGTCGTGAGAATGTGTGTCCTCAGTCACTGAGTTTCAGTGAGATGTGCCTGTCCTCCAGGCACTGAGTCAGTGAGATGTGCTGTCCTCCAGTCACTGGGGGGGGGGGGGAAAGGTCAGTTGAGACATGCTGTCCTCCAGTCACTGAGTCAGTGAGATGTGCTGTCCTCCAAGTCACTGAGTCAGTGAGATGTGCTGTCCTCAGTCACTGAGTCAGTGAGATGTTGCTGTCTCTCCCAGTCATGGGTCAGTGAGACATGCTGTCTCAGTCACTGAGTCAGTGAGATGTGCTGTTCCCCAGTCACTGAGGTCAGGTGAGATGTGCTGTCCTCCAGTCACTGAGTCAGTGAGACATGCCGTTCCTCCAGTCATGGGTCGTGTGGACATGCTGTCCTCCAGTCACTGAAGTCCGTGTGAGACATGCTGTTCCTCCAGTCACTGGGTCAGTGAGATTGTGCTGTCCTCAGTCACTGAGTCAGTGAGATGTGCTGTCCTCCAGTCACTGAGTCAGTTGAGACATGCTGTCCTCCAGTCACTGGGTCAGTGAAAAGATGTGCTGTCCTCCAGTCACGAGTCAGTGAGATGTGCTGTCCTCCCAGTCACTGAGTCAGTGAGATGTGCTGTCCTACAGTCACTGAGTTCAGCTGAGATGTTGCTTGTCTCCAGTCATGGTCAGTGAGGACATGCTGTTCCTCCAGTCACTGGAGTCAGTGAGATGTGCTGTCCTCCAGTCCCCCCACTGAGACAGTGTGATGTGCTGTCCTCCAGTCACTGATAGTCAGTGAGACATGCCGTCCTCCAGTCACTGGGTCAGTGAGACATGCTGTCCTCCAGTCACTGAGTCAGTGAGACATGCTGTCCTCCAGTCACTGGGTCAGTGATATGTGCTGTCCTCAGTCAAATGAGTCAGTGAGATGTGCTGTTCTCCAGTCACTGAGTCAGTGAGACATGCTGTCCTCCAGTCACTGGGTCAGTGAAGACCATGCTGTCCTCCAGTCACTAGTCAGTGGAGGACATGCTGTTCCTCCAGTCACTGAGTCAGTGAGATGTTGCTGTCCTCCAGTCACTGGAGTCAGTGAGATGTGCTGTCCTCAGTCACTGAGTCAGTGAGCATGCTGTCCTCCAGTCACTGAGTCAGTGAGACATGCTGTCCTCCAGTCACTGCGGTCAGTGAGATGTGCTTTTTTTTTGTCTCCAGTCACTGAAAGGGGGGGTCAGTGAGACATCCCCTGTCCTCCGTAACTGAGTCAGTAGGACATGCTGTCCTCCAGTCACTGAGTCGTGGAGATGTGCCTGTCCTCCAGTCACTGAAGTCAGTGAGACATGCTGGCCTCCAGTCACTGAGTCAGTGGCGATGTGCTGGTCCTCCAGTCACTGAGTAGTCAGTGAGATGTGCTGTCCTCAGTCACTGATGTCAGTGGGGACTGCTGTCCTCCAGTCACTGAGAGTCAGTGAGACATGCTGTCCTCCAGGTCACTGAGTCAGTGAGATGTGCTGTCCTCAGTCACTGAGTCAGTGAGAGGGTGCTGTCCTCCAGTCACTGAGTCAGTGAGGACATGCTGTCCTCCAGTCACTGAGTCAGTGAGATGTGCCTGTCCTCCAGTCACTGAGTCAGGTGAGATGTTGCCTGTCCTCCAGTCACTGAGTCAGTGAGATGTTGGCTGTCCTCCAGTCACTGGGTCAGTGAGATGTGCTGTCCTCCAGTCACTGGCGTGAGTCCAGTGAGAACATGCTGTCCTCCAGTCACTGAGACAGTGAGATGTGCTGTCCCCAGTCACTGAGGTCAGTGAGACTGCTTTGTCCTCCAGTCACTGGGTCAGTGAGACTTGCTGTACCTCCAGTCACTGGTCAAGTGAGACATGCTGTCTCCAGGTCACTGGGTCAGTGAGAGGACATGCTGTCTCCAGGCACTGAGTCAAGTGAGAGAGACATGCTGTCCTCCAGTCCACTGGGTCAGTGAGACATGCCGTCCTCCAGGTCTCTGAGTCAGTGAGATGTGCTGTCCTCCAGTCACTGAGTCAGTTGAGATGTGCTGTCCTCCAGTCACTGAGTCAGTGAGGTGTGCGGTCTTCTCCAGTCACTGAGTCAGTGGAGACATTTGCTGTCCTCCGTACCACTGATGTAGTGAGAAGTGCTGTCCTCCAGCAACTGAGTCAGTGAGATTGTGCTGTCCTTCCAGTCACTGAAGGCAGTGAGACTGCTTGTCCCTCAGTCACTGAGTCTACAGTGAGATGTGCTGGTCCTCCAGTCACTGAGTCAGTGAGATGTGCTGTTCCTCCAGTCATCTGGGTCAGGTGAGGACCCATGCCTGTCTCAGTCACTGGGTCAGTGAGGATGTGCTGTCCTCCAGTCACTTGAGTCAGTGAGATGTGCTTGTCCTCAGTCACTGAGTCAGTGAGATGTTGCTGTCCTCCAGTCACTGAGTCAGTGAGGAACATGCCGTTCCTCGTCACTGGGTCAGTGAGATGTGCTGGTCCTCCAGTCACTGAGTTCAGTGTGAAGAATTGCGTCCTCAGTCACTGAGTCAGTTGGAGACATGCGTCCTCCAGTTCACTGAGCAGTGAGATGTGCTGTCCTCCAGTCACGGAGGTCAGTTGAGATGTGCTAGTCCTCCAGTCCACACCTAGTCAGTTGAGACTGCTTGTCCTCCAGTCACTGAGTCAATGAGATGTGCTGTCCTCAGTCAATGAGTCAGTGAGATGTGCTGTCCTCCAGTCAATGAGTCAGTGAGATGTGCTGTCCTCAGTCACTGAGGCAGTGGAGATGTGCTGTCCTCCAGTCACTGGGTCAGTGAGAATGCTGTCCTCCAGTCACTGAGTCAGTGAGACATGCTGTCCGCCAGTCACTGAGTCAGTGAGACATGCCGTCCTCAGTCACTGGGTCAGTGAGGTTGTGCCGTCCTTCCAGTCACTGGGTCAGTGAGACATGCTGTCCTCCAGTCACTGGGTCAGTGAGACCATTGCCTCGTCCTCCAGTCATGCTTCTAGTTGTCCTCCATTTGAATAAATTGGCCGGCTATTTTGGTGCCATCAGGCATTTGGTATGTCGCTATTTATTTCACATCTATGTCATTTTATATAAATGTGAACAGCAAGGGGGCCAACACTGACCCCTGTGGAACAACGCTTGTGGCGTACCCTCATTTTTATTTCCTCCTCATTTATGCAAACTCTGTGGCATTTGTCAAGCCATGCCTCTACCCGCGAAAAAATTCTCCTTCTATTCTTGGAGGCCTTAAGTTCCGCAATAGCTCTTTGTGGAACTGTATCGAACGAAAGCCCTTTACTGAAAGTCCATATACACAATTTCATATTCAATATCATGATCTACCTCCTCAAATACTGTAGTGAAAAAGTTTGTAAATTCATAAGAAAGGAACGCCCGCTTTGTAAACCAGGCTGAGATCATTAATAACTTTTATGCCTTTCAAGGTGGCTATGAATTGCCTCCGGCAAATATTGATTCCATAAGTTTTCCCACTATGGAGGTAAGGCCTTATTGGGGTCTACAGTTTGAAACTAAGGACCTTGCCCATTGTAATTAGGCATTGCATCTGCCCATTTTACACTTGTCCTGACCACTATGCCAGTCTGGAGAGATATAATAAAAGATTAGCCCAAAGGTATGCTAAGGTCCTCTTAACATTCTTTAAACACCCTTGCAAACAGTTCATCAGGGGACCTGGGGATTTGTTAGGTTTTTAGTTTCTCTATTTGTCTGAGGACCCAATGTACTTAGTTGCCGCAATTCGTTGCATTGTTTATTATCGTCCTATTTCACACATTTTTTTTTTTTAAATTATTTGCTTAGTGTCTTTCCTGAGTATAAAACTAAAAGGAAGTAAGTCAGTGATCTGGATTCTGAGTAGTTACTTTTATGTGGGCCTATCTTGTCCCTAATCATTACTTCTGTATGCTGAAAGAAAACCCTTTGGTTAGTCATCGATATCCTGCGACTTTGCCTCATAATCCTATTTTTGCTTTTCTTATCCCTTGTTTATCTCTTTAGTTGAAGGTATCGATTTCTTAACTGCCCATCCCCCTCTTTTGATACGCTTTATATGTGCCTTCTCTTTTGACCAATGAGATGTTTCCAATGTACTTTCATCCATTAGGGATTCATTATTGTTAGTATCTATTTTCCCGTACTTGGAATGAAGTTGTTCTCGGGCAGCTAGCAATTATGCTCTTGGAAACTTCGATATTGGGAAACCAAACTTAATAGTCAGGTTATCTCAATTTTAACCCACCCAGTTAATTTCTCAGCCCAATGAAATTGGCCCACACATCGGAAAACCTGGAGACAGAGAATTTGATTGCGGTTATCTGGTTAATCCATGATATATTGGTGAAACTATGTTATTATTATTGTTGGCAGGAACCAAGTCTAAGCAGCTGGATTCCTTCTAGTTGGTTCCATCACAAACTGGTTTTAAAAAGCAATCACTGAACCGTATCAAGAAAGTCACTAGGCTCAAGACTTCCTGTCACATTATTCCAGTGAATTTGTTTCAAGGTTAAAATCCCCATTAACACAATATTTTCATATCTATTTGCCTTATGAATTTCATCCCATAGCAGCCCTACCACACTCCCTATCACGGTTTTGAGGCCTTTTTTTAAGTTGTTTTTTTTTTTTATAAAAAAAAATATTCACACCCAAAATTAATTATATCTTTGTCTAACGCAAACAATTTAAATAATCCCTGACATACATCGCCACTTCACACCCTTCTGTTGGCCCCTAACAGTGTGGAAAAGTTTTATAACACTGTATGTTGCATTCAGAAGGCATTTCTCTATCTTTCAGGATGACACCAGGGCGTCCGTTATAGCAATTAAAATCTATATACCAAAAACTTGTAAGTAATCTTTAGCTCATCTATCCTTGTTTCTAGATTCCTACCCTTAAGGGAGCAGATCACTCGTTGCCATGTACTATCTCTTCTTTGTTTGGTGATCAGTTTGGCTTTGCCTTTACTTAGCAACTTTATTTTGATTATTGACTTTTAAACATGTCCCTGCATTATCCTGGTAATATCTAATGTTTTCAACCTTAGTACTGCAGCCTGATTGTTTTCCATAAACGCCCCCATACCACTAATATCTATTCAGTTTAAAATCCTGACAGTCATCAATGATCCTCTCAATCGAACTGCCTATAAAACCCATTCAGTCCCTGAGAGATGAAAACCCCCATCCTTGCAAACATATCACGTTTGCATAGAATTTGTCCTAGTATCAATGAATGGGGATAGCAGTTCCTCGCAGGCCTGTCTAGGTAGCAGCTTTTATACCAATTGCCCTAAGACATCCATTCATTGCTCACTCCCCAAATCTATGCCAAGATGCTACTTATGATTGGGATCCTACCTAACTTGACTACTTCTATGGCTTGCGACCTTGTCCTTTATCCATACACAAAAACATGAAAGTGGGCTTGTTGCCAATACATTGACATAATACTACCAACCTGCTGACTATGATCTCTTCCAAACACCAGCTCCTGTGGAGGCACACCCTCTGTCTGACCTTCTTATCTCTGTTACAATAAAGCATGGTTCATAAATCTTGCCTGAGAGTCTCCCCCCAACAATCTGAATTTCTTTCCTCGATAAACTAGAGGGGGAGTCATTGGGTACTTTAATCTCACTAACCATGAAGTACATTCGTCCGGAGAACAGAGAATCTATTTAGTACCTTCACATTCCTCTATTAACCTTCCTTATTCTTCCTTCTACCTGAATTGTGAACCACTTGGCCACTTAAAAGTCGGTTTGCCTCTCTCCAGATCATGCTGTATCCAATTTCCCTCCTTACCAGCTCCATCATCTCATACTCACTCCTAATCCCATCTAGGCAAAGGTAGCTTCCGTCGCGTATTTTCTTCCTGAAGAAAGAAGTAGAACCTCGTTCTTCAACACTTTGTAACCTGAGGATTCTAAAATACTACAGCAAACCTGGTGTCGGTAAACACCCCAAGCTAATTCCCAGACACCTTAGGACAGGTGACCTCTGAGACCACTGACCTCAGCATACTGATGAATGAGGCATTAATGAAGAAGATTATCAGAAGGAGAATTGTTGGAGCACTAGAAGGAAACAAACTTATTAACGACGACCCAGCGCGGTTTCTGGGAAGGGCAAAATCTGTGTAAACAAACGTTCCGGAGTTTATGACAAGGTAAAGAAGGTAAAAACATGAGACAGAGGGTTGGGGTAAATTGCTTTTTATTGGGCTGTAGAAGGCCTTGGAAGCAGTCCTCACAAGAGGTTAGTGCAAAAGCCCAGAAGATCAGGCACCCATAACTGGAAAAGGTAATGCAAATGGTCCCCCTAGAATATCTGACAGGGAGGCAACAGCGATGCCATGGTGTTGACGAGGTGTCAGACTCGGGCTCTTGTGCATGAGGCGGAGTGTTCCTCACGGGGGCAGAGTCCTTTGGACCAGTGCTGTTTTTGGTAACATGTGAATGACTTGACGGTAGGGATTAAACTCAGAGTGTGTCCCTGTTTGACAAGATGATGTGAAGCAAATGAAAGAGAATTAAATGTGATGAGGATCAGGTGAACTTATTAGAGGCTGGGGACAGGCTGCAAGCCGTGGTTCAGCAATGGCTGCTAGAATTTACCCCACCAAATGTAAAGTCATGAAGATAGAAGGAGGCATGCAGACCACAGGCATAGTGTAGGCTAGGTGGCTAAAGGACTGCAAACTTCACTTATGGAAAAAGATCTTGGGGTGAGCATAATCCCGAGTATATCTCCTGATACACACATCATCCAGATAACTGCTGCAGCATATGGATGCCTGGAAAAAAAAAAACTAAAAATAACGTTCCGATATCTCAGTAAGGAATCATTCAAGACTCTCTACAACGTGTAAGTCAGGCCTATACTGAAGTATGCTGCAACAGTTTGGGACCCACACCTGGTCAAGCAAGTCAAGAAATTAGAGAAAGTGCAAAGATTTGCAAGAAGACAAGTCCAAGAGCTAAGGGAAATGTCCTACGATGAAATGTTAAGGGAAATCGGCCAGACGAAACTGGAGAAAAGGAAAGTTATGGGAGACATGATAACGACATATAAAATACTGTAAGGAATTTACAAGGTGAGGAGACAGGATTCCCTTCAGGAGATGGGGCACAGAATAATGGGGTCACAATTGAAAGGTTGATGGCACAGGGATGTTAGGGAAAGTAGATTTTTTCAGTCATGAAGAGTTGTTCTGGAAGTGGACTAGTTCTGGAAAGAGACGTAGTGGGAAGCAGGAAACATACATAGTTTTATCATGAGGTTTGATTGAAGTTCATTTAAGCATTTTAGAGGAGGACTTAATAGCAGTCCAGTGAAGAGCAGGCCAGGGCTATGAGGCTGACCCCTGCTGCATCCCACATACAGGAGTAACACACACAGGAGTACACAACACACATACACTGTGTACACATACTAACATTTGTACATACAGCACAACATATATACAGCCCAAACACACACCCATGATAACTTGTGCCAAAGAAATGGGACCGGCTAGCCAGGTCACCCTGGCACCCACAGCGTGCCTCAGGAGTGCCTGGCACCCCGGCGTTAGCCATCAGAGTGCTGGCACCACGGCGTGCCATCAGAGTGCCTGGCACCCACAGCGTGCCATCAGAGTGCCTGGCACCCACGGCGTGCCATCAGAGTGCCTGGCACCCACGGCGTGCCATCAGAGTGCCTGGCACACACAGCGTGCCATCAGAGTCCCCTGGCACCACGCGCGTGCACTCAGAGTGCCTGGCACCCACGGTGTGCCCATCAGATGAAGTGCCTGGGCCCCCCACGGCGTGCCATAGGAGTGCCTGGCACCCATTGGCGTGCCTCAGAGTGCCTGGGCACCCTCGGCGTGCCATCAGAGTGCCTGGCCCCACGGCGTGCCATAAGAGTGCCTGGCACCCATTGCGTGCCTCACATCAGAGTGCCTGGCACCCTCGGCGTGCCATTCAGAAGTGCCTGGCACACACGGCGTGCCATCCGAGGTGCTTCTGGCACCCACGGCGTTGCATCAGAGTGAATTGCCACCCATGGCGGCCATTCAGAGTGCTGGCACCCACGGCCGTGCCATCAGAGTGCTTGAACCCCACGGCACGTGCCATCAGAGACCAAGAGTGCCTGGCAACCACGCGTGCCATCAGAGTGCCTGGCACCCACGGCGTGCCATCAGAGTGCCTGGCACCCATGGCGTGCCAATCAGAGTGCCTGGCTCCCACGAGTGGGCCATCAGAGTGCCTGGCACCCCACGGCGTGCCATCAGAGTGCCTGGCACCCACGGCGTGCCATTAGAGTGCCTGGCACCTCGGCGTGCCATCAGAGTGCCTGGCACCCACGGCGTGCCATCAGAGTGCCTGGCCACCCACGGTGTGCCATCAGAGTGCTGGCACCCAACGCGCGTTGCCATCAGAGTGCCTGGCACCACGGTTGCGTTTCTGTTGTGCCATCAAAGTGCCTGGCACCCCCACGGCGTGCCATCAGAGTGCCTGGCACCCATGGCGTGCCATCAGAGTGCCTGGCACCCACGGTGTTGCCATCAGACGTGCTGGCACCCACGGGCGTGCCATCAGTGTGCCTGGACCACGGCGTGCCACCAGAGTGCTGGCCACCCACGTGCGTGCTATCAGAGTGCCTGGCACCCAGGGCGTGCCATCAGAGTGCCTGGCACCCACGGCGTGCCATAGAGTTGCCTGGCCACCTCGGCTTGCCATCAGATGTGCCTGGCACCCAGGCGTGCCATCCGAGTCCCTGGCACCCAGGGCGTGCCATCAGGAGTTGCCTGGCACCACGGCGTTGCCATTCAGGAGTTGCTGGGCACCTGTGGCGTGCTATCCAGAGTGCCTGGCACCCACGGCGTGCCATCAGAGTGCTGGCACCCACGGCGTGCCATCAGAGTGCTGGCACCCACGGCGCTGGCCATCAGAGTGCCTGCGCACCCACGGCGTTTGCCAATCAGAGTGCCTGGCACCCACGGCGTGCCATCAGAGTGCCTGGCACCCACGGCGTGCATCAGAGTGCCTGGCACCCACGGCGTGCCATCCCCCCCCAAAGAGTGACCTGGGCACCCCACGGCGATTGCCCATCAGAGTGCCTGGCACCCACGGCGTGCCATCAGAGTTGCCTGGCACCCACGGCGTGCCATCAGGAGTGCCTGGGCACCCAGGCGTGCCATCAGGAGTGCCTGGCACCCAGGCGTGCCATCAGAGATGCCTGGCACCCTCGGTGGTGCCCATCAGAGTGCTTGGCACCCACGGTTGTGCCATCAGAGTGCCTGGCACACACGGCGTGCCATCTGATTGCCTGGCACCCCACGGCGTGCCATCAGAGTGCCTGGCACCCAGGGGCGTGCCACCAGAGTGCCTGGCACCAGGGCGTGCCTACATCAGAGTGCTGGCACCCACGGTGTGCCATCAGAGTGCCTGCACCCACGGTGGTGCCATCAGAGTTGGCCTGGCTCCCACGGCGTGCCATCAGAGTGCCCTGGCACCCCACGGATGTGCCATCAGGAGTGCCTGGCCACCACGGCGTGCCATCCCAGAGGCCTGGCACCCACGGTGTGCCATCACGAGTGCTGGCACCCACGGCGTGCATCTGAGTGCCTGGCACCCACGGTGTGCCATCAGAGTGCCTGGCACCCAGGGCGTGCCATCAGAGTTGGCCTGGACACCACGGTGTGCATCAGAGTGCTAGCGCCCACGGGCGTGCTCTTCAGAGTGCCTGGCACCACGGCGTGCCATCAGAGTTGCACTGGCACCACGGCGTGCATCAGAGTGGCCTGGCACCCACGGCGTGCATCAGATGCCTGGCACCCACGGCGTGCCATCATGAGTGCCTGGCACCCACGGCGTGCCATCAGAGTGCTGGCACACGGCGTGCCATCAGAGTGCCTGGCACCCCGGCGTGCATCAGAGTGCCTGGACCCCACGCGTGCCATCAGAGTGCCTGGCACCCACGGCGTGCCATCAGAGTGCCCTGGCACCCTCGGGTGTGCCATCCAGACGTGCATGGCACCCACGGCGTGCCCATCAGAGTGCCCTGGCACCACGGCGTGCATCAGAATGGCCTGGCACCCACGGTGTGTTGCCATCCAGAGTGCCTGGCACCACGGCGTGCCATCAGAGTGCCTGGCACCACGGCGTGGCCATCAGAGTGCTGGCACCCACGGTTTGTGCCATCAGAGTGCCTGGCACCCACGGCGTGCCATCAGAGGTGCTCTCACACAGTTTTACTATAAAAATTTTAGACATAAAATAAGCGGACGAGAACATTGTCCCCATAATTGTCTTTTGTAAATTTTATGGGAATTTATATTAAGTTTAAATTTTCATTTATATGTATATATATATATATATATATATATATATATATATATATATATATATATATATATATATATATATAATATATATATATATGTGATATTATATATATATATATTATATATATTATATTATATATATATATATATTTACTATATATATTATATAGATATATTATATATATTATATATATATATATTTTTTATCACACTGGCCGATTCCACTCCAAGCAGGGTTGCCCGAAAAGAAAAAAACTTTCACCATCACTCACTCTCCATTCACCTGTCTTTGCCTGAAGGGTGTGCTTTACACTACAGTTTTTTAAAGTGCAACATTAAACACCCCTCCCTTTCAGAGTGCAGGCACTGTACTTCCATCTCCTAGGACTCAAGTCCGGGCTGCCAGTTTCCCTGAACCCCTTCATTAAATGAGTACTTTTGCTCACACTCCATCAGCACGTCAAGTTATTAAAAAACCCTTTGTCTCCATTCACTCCTATCAAACACGCTCATGCATGCCTGCTGGAAAGTTCCAAAGCCCCTCGCACACAAAACCTCCTTTACCCCCTTCCCTCCAAACCTTTCCTAGGCCGACCCCTACCCCGCCTTCCCTTCCACTACAGACTGATACACTCTTGAAGTCATTCTGTTTTCGCTCCATTCTCTCTACATTGTCCGAACCACCTCCACAAACCCTTCCTCATCCCTCTGGACCACAGTTTTGGTAATCCCGCACCTCCTCCTAATCTTCAAAACCTACGAATTCCTCTGCATTATATTCACACCACCACATTGCCCTCAGACATGACATTCTCCACTGCCTTCCGCCTTCTCCTCGCTGCAACATTCATTCCACCCACGCTTTCACACCCATATAAGAGCGTTGAATAAAAACTATACTCTCATACATTCCCCTATTGCCTCCAAGGACAAAGTTCTTGTCTCCCACCAGAACTCCTAACGTGCACCACTCACTCTTTTTCCCTCATCAATTCTATGATTCACCTCATCTTTCATAGACCCATCCGCGGAACACGTCCACTCCCCAAATATCTGAATACGTTCACCTCCTCCATACTCTCTCCCTCCCAATCTGATATCTATCTTTCATCACCTAATCTTTTTGTATCCTCATAACCTTACTCTTTCCTGTATTCACCTTTAATTTTCTTCTTTTGCACACCCTACCAAATTCTCCACCAATCTCTGCTACTCTCATCAGGAATCTCCCAAGAGCACCAGTTATATATATAATATATATATATATTAAATGGGGAAGAATTTAATAATTCACTGGACAAATAATTAATTTTTAAAATTTTCTTGGTAGAAAAGTATGTGGGTGAGCCTTGTGCAAAGAACCTATTGAGTTGGGTCGGCGCGCTGTCACGTGTTTAACCTTTGTGGGATTTATAGTGAGGTGCTGGCCAGACCCCTTATATAGGTTTCCCTTTGCCCCATGCATTTACTTTCATAGTTCCTTGATATATGTGAGTAGCCACGAAAGCGCTTGGGAATTTCTCTATTCTTTCAGGAGTGGTGGTTTTGCATATATATATTATATTATATATTATATATATATATATATATATATATAAATATATATATATATATATATATATATATATAGATATATATATATATATATATATATATATATATATATATTATATATATAATTATATATATATATATATATATTTGTTTATATATATATATATATATATGTTATATATATATATATATATATATATATATATATATATATATATATATATATATATATATATATATATATATATATATAATTTTTTTTTATTTTTTTTTATTATCACACCGGCCGATCCACAAGGCAGGGTGGCCCGAAAAAGAAAAAACTTTCACCATCATTTCACTCCATCACTGTCTTGCCAGAAGGGTGCTTTACACTCAGTTTTAACTGCAACATTAACACCCCTCCTTCAGAGTGCTAGCACTGTACTTCCCAATCTCCAGAAACTCAAGTCGGCCTCCTGCGGTTTCCCTGAATCTTCCTTATAAATGTTACTTTGCTCAATCCAACAGCACGTCAAGTTATTAAAACCATTTGTCTCCATTTCACTCCTATTCAAACACGACTCCCACGCATGCCTGCTGGAAGTCACAAGCCCTCGGGTCACCATAAAACTCCTTTACCCCCTCCCTCCAACCCTTCCTAGGCCGACCCCTACCCCCCATTCCTTCACTACAGACTGATACACTCTTGAAGTCATTTGTTTCGCTCCATTCTCTCTTCATGTCCGAAACCACCTCAACAACCCATTCCTCAGCCACTCTGGACAACAGTTTTGGTAATCCCGCCACTCCTCCTAACTTCCAAAACTACTAATTCTATGCCATTATATTCACACCACTCATTGCCCTCAGACATGACATCTCCACTGCTCCCAGCCTTCTACTCGTCTGCAACATTCATCACCCACGGCTTCACACCCATATAAGAGCGTTGGTAAAAAACTATACTCTCATACATTTCCCCTCTTTGCCTCCAAGGACAAAGTTCTTTGTCTCCACAGGACTCCTAAGTGCACACTCACCTCTTTTTCCCTCATCAATTCTTAAGATTCACCTCATCTTTCATAGACCCATCCGCTGACCACGTCCACATCCCAAATATCTGAATTACGTTCACCTCCTCTACATACTCTCTCCCTCCAATCTGATATTCAATCCTTTCATCACTGAATCTTTTGTTTATCTCATAACCGTATCTTTCCTGGCCCAATTCACCCTTTAATTTCTTTTCTTTGCTCACACCCTACCAAATTTCATCCACCACTCTCTGCAACTTCTCTTCAGGAATCTCCCAGAGCACAGTTCATCAGCAAAGGAGCTGCTGTGACAACTCCCACTTTGGTGTGATTCTTATCTTCCCTTTAGAACTCACGCCTCTTGCCCAAGACCCTCGCATTTACTTCTCTTACAAACCCCATCTATAAAATATTATTAAACAACCACGGTGACATCACCACACATCCTTGTTAAGGCTAACTTTTACTGGGAAAAAATTTCCCTATTTTCCTACATACTCTAACTTGAGCACTCACTTTCCTCGTTAAAAAACTCTTCACTGCTTTCAGGTAACTACCTCCCTACGCCATACACTTGCAAACATCTGCCACATTGCCCCCTATCCACCCTGTTCCTACGCTTTTCCAAATCCATAAATGCCACAAAGGGACCTACTTTAGCCTTATCTAAATACTGTTCACTTATATGTTTCACTGTAAACACCTGGTCCACACACCCCCTACCTTTCCTAAAGCTCCTTGTTCATCTGCTATCCTATTCTCCGTCTTACCTTATTTCTTTCATTTATAACTCTACCATACACCCTTTACCAGGTACACTCAACAGACTTATCCCCTATAATTTTTTGCCACTCTCTTTTATCCCCTTTGCCTTTTACAAAGGAACTTATGATGCTCTCTTGCCCAATCCCTAGGTACTTAACCTCTTCCATACAATTATTAAATTTAATTGCACCAACCACTCCAAAACTTATATCCCACGGCTTTTAACATTTCTATCTTTATCCCATCATCCCGGCCATGCCTTACCCCCTTTCATTTTACCTACTTGCCTCACGAACTTCCCCCACCACTCACAAAACTGGCTCTTCCTCACTCCTACAGGATTGTTATTCCTCCTTTAGCACCTTATACACGAAATCACAGCTTCCCTTTCTTCGTCAACATTTAAACAATTCCTTCAAACTATTCCTTCCATCTTCCAATACCTCTGACTCTCCATTTAATAACTCTTCTCTCTCCTATTTTTAACTGACAAAATCCTATTTGTTCTCTAGGCTTTCTTAACTTGTTAATCTCATCTCCAAAACTTTTGTCTTATTTTCAACAAAATTTTGTTGATAACATCTCACCCACTCTCATTTGCTTCTCTTTTTACATTGCTTCACCACTCTCTTAACCTCTCTCTTTTTCTCCATGTACTCTTCCCTCCTTGCATCACTTCTACTTTGTTTAAAAAAACTTTCATATGCTAACTTTTTCTCCCTTTACTACTTCTTTACATCATCATTTCCACCAATCGCTCCTTTCTTTCCCTCCTGGCACCCACTTTCCTGTACCACAAAAAACTTCTGCCTGAACACTCTAACACTACATTTTTACAACCTACCCATACCTCTTCGACCCAATGCCTATGCTCTTCATTAGCCCATCTATCCCTCCAATAGCTGTTTATATCTTACCCTAACTGCCCCTCCTTCTTTTAGTTTATAAACCTTCACCTCTCTCTTCCCTGATGCTTCTATTCTCCTTGTATCCCATCTACCTTTTTACTCTCAGTGTAGCTAAACTAGAAAGAAAAGTGATCTGATATATCTTGTGGCACCTCTATAAACATGTACATACTGAAGTCTACTCAACAGTCTTTTATATACCAATACATACAATCCCCACAACCCCCCAAACACAACCCCTAGCTGTCATTTCGCCCTACATCATATCGCTGTATTACTTATTTATCCTCTTTTTTCTTAAATATGTATTACCTATAACTAAACCCCCTTTCTATACAAAAGTTCATCAAAGGGGCTCCCTTATCTATTTACACCTGGCACCCCAACTTACCCTACCACACCCTCTCTAAAAAGTTTCTCCTACTATAGCATTCAAGGTCCCCTACCACAATACTTCTCTCATATATTATATTATATATATATATATATGTATATATATATATATATATATATTGTGTGTGTGTGTGTGATATTAATGAACATACATGTGTGATGTGTATTAGGCGACTATAACAAAAGGGCAACTCAGCAGTATTCAAAGCTGATACAGCATCACCTCGGGTGTCCTTATAACCCAGGCTATGAAGAGCCTCAGTCAAGATCCTGCCAGATTCCACCCTTCAAGGTCACTGACCTTGCTTGCCATTCCGGTCACTGAGTCAGTGAGATGGGCTGTCCTCCAGTTCACTGAGTCAGTGAGACATGCCTGGCCTCCAGTCACTGAGTCAGTGAGACATGCCGTCCTCCAGTCACTGGGTCAGTGAGACATGCTGTTCCTCCAGTCCACTGAGTCAGTGAGATGTGCGTGTCCCTCCAGTCACTGAGTCAGTTGAGACATGCTGTCCTCCCAGTCACTGGGTCAGTGAGGACCATTGCTTGTCCTCCAGTCACTGAGTCAGTGATGATGTGTCTGTCCTCCAGTCACTGGGTCCAGTGAGATGTGCTGTCCACCAGTCACTGAGTCAGTGAGACATGCCGTCCTCCAGTCACTGAGTCAGTGAGATGTGCTGTCCTTCAGTCACTGAGTCAGTGAGACATGCTGTCCTCCAGTCACTGGGTCAGTGAGACATGCTGTCCTCCAGTCACTGAGTCAGTGAGACATGCTGTCCTCCAGTCACTGGTAGTGAGCATTGGCTGTCCTCCAGTCACTGAGTCAGTGAGATGTGCTGCTGTCGTCCAGTCACTGAGTCAGTGAGATGTGCTGTCGTCCAGTCACTGAGTCAGTGAGATGTGCTGTCCTCCAGTCACTGAGTCAGTGAGATGTGCTGTCCTCCAGTCACTGAGTCAGTGAGATTTGTGCTGTCCTCCAGTCACTGTCAGTGAGATGTGCTGTCCTCCAGTCACTGGGGTCAGTGAGACATGCTGTCCTCCAGTCACTGGGTCAGTGAGGACATGCTGTCCTCCAGTCCACTGGGTCATTGAGACGTGCTGTCTCCAGTCACTGAGTCAGTGAGATGTGCTGTCTCCACGTCAGTCACTGAGGTCAGTGAGGACATGCTGTCCTCCAGTCACTGAGTCAGTGTGAGGTGAGACATTGCTGTCCTCCAGTCACTGGGTCAGTGGGATGTGCCTGCCTCCAGTCACTGAGTGCAGTGAAGATGTGCTGTCCTCCAGTCACGGAGTCAGTGAGACATGGATGTCCTCCCAGTCACTGGAGTCAGTGAGACATTGCTTGCTCCTACAGTCACTGGTGTCAGTGAGGGACATGCTGTCCTCAGTCACTGAGTCGTGAGAATGTGTGTCCTCAGTCACTGAGTTTCAGTGAGATGTGCCTGTCCTCCAGGCACTGAGTCAGTGAGATGTGCTGTCCTCCAGTCACTGGGGGGGGGGGGGAAAGGTCAGTTGAGACATGCTGTCCTCCAGTCACTGAGTCAGTGAGATGTGCTGTCCTCCAAGTCACTGAGTCAGTGAGATGTGCTGTCCTCAGTCACTGAGTCAGTGAGATGTTGCTGTCTCTCCCAGTCATGGGTCAGTGAGACATGCTGTCTCAGTCACTGAGTCAGTGAGATGTGCTGTTCCCCAGTCACTGAGGTCAGGTGAGATGTGCTGTCCTCCAGTCACTGAGTCAGTGAGACATGCCGTTCCTCCAGTCATGGGTCGTGTGGACATGCTGTCCTCCAGTCACTGAAGTCCGTGTGAGACATGCTGTTCCTCCAGTCACTGGGTCAGTGAGATTGTGCTGTCCTCAGTCACTGAGTCAGTGAGATGTGCTGTCCTCCAGTCACTGAGTCAGTTGAGACATGCTGTCCTCCAGTCACTGGGTCAGTGAAAAGATGTGCTGTCCTCCAGTCACGAGTCAGTGAGATGTGCTGTCCTCCCAGTCACTGAGTCAGTGAGATGTGCTGTCCTACAGTCACTGAGTTCAGCTGAGATGTTGCTTGTCTCCAGTCATGGTCAGTGAGGACATGCTGTTCCTCCAGTCACTGGAGTCAGTGAGATGTGCTGTCCTCCAGTCCCCCCACTGAGACAGTGTGATGTGCTGTCCTCCAGTCACTGATAGTCAGTGAGACATGCCGTCCTCCAGTCACTGGGTCAGTGAGGACATGCTGTCCTCAGTCACTGAGTCAGTGAGACATGCTGTCCTCCAGTCACTGGGTCAGTGATATGTGCTGTCCTCAGTCAAATGAGTCAGTGAGATGTGCTGTTCTCCAGTCACTGAGTCAGTGAGACATGCTGTCCTCCAGTCACTGGGTCAGTGAAGACCATGCTGTCCTCCAGTCACTAGTCAGTGGAGGACATGCTGTTCCTCCAGTCACTGAGTCAGTGAGATGTTGCTGTCCTCCAGTCACTGGAGTCAGTGAGATGTGCTGTCCTCAGTCACTGAGTCAGTGAGCATGCTGTCCTCCAGTCACTGAGTCAGTGAGACATGCTGTCCTCCAGTCACTGCGGTCAGTGAGATGTGCTTTTTTTTTGTCTCCAGTCACTGAAAGGGGGGGTCAGTGAGACATCCCCTGTCCTCCGTAACTGAGTCAGTAGGACATGCTGTCCTCCAGTCACTGAGTCGTGGAGATGTGCCTGTCCTCCAGTCACTGAAGTCAGTGAGACATGCTGGCCTCCAGTCACTGAGTCAGTGGCGATGTGCTGGTCCTCCAGTCACTGAGTAGTCAGTGAGATGTGCTGTCCTCAGTCACTGATGTCAGTGGGGACTGCTGTCCTCCAGTCACTGAGAGTCAGTGAGACATGCTGTCCTCCAGGTCACTGAGTCAGTGAGATGTGCTGTCCTCAGTCACTGAGTCAGTGAGAGGGTGCTGTCCTCCAGTCACTGAGTCAGTGAGGACATGCTGTCCTCCAGTCACTGAGTCAGTGAGATGTGCCTGTCCTCCAGTCACTGAGTCAGGTGAGATGTTGCCTGTCCTCCAGTCACTGAGTCAGTGAGATGTTGGCTGTCCTCCAGTCACTGGGTCAGTGAGATGTGCTGTCCTCCAGTCACTGGCGTGAGTCCAGTGAGAACATGCTGTCCTCCAGTCACTGAGACAGTGAGATGTGCTGTCCCCAGTCACTGAGGTCAGTGAGACTGCTTTGTCCTCCAGTCACTGGGTCAGTGAGACTTGCTGTACCTCCAGTCACTGGTCAAGTGAGACATGCTGTCTCCAGGTCACTGGGTCAGTGAGAGGACATGCTGTCTCCAGGCACTGAGTCAAGTGAGAGAGACATGCTGTCCTCCAGTCCACTGGGTCAGTGAGACATGCCGTCCTCCAGGTCTCTGAGTCAGTGAGATGTGCTGTCCTCCAGTCACTGAGTCAGTTGAGATGTGCTGTCCTCCAGTCACTGAGTCAGTGAGGTGTGCGGTCTTCTCCAGTCACTGAGTCAGTGGAGACATTTGCTGTCCTCCGTACCACTGATGTAGTGAGAAGTGCTGTCCTCCAGCAACTGAGTCAGTGAGATTGTGCTGTCCTTCCAGTCACTGAAGGCAGTGAGACTGCTTGTCCCTCAGTCACTGAGTCTACAGTGAGATGTGCTGGTCCTCCAGTCACTGAGTCAGTGAGATGTGCTGTTCCTCCAGTCATCTGGGTCAGGTGAGGACCCATGCCTGTCTCAGTCACTGGGTCAGTGAGGATGTGCTGTCCTCCAGTCACTTGAGTCAGTGAGATGTGCTTGTCCTCAGTCACTGAGTCAGTGAGATGTTGCTGTCCTCCAGTCACTGAGTCAGTGAGGAACATGCCGTTCCTCGTCACTGGGTCAGTGAGATGTGCTGGTCCTCCAGTCACTGAGTTCAGTGTGAAGAATTGCGTCCTCAGTCACTGAGTCAGTTGGAGACATGCGTCCTCCAGTTCACTGAGCAGTGAGATGTGCTGTCCTCCAGTCACGGAGGTCAGTTGAGATGTGCTAGTCCTCCAGTCCACACCTAGTCAGTTGAGACTGCTTGTCCTCCAGTCACTGAGTCAGTGAGATGTGCTGTCCTCCAGTCACTGAGTCAGTGAGATGTGCTGTCCTCCAGTCAATGAGTCAGTGAGATGTGCTGTCCTCAGTCACTGAGTCAGTGAGATGTGCTGTCCTCCAGTCACTGGGTCAGTGAGAAGTGCTGTCCTCCAGTCACTGAGTCAGTGAGACATGCCGTCCTCCAGTCACTGAGTCAGTGAGACATGCCGTCCTCCAGTCACTGGGTCAGTGAGACATGCCGTCCTCCAGTCACTGGGTCAGTGAGACATGCCGTCCTCCAGTCACTGGGTCAGTGAGATGTGCTGACAAATCTTACCAAACACTCACAACTGTTCACTGCAGTGAAGTATTTAAACTCTAGTCAGTGTATTCTGCCAAGATATATTGAGTAACAAGATGACTTCTTTACAAAATCAACAACTATCATTGAAAACGAAAAGTATGCAGATAGACATTTTGATTGCTGTCTGTGAAGAGCTGACTCAAAACGCAAACATTGATTTTGACGCTTTAGAAGCAAAATTTCATCTATTTACTAACGTCTGAAGATCGTTAATTCAGCTTATATGAAATATGAAAGAACATTCTTACAGTCAAATCCTTCTCAGGTGATAATCAAAATGTATTCTTTACATTTACCGAACAAGAAAAGTGAGCAGAGGAGCATTGTCACTGCTACAAAATTCTTTCGCAAAGATCTACTTTAGTTAGTGGTCAGATACCTGCCACACCTGCCACACCTGTCACACCTACCCCACCTGTCACACCTGTCACACCTGCCACAGCTACCACACCTGTCACACCTGACATCCCACTACTTAGCCTTCCTAATTATTAGTGTATTTAAGTCTCTGGTACATAACACAAGTGATATTGATGAGACAGCCAAATTAAACTCAAATGTCTTGTAAATGGAGAACCATTTGAACTGATTCAATCGTTTCCTGTAGTTAAAGATAATTATGTACAAGCTTTAAGAGTCTTAGTAGACAATTACCTTGATGCTGACAAGACTTTGGTTAGACACGTAGTCAAAATCTCAATCTTGAAGCCACCTAGACATTGTTTTTCAGATTTTAAGACATTTAGAATCACACTTGACAAGTCTCAGAACTCTGGAGAATAATATGACATAAATGAAAGAGATTGGTTTATTAGTGGTATTGTACAAGACAAGCTGTTACCACAGACTATTGAATGATTAAATATTAAATGCTACAAGCTAAATCAAAGATTAAATAGCGGACTGGAATGGGACTTATCTTGAAAGACAGCTTTCGCCTACACATCCGGACAGCTGTGTCTTGAGAAGCTGTCGTATGCAATCCCTAAGGGCTGAAAATAAAATTATATTATAAGTTTAATTACCCTTAGGGGGTGTTACGTCAGTTTTTCATTACTGAATACTGACTGATGATACGTTCTGGTTTGGACTTAGAAGTCTGCACCTCACTGCCGACTATAGGATGATTTCAAGCCCCTTGTGACACAAGAACTGCACATTCCCCTGTATGACAAGATGGTTTAACTACCTTGCTTTTGTAGCATGAGTTATGGTGTTGTATACACTCTACTCGACAAGTATTGGTGACTTGAGATAAGCTGAAGTGTCCTTGGATGTCCACGTCTTCCACAGTCTAGGAATACGCACACTGGTACACTATGTTCCACAAGGTTTATCTTTCATGGTAATGTCATTAAAGAAGCTGATCACACTTCTTTGTAAGTGTTTTGATGTGTTATGGAGATTGTCTGAGCTACAGCAATGCACGATTCACTTCCTTTGTTCTTTCTTAGCGTGAAATTCGAGTGTTTACTGCACCAGTACATACTGCAATCTAGCCTGCGGTGTCTCCGTCTGCCCCCAGCTTCCCGACACACAAAACAAGTGCCGACGAAACATATTTCCCCTGCTTGCCAAACTTCCACTATGAAGCAATGCAGAATGCATGATTCTTGCTGTCTGGGCATAAACAACAATGTACACTATCTTTAACATGGTAATAAAGTGGGTGCAGTATTTTCCTTAATTGTCCATCTAAGTAAGAAATTGTCTCTTATAAAACTACACTGCTTGCAACACTGGTCTCTTGCAAAGAAGTCATGCATGACCCATAACTGGTACACGCTGGTTAAACATCTGTTGGTAATTACTTGGATGTAGCAGTAAACAAGATGCTTGCCCATTCTGAGAGGGCTGGGCCCCTCAGGTCTGAAGGGGTTGAAGGGCTGAAGGGGGCTCATACCCCCCTCCTGGAGAAAATTTCTCCACATGTTTAACAAACACTATTTCTCTTGTAAACAAATTAGCAAAGTTTACAAGATAGAGTTTCTTGCATGAAAGAAACAAGACATGTTGATAAACCTACAAATCCTGTTGTGGATACCAAACCTTCAACTCAGCATATGAAGAGTATACCTGCTCTCACTATATCACCGAATGGGTAATCCCATGTAGGCACCTATCAAGCTGTGAATACAACAGACAGTAAACACTCTGTCACATGTAAATGTACTCCAAAATGTGTACTTTGTGATGGATCACATTAGGAACAGTATTGTAACCAATACACAACAATGGAGGCACGTAAACAGTGTACTCAACAGCTGAAACAGTGCACTAAATGTTTAGGTGAACACAAGGAAGGAATTGCTCACTGAAGAAGTGTTTTACAAGCAAGGGTAAGCACCATACAGCTTTATGCCCAAGCACTTGTTCTGACCAACAGCTGACTTCCACAGAAACCGAAAGTCACCAAATAACAGCATTGAACATGCAAGATAAGTCTAAATCGACTGCTCTATCAATAGCTTGAACTGAGTTATCTAATTAAGTACACAAAACAAATGTGCTAACACTATTTGATCAAGGCTCACAAAGGTCCTTCATAACAAGTACAGTGCTGCAGAAAGTGAATAAACAACCCTATTCCAAAGTACAGTCAGATAAAGCTGTTTTTTCCAAAGTTCTGGTAAACAGACATATGACCTAGGCAAATTCACTGGTGGTTTAGGAAACAGGAAAAAGAGAGTGGAAGCTGTAGTAGTAGATTATCTAAGTCTGTGCAGATCAGGGGACTCAAGGAGAAACAGTTGCAGCACTAAAGGCAGCCAGGGTCAAGTTAACCTGTCCAGACATACAGACGAACACTGTTAGCCCACTTGATTTCATCATTGAAAGTGATTATTTTCACTGTTTTGAGCAAAATATAGTAAGTAAACATGATGTTCACTTGTTAAAAGCGGCAGGAGGCCACATGTGGTCCCATTCCCTCTCAAAGTGGGACAGAAGCTGACATTAATTAAATGGAAAATGTACTGGTTACAAAGATAATTTTTGCCTAAGGAAAAATTATCTTTTCTGGAAGAAATGAATAAACCAGTTATAAATGCAGAAATTAGATGCGATAGGCAATGATATAAATAAACCAAGCCCACAAGAGTCTCAGACTTATAACCAATATTTGGACACTGTCATATATGAAGATGGACAGAATTGGGTTAGGATATCATGGAAATTAAATCCACTACATCTGCCTAGCAATTATCACATGGTTTTCGGACAAATACATGAAAGCACAAATACATGAGCTCAGGAAGAATACAAACTGCTGACTGTATATGCTAATATCATAAAAGAACAGTGGGACAATAAATTCATTTAGGAAGTAGTGCAAGTTGAAGACAGAAGCTCATTATCTCCCGCACCAAGGAGTCAGGAAAGATTCTGAAACCACTTAAAATTTCTCACAAATTCATATGCCTATAAAGTTAATATTTTTAAAGCTTTCTTAAGAATACATCTACAAGAAATACACAGATTATACTCGATTTTTGTGCCCTGAAGATCCACATGATTCTCAGTGTCCTGTGAAAACATATCATTTCAAGTCAGGTTTTTTGGTGCAACATTCTCTCCATTCTTGCCAGAAGCTACTCTGAATACATGTGAGGGAAAAGTTCAATAGATAGGAGTAGAGAGGGAATATAATATATATATATATATTATATATATATATATATATATATATATATATATATATATATATATATTATATATATATATATATATATATATATATATATATATATATATATATATTAACAATAGTTTCATTGCCGGCTACTCGTTAAGGTAGGGTCAGTCTAGCTCCCGATATTCACGCCTTTTCTCCCCCAACCCCTAAATTGATAGTTTGTCTGCCGGCTACTAGTTAAGGCAGGGTAAGTCAAGCTCCCGTTTTTCCAGCCTTTTCTCCCCCTCCCTGAAAGTGATAGTTTGACTGCCGGCTGCTTGTTAAGGTAGGGTCAGTCTAGCTCCCGATACCCCTTCCCCTCCCTCTTCCCCCCCCCCCGAAAGGTGACGTGTGGGCCTCAGGTTAAACAGTAAATCACTAGACTCACAGCTCCCAACTCTACTGTAAGTACATGCCTGCCTTGTATTCTAGTGGATTTATTGGTTGAAAGCTTCACTTTTGATCAATGATAAACTTAGTCTTTTCAGCCTTGCTCTATATTGACTGTTGTAATAATCACCACATCTTTTAAGTATCAGACTTACCATGGAGAGTGATTATTTAAGCAGTGGGTAACCTGTCTGTCTTTCCAGCTTGGATGTCAGAGAGGGTCACCTGGCAATCAACGAGCAGAACAGGAGAAGGACTAACGTCCAGAGACTTCTCCATTTTGTATTGAACTACCTGTGCACCTGTATGAAAGTGGAGGACATAACTCCACAGCATTGCAGCAGTAAAGAACCTGCTTTCCTGTCATCGGGATAATAATCACGGCGATTCACTGTGAAGAACTAGCCAGTGGATGGTCACCAACACCTGCGACCTTCCCCCCCC
>NC_069457.1:23043177-23063177 GCF_026875155.1 Cherax quadricarinatus
TTTTTAAAGGGCTTTAGAGAGAGGAGTTTTAAATAGCAGCCCAGTGAAAAAGGCGACCGGGACTAGACCTAAACCCCTGAACCACATATAGGATAAACCACACTTTCCAGGGGAAAAGGGGCAGGCCAGGAGCTATGACCTGACCCCAGCAACCCCACACGGGAGACACACACACACAAAATGAAGGGGCAGAGCCAGGGCTATGCCCTGACCCCTGAAAAACCACAAAATAGGAGTAAACCCCACACAGTCGTGAAGAGGCAGACCCCGGAGCTATACCGACCCCAGCAACCACATACAGGAGTACACAAAACACAGTCATGAAAGGCAACCAAAGCTATGACCTGCCCCCCGGCAACCACCACAGGAGAAACCACACACAGTCATGAAAAAGGCGAGCCGGGAGCATGACCTGACCCCGCAACCACAATGGGAATACACACCCCCACAGTCAGTAAAAGAGGCAGACCCAGACTAGGGACCACCCCTGAAACCCCACACGGGAATACAAAACACACAGAAAAGGAAGAGGCAGACCAGGAGCTAGGGCCCTGACCCCCTGCAACCACATACAGATTACACACACACACCCGGGGAAGAGGCAGAGCCGGGAGCTATGCCCTAAACCCCTGAAAAACCACACAAAAGGAAAGTCCCCACACACAGGGGAAAGAAGGCAGAGCCGGGACTATGCCCTTTACCCCCCCAACCCCAAAACCAGGAGAAACACAAAACACATCAGGGGAAAGGCGAGCCAGGAGCTAAAAACGCCCCCGGCCCCCCACAAAAGGATTTAAAAACACACATCAGTGAAGAGGCAGAGCCGGGAAACTATCCCCCTGACCCCAGCAACCACATACAGGAGTACAAACACAAACAGTCATGAAGAGGCAAGCCGGGACAATGACCTACCCCTGAAACCCACATACGGGATTTACACACATACAGTCAGGGGAAAGGGGCAGAGCCGGGAGCATACCTGACCCCTGCAACCACATACAGGGACCACAAACAGTCATGAAGAGGCAAGCCAGGAGCTTTTGAACGACCCCTGCAACCACATACAGGAGTACAAAACACACGGGTCAGTGAAGAGGCAGAGCCGGAGCTATGACCGCCCCCCGCAACCACTTACAAATTCACACACACATCAGTGAAGGGGCAGAGCCAGGACTATGACCTGACCCCTGCAACCACATACGGAGAAACACACACACAGTCATTAAAGAGGCAGAGCCGGGAGCTATGAACTGCCCCCCCTTGCAACCACATACAGGATTCCCACATAAAGTCAGTAAAGGGGCAGACCCAGGAGCTATGACCTTTCCCCCCAAAACCCACATACAGGAGTACACTCATACAGTCAGTGAAGAGAAAGAGCCAGGAGCTAGGGACCTACCCCTGCAACCACTTTACAGGAGTAAACACACACATCAGTGAAGAGGGAGCCGGGAGCAAAGACCTGACCCCGAAAACCCATACGGGAGTACCACTTTACAGTCAGGAAGAAGCAAGCCAGGAGCTATGCCCCAAAACCCCTAAACCACATACGGGAGTACACCCATACAGTCATTTAAAAGGCAGAAGCCGGGACTAGGGAAACTCCCCCAGCAACCACATACGGGATTAAACACATACAGTCCATGAAGAGGCAGACCCAGGAGCAAAGGAACGGGACCCCACAACCCCCTACGGAGAAAACACATCCCTCAGTGAAGAGGCAGAGCCAGGAGCAATAACTGACCCCGGGAAACCCACAAACAGGAGTAAAACACACACAGTCCAGTGAAGGGGCAGAGCCAGGACCCTATGACCTGCCCCAGCAACCACAAAACAGGAGTACACCCAAAAAATCATTAAGAGGCAGACCCGGGGAGCTAGACCTCCCCCTGCAACCAAAAACGGGAGTACACACACACGGGTCGGGGAAAGGGGCAGACCCGGGACCTAGAACTGACCCCAGCAACCCCATACAATAACAACACACATCAGTGAAGGGGCCCAGAGCCAGGATTTTTGAACTGCCCCCACCACCACATACGGGATAAAACCACACGGGTCTGAAGAGGCAAGCCGGGAAAGCTATGAATTTGACCCCAAAAAAACCACATATAGGATACACAAACACATCCCACTCTGTGTACACATACTAACATGTACATACAACACATATAAAAACAGCCCACCACACCCCAAAGAAAAACTAGTTTAAAAAATGGGACCCCACTAGCCAGGTCACACTGGCACCCAGGGGTGCCACCCAGAGACCGGGCACCCCGGCGTGCCATCAGATTTCCCTGGCACCCCATGGGCCATCATTGTGCCTGGCCCCCAGGGCGGCCATAAGAAGTGCCTGGCACCCACACGTGCCATCAGATTGCCGGGCACCCACAAATGCCTTTTAGAGTGCCTGGCCCCCAGGGCGTGCCATCAGAGGCCGGAAACCCACGGGGGTCCCAAACAGAGTGCCTGCACCCAAGGCGTCCATCAGAGTGCCTAGCCCCCAGGGCGGGGCTATCAGAGTGCCTGACACCCAGGGCCCGGTTCCCCATCAAGTGCCTACACCCACGGGTGCCACCCAGAGGCCGAAAACCCCATGGCGTGCCATAAAGGTGCCTGACACACCCGTCGGCCTTCAGAGGGGCCTGACACACACTCTTCCATCAGGGGCCTGGCCCCAAAGGGCCCTGCCATTAATTTTCCCCTGGCACACACGGCGTGCCATCAGAGTCCCCTGCCCACCCAGGGCATGCCATCAAGTGCCGGAAACCCCCGGCGGGGAAATCGGGGGAGTGCCTGGCACCCAGGCATGATATCAGAGTGCCGGGCACCCACGGCGTGCCATCAAATTTCGTGGCCCCCAGGGAAATCCAATGAAAGCCTGGCACCCACAACGTGAAATTTTGATGCCGGGTACCCACGGGGGTCCCCATCAAGTCCTTTGCCCCCCGGGCGTGCCATCAAGCGCCTGGAAACCCAAGGGTTGTGCCATCAGAGGGGCCTGGCCCCCAAAGGGCGAAACCCACCGGGAGTCCCTGCCCCCAAAAAGTGCTATTAGAGGGGCCCTGACCCCCACGGTGCCATCAGAGTGCCTAGCCCCCCCAAAGGCGTGCCATCAAGTGCCTAACCCCCAAAGGGCGTGCCATCAAGTGCCGGGCACCCAGGGAAATCCCCACAGATTGCCGGGCCCCCACAGCGTGCCACCCAAGTCCTAGCCCCCCCACGGCTGCCATCAGAGGCCGGGCCCCCCCAGGGGTTTTGAAACTAGGTGCCTGGCACCCACGGCGTGTCACCAAGTGCCTGGCACATACGGTGGGGATCCCGGAGGCCGGCCAACCCCACGGGTTCCATCAAAAATTGGGGCACCCAGGGAGTCCGTCAATTGTTTGGGGAAACCCACGGGGGCCAATCAATGCCTGGCCCCCCGGGGCGTGCCATTAGATCCCTGGCACCCAGGGCGTTCCAAATCAAGTGCTTGCACCCAGGGCAGGCCATCAGAGTCCTGGCACCCAGGGCGTGCCATCAGAGGGGCCTGGAAACCCCACAGCGTGCCTTTAGAGTGCCTGGCACCCCGGGGGGCCATCAAGGGGCCGGGCCCCACCCGTCCCAAATAAGAGTGCCGGGCACCCACGGGCATGCCATCAGGGTGCCTGGCACCGAGGGGCGGCCTCGGAGGGGCCCTGGCCCCCCAAGGCGTGCAAATCAGTTTGCCTGGCCCCCCCACGGCAGGGCCATCAGAGTCCCCGGCCACAGGCAGGGCCTTTAGAGTGCCTGGCACACACAGCGTCCCATCGAGTGCCTGGCACCCACGGCATCCCCATCGAGTGCCTTACCCCCCACGGATGCCTTCAAATTTCCCGGGCCCCCCAAAGGGTGTCCATAATTTGCCTCACCCTCGGCGGCCATCAGAGTAAAGGGGCCCCACGGTGTGCCATTAGACTGCCTGGCCCCACGTTTGTGCCTCAATTGCCGGGCACCCAGGGCGTGCCTTCAAGTCCCTGTCTCCCACGGCATGCCCAGGGGCCCGGGCCCCCAAAGGCGTGCCATCAAGTCCCCTGGCACCCACGGCGTGAAATCGAGTGCCGGGAAACCCACGGAAATCCCATCACAGGGGCCTGGCACCCAAAGGCGGCCATAAGAGTGCCTGCACCCACGGCGTGCCCAAGTGCCTAGCCCCCAAAGGGCATCCCAAAAGAGAGTCCGGGCACCCCGTTTTGCCATCAAGTGCCGCACCCCCCGGCTGCCATCAGAGCGCCTGGCACCCACGGTGTGCCATCAGAGTCCCCTTGACCCCCACGGCGTGCCTTCAAAGTGCCGGGGTACCTGGGCGTCCCATAAAGGGGTGCAGGGCCCACCCAGGGAAAGCAACAGAGTGCCGGGCACACAGGGCGTGCCATCAGAGTGCCTAGCAACCCCCGGGGCCAATCCCAAACAGGGGTACCGGGCACCCCGGCGTGCAACTAGAGTGCCGGGCACGCACGGCTTTCCCCCCAAAAGTCCCTTTGGCACCAGGGTTTGCCACCAGAGTCCTTTGGCCCCACGGGTGCCACCAGAGGGGCCTGGCCCCCCAGGGGTTTCCCAAATCAGAATTCCTGGCACCCCACGGAGTCCATCAGTTTGCCGGGCAACCAGGGGGGTGCCATAAAGAGTGCCTGGCCCCCAAAGGGCGGGGGCCATCAAAGTCCCTGGAAACCCCGGGGGCATGCCATCAAAGTGAAATTGCACCCCGGCATGCCATCAAGTGCCTGGCACCCCACGACGTCCATCAGAGTCCTAAAAACCCCCAAAGGGGGGCCCATTAGAGTGCCGGGAAACCCACGGCGTCCCTCAGAGTCCGGGCCCCCGCGGGCGTCCCCATCAGAGTCCCTTGACCCCGGGTTTTTCCATAAGATTGCCGGCCCCCACAAATTGTCCCAAAGAGTGCCTGGCCCCCCGGGGGTGCCACCCAAGTGCCTGGCCCCCCACCGTCCCATCAGAGGGGCCTGGCACCGAGGGCGTGCAATCAAGTCCCTGGCACCCAGGGCATGCCATCAAAAAAAAAGGGTTTTGGGGGCCTCACAAAACCAGGGCCTTTTAAAATTGCCTGGCCCCCAAACGGCGGGGCCATCAAGGGGCCTGGCACCCACGGGAAATGCCATCAAGTGCCTGACCCCCCCACGGTTGCCCCAAGGGGGCCGGGCCCCAGGGGCGTGCCATCAGAGTCCTGGAAACCCTGGGCGTGCCATCAGAGTGCCTGGCACCCACGGCGTGCCATCGGGTTTCCTGGCACCCAGGGCTTTCCAAATTAAGTGCCGGGCCCCCCCAAAAGGTTTGTGCCATCAGGGGCCTGGCCCCCAAACCGGGTGCCATCAGAGGCCTGGAAACCCCCCCGGGCCCATCCATCATTTTTGGCGGGCACCCACGGCGTGCCATCAAGGGGCCTGGCACCCAGCGTCCCAAATCAAAGTGCCGGGCCCACCCACGGCGTCCCCTCGGGTTGCCTGCACCCAGCCCTGCCATGGGGAGTCCCTTTGGCCCCCAGGGTGTCCCCATCAGGGGGCCGGGCCCCCCAGGGGGTCCAAATCAAGTCATGGCACCCACGGGGTGCCATCAAGGGGCCTGGCCCCCAAAGGGGGCGTCCCCTCGGAGGGGCCTCCCACACCACGGCGTGCCATCAATTTGCCCCTGACACCCACGGCGTCCTTTCAAGTGCCGGGCCAACCCAAAGGGCGACCATCGAGTGCCTGGAAACCCGGGGGCGTGACATCAGAGTGTTTAACTCCCCGGGGGGCCCAAATCAGGGGGGCGGGAAACCAAGGCGTGCCACCCAAACCCCCGGGCACCCGGCGTGCCATAGAGTGCCGGAAACCCAGGGGGCGGAAGCCTCGGAGGGGGCCTGGAAACCCCGCGTGCCATAAATTTGCCGGCCCACCCACGGTGTCCCAAATCAAGTGCCTGGCACCCCCCCCCCGGGGTCCCCATCAGAGGGGCATGGGCACCCACGGCGTGCCTTCAGAGTGCCTGGCACCCACGGCGGGGGCCCATCGGAGTGCCTGGCCCCCACCGGCCTGCCATCGGGAGCGCCGGGAAACCCCGGTGTGCCATCAGAGTGCCTGAAAACCAAAGGGGCGTGCCATCAGATTTTGCCAGAAACCCCGGCTTTGGCCCATAAAGGGGTGCCTTTCACCCCACGGGGGGCCACAGATGCCTGGCACACACGGCGTGCCATCAGAGTGCCTGGCACCCACGCATGCCATCAAGGGCAGGGCACCCACTGCGTCCCATCAGAGTGCCTGGCCCCCCACGCCCGGGAAACCAAGAGTGCCGGGAAACCCACGGAGTGCCACCAAGTGCCTGCACCCGGGGGGCCCACCCCAGAATTCCTCGCACCCACGGGCCACCAGAGTGCCTGGCCCCAAAGGGGGTGCCCATCAGGGGCCCTTTGGCACCCCCCGGCGGGGCCATCAAAAGTGCCTTTGGCCCCCAATTTTCGTGCCAACAGATTTCATGGAAACCCAGGGGCTTTCCATCAAATGCCCCGGGCACCCAATCGTCCCCTCAAATTTCCGGGCACCCACGGCGTGCCATTAGGGGGCCCCGGGAAAACCACGGCGGCCATCAGAGTCCCTTTAAAACCCACGGGCATGCCCAAGGGTCCTGGCACCCACGGGGGCCACAAGTGCCTGGCCCCCAGGCGGCCATCAGATGCCGGGTCACCCACGGCGTGCCATCAGATACGGGCCCCCACGACGTGCCATATGGGGCCGGGAAACCCACGGTGTGCATCAGAGTGCCGGGCCACCCCGGGGGTGCCATCAGGGGGCCCCGGGCCCCCGACCGTCCCAATCAGAGGGGCCGGCACCCACGGAAAGCCATCAGAGTGCCGGGCACCACAGCATCCATTTAGAGTGCCCTGGAAAACCCAGGGCTTTGCCATAAAAGTCCCTAAAAACCCACGGCATGCCATCAGATGCCTGACAACCCCAGGGAAATCCCAAACAGAGGGCCGGGCCCCACGGCGTGCCATCAAGTGCCTGGCACCCTCGGCGTCCCAATCAGAGTGCCTGGAAAACCCACGGGGGCCCATCAGAGTCCCTTTTAAACCCACGCGTCCCAAAATTAAGGCCTGGCCCCCAAGGTTCCCAACAGAGTGCCTGGCACCCCTCAGGGGCCATCAGATGCCGGCCCCCCACGGAAAGGCCATCAAGTGGCGGGCACCCACGGCGTGCCACAAGTGCCTGGCACCCAGGCGTGCCATTGAGTCCCCGGGAAACCCACGGCTTCCCCATCAGGGGCCCGGGCACCCACGACTTTGCCAAAAAAAGCCCCGGGCCCCCCGGGTTTCCATCAGAGTCCTAGCCCCCCAAGGGGTGCCATCAATTGCTTTGGCACCCACGGCTTGCCATCAGAGGGGCCTGGCACCCAAGGTCCCATGGGGAGTGCCTAGAAACCCAGGGCGTGCCATCAGAGTGTCAAAACACCCCCGGGGCGCCATCAGAGGGGCCTTTGGCCCCCCAAAGGCGTACCATCAGGGGTGCCTGGCACCCTCGGCGTGACTTTCAGAGTGATTACCCCCACGGCGTGCCTCAGAGGGGCGGGCCACCCAAGGCGTCCCAATCAGAGTGTTTTGGCACCCGGGCGTGCCATAAAGGTCCCGGGCACCCACGGCGTGCCACAAGTGCCTGGAAAACCCAAACGGACGGCCATAAAAGTGCCTGGCCCCCCACGGTGTGCCATCAGAGTCCTGAAACCCACGGGGTGCCATCAGAGTGAAATAGCACCCACGGCGTCCCAAACAAGTCCCCGGGCACCCACGGCGTCCCAAAACAGAGTCCCGGGAAACCACCGGCCTGCCTTTAAAGAGCGCCGGGCCCAACCCACGGTGTCCATCAGAGTCCCTTTGGAAAACCAAAGGGCGTGCCATCAGGTCCTACACCCAGGGCCCGTCCCCAATCAGAGTGCCGCACACACGGCGTGCCAAAAAAGTGCCGGGCACCCCAAAACGGCGTCCACAAGGGGCCTGGCCCCCAGGGGCAGGGCCCATCGCGGGGAGGGGGAAAAACCCCACTGCGTCCATCAGAGTCCCCGGGAAACCCCACCCCGGGGGCAACAAGAGTGCCTGGCAACCCACGATTCCCAAACCAGAGTGCCGGGCACCCTTGGGGGGGGGCCACAAATTTCCCTTTCCCACCCCCGGCGGGCCCAAAAGGGCCCCGGGCCCCAAGGGGGTGCCATCAATTTACCGGGCACCCAGGGCGTCCTTTCAAGGGGCCGGGCCCCAAGTCGGGGCCAACAGAGGTTCCGGGGCCCCCGGGGGGGGGGGCCATCCAAGAGTGCCGGGCCCACCCAAAATCGTGCCATCAAAGGGCCTGGCCCCCCAGGGGCGTTCCATTAGAGGGGCCGGGCACACACGGCGGGCCATCGGGTTTCCCTAAACACCCCGGGAAATTGCCATCAGAGTGCCGGGCCCCCAGGGGGGTGCCATCAGGGGTGCCGGGCCCCCAAAGGCGTCCCACAAGGGCCGGGCACCCACGGCGTGCCATCAAGACGGGGAAACCCACGACGTCCCCATATGAGTGCCGGGCACCCACGGTGGCCCATCAAGTCCCTGGAAACCCCCCGGTTTCCTCAGAGTGCTTGACACCCACGGCATTTTCCTTGAGAGTGCCGGGCCACCCACACGGGGCCATCTGAGTCCCTTTCCCACCCACACGTGCCAAAAAGGCGCCGGCACCCAGGGTGGCCATCAGAGTCCCGGGCCCCCGGGCTACCACAGAGTGCCTAAAACCCACGGGTGCCTTTCAGGTGCGACCCCACGGGCGGGGGGCCCATCAAGTGCCTGGCCCCCGGGGGCGGACAGACGGGCCTAGCTCCTACGGCGTGCCATCGGGATTTCCTGGCACCCACGGCGGGGCAACAAAGTGCCTGGCACCCCGGCTTCCCCAACAAGTCCCCTGGCACCCACGGCGTGCCATCAAGCGCCTGGAAACCCCGGGGGGGTGCCATAAAGAGTCCCTGACACTTAGGGGCGTGCCATCAAGGTGCCGGGTACCTACGGGCGTGCCATCAGAGTGCAGGGAAACCCACGGCTTGCCACAGAGTGCCGGGCACCCACGGGGGTCCCCACAGAGGGGCCCTAGCACCCACGGGGTGCCTTCAAAAGTCCCTTTGGCACCCAGGGCGTGAAACAAGATCCCCTGGCACCCACGGCGTGCCCCCAGAGGGGCCTGGCACCTACGGTGTGCCACAAGATGCCTGGCACCCACGGGGTTCCATCAAATTCCGGGGCCCCCACGGAGTGCCATCAATTCCCCGGGAAAACCCACGGGGTCCACAAAATCCCCTGCACCCAAGGCGTCCCAAACAAGTGCCGGCCCCCCACCATGCCAACAAGTGCTTTCCCAACCCACGGCATCCCATCGGTGCCTGGCACCCCGCGTGCCTCCAGAGTGCCTGGCCCCCCCGGCGTGCCATCATGGTGCCGGGCACCCACGGCTGCCATCAGATGGGGCCTTTAAACCCGGCGTGCCATCAGAGTCCCGGGCCCCCCCGGGCGTCCCCATCAAAGTGCCTGGCCCCAAAAGGGGCGTGCCATAAAAGTGCAGGGCACCCCCGACGGGCCAAAGAGTCCCGGGGCACCCAGGTTTTCCAGAGTGCCTGGCACCCAGGGGTTTTGCCATCAGAGTGCCTGGAAACCCACGGTGCCAAAAAGAGTCCCTGGCACGCGAGGCGTGCAATCAGGGTTGCCGGGCACCAACCCCAGGGCCATCAGAGTGCCTGGCACCACGGCATGCCTTTAAGATGCCGGGCCCACCCACGGCGTGCCACCAAGTGCCGGGCCCCCACGGAAATGCCTTTCAAGTCCCCTGACACCCCCGGTATGCCATCAGAGGCCGGCTCCCAGGGCCTTTGCCATCAAGGCCGGGCACCCTCGGGTTCCATCGAGTGCCTGGAAACCCAGGGGCTTTGCCATCAGAGTGCCTGGCCCCCCACGGGGGAAAATTTTATTTCCTGGCACCCACTCCTTTGCCTTTCAGATGCCGGCACCCACGGCCGGGGGGGCCACAGAGTCCGGGCACCCACGGCGTCCCCTCAGAGTGCCGGGAAACCCAGGCGTGCCATCAAGTGCCTGGCACCCCACGGGGGGGGTATAAAGGGGGCCTGGTTTCCCACGATGTGCCAAAAGAGTGCCTGGCACCCACGGTGTCCCAAATCAGATTTGCCTTGCCCCAGGGGGTGCCATCAGATTGCCTGGCCCCCCAACGGCGTGCCTTCAGAGGTCCCCGGGGGCCCCGGCGGTCCCAAACAAGTGCCTGGCACCCCCGGGGCCGGGGGCCAAGGGGGATTTTCCCCGGGGGGCAACCAAGGCGTGCCACAAGTGCCTAGCCCCCCAGGGCGTCCCAAATCGAGTGCCTAAACACACACGGCGTGCCATCAGAGTGCCTGGAAACACCCGGCTTCCCCATGGGGAGTCCCTGGCACCCACGGCATCCATCAATGCCGGCACCCACTGCGTCCCCACCCGGAGTGCCTGGCACCCACTCGGCAACTAAGTGCCGGCCCCCCCAGGGATGCCACCAGGGGCCCTTTGGCACCCAGGGGGTGCCATCAAAATTTCCTCGCACCCACGGCGTGCCATAAAGGGGTCCCGGGCCCACCCACGGCGGGGCCATCAAGTCCCCTGGCCCCCAAGGCGGCCAACAGAGTTGGGGGGCCCCCCCGGCATCCCCTCAAGTGCCTGGCACCCACCCGGCCATAAAAAGTGCCTGGCCCCACGGCGTGCCATTAAGTGCCGGCACCCACCGGCCATCAGGGGGCCTCCCACCCAGGGGCCATGCCATCAGATTTCCCCTGGCCCCCCCACGGCGTCCCATCAGAGTACGGGGCACCCACGACTTTTAAAAAGAGTGCCGGCACCCACGGTTCCACAAGTGCCGGGCACCAAGGGGCTTGCCAGGGATCCCTGACACCCAGGGACATGCCATGAGAGTGCCTGGCCCCCACAAACGTGCCCACCGGGTTCCCCTGGCACCCACGGCGTCCATAAAGAGCGCCTGGAAACCCAAAGGTGGGGGGCCCAGCAAGTGCCGGGCCCCCCAAGGGCTTTCCCCATCAGAGTCCTAGAAACCCAGGGCGTGCCATCAGAGTACCCCAGGGCGGGGCACAAGTGCCGGGCACCCACGGCGTGCCCAACAAGTGCCTAGCTCCCAGGGCCCGTGCCCGCAAGTGCCTGGCACCCACGGGGGCAACTAGAGTGCCTGGCACCCACGGCGTGCCACCAGAGTGCCTGGCACCTCCCGTGTGCCATCAAGTACCGGCCCCCCCACGGGGTTTTCCCCCATCAAATTTTTGGGCCCCACGGCGTCCCATTAAGTCCGGGCAACCCAGGGTTTTCCCATCAGAGTCCTGGACCCACTAATGCCATCAAGTGCCGGGGCCCCCCACGGGTTCCATCAAAATTTCCCTCAAAATTTAAAGGGCCTCACCTAGATTATGCAGCTAAATTCGGTCTCCATTTTAACAGAATTACAAAATTTTCGTTAAAAACTTTTCAGCGTAGGATGAAATAAATTAATACAAACATTAAAAAAATCTTCCTTATGAAGAAAGATTGAAGACCTTTAAATTACATTCACTTGTTAGACGAAGAATGGGGGGAGACCTGATCGAAGTTATAAGTGGAAGATAGGTATTAATAAAGGGGGGTATAACAAGGCTTGGGGGAAAATCTCTCCAAGAGAGAACACGCCCGTAAGGGTTTAAATTAGATAATTTAATTTAGAAAAAGGGCTAGGAAAGTATTGGTTTTTGGAAAAAGGGGTTTTATGATTTGGGAACATTTTACCTTTTGGGTTATTTAGGGTAGGAAATTTGGGGAAATTTTTAAATTTAGGGGGTTTGGGTAATACCTGAGGGGAAGGGGGTTTGGATTTGAGTGGGAACCCTTTCACATCAAGCTTGTTTTTTGGGGACATTTAAAATTTGGGGTTTGGGCAAATGTTTTTTTAGTGGGGTGAATTTTAAAGGACCTCCTAGAGGGGCCAAAGGCCTGCTGCCCGTGTTCCTCCCCTTTTTGTTTTTATGGTTTTAAAAAATTTCCCGGGACCCCGGGTGCCAACAGATTGGGTTTGGGCCCCCCCGGGTTTTCCATCCCAAGTGCCCCCGGCACCCAAAGGCGGCTACAGATGCCGGGACCCCCCGGCGTGCCCTCAAGTGCATTGCAAACCCCCGGGAAAGCCATCAAAATTGGGGCCCGGGACCCACGACGTTTCCATCAGAGTGCCTGGCACCCACGGGGGTGCCCTTAGAGTGCCTGGTAACCCCAAAGGTGTGCCATCAAGTGCCCCGGCCCCCACAAAGGGGCCAAACAGAGTTTCCTGGGACTCCCCGGGCATGCCATCAGGGGGCCTGGCACCCACGGCCCTGCCATTTAAAGTGCCTGGGGCCCGCGCCCGGCGTGCCAAATCAGAGTGCCTGGGACCCACGGGATGCATCAAGTGCCTGACACACTCGGCATGCCATTAGAGTGCCTGGCACCCACGGCATGCCAAACAGACGGGGCCTTTCAAACCCCGGGATCCATCAGAGTGCCTACCCCACGGGATGCCATCAGAGTGGGCCCGGGGTTCCACGGGGGCCATCAGAGTGCCCGGGAAACCCCGGCGTGCCATTTAAGTGCCTGGCAACCCCCCGGGGGTTTTCCATCAAGTGGCCCGGCAAACCCCTTTTTGCCATTAAGTGCCTTGGGGGGCCCCCGGGGTGGGGGCCACGGGGGTGCCTGGCAAAACCCCCCCTTTCCATCAATGCCCCGGCAAACCCAAAGGGTCCATCAGGGGGCCTGGCACCCACGGCGTGCAATCAGAGTGCCCGGGACCCACGGCAAAGGGCCCTCAGAAATGCTGGCACACACGGGATGCCAACAGAGGGGCCTGGCCCCCACGGGGTGCCATCAAGTGCCTGGGACCACGGGATGCCATGAGAGGCCTGGGACCCTCGGCTTTCCAAAGAGTCCCTTTCACCCCACGGGGTGCCTTTAGAGGGGCCTTTGGGGCCCCCGGGGGGTGGGCCCTCAAGTGCCTACACCCCCGGCGTGCCACAGAGTGCCAGGCACCAAACGGCTGGCCCCCAGAGTGCAAAAGGCACCCACGGCATGCCATCAAGTGCCTGGCACCCACGGCGGGGCCCCTCAAGGGGCCTAGCACCCACGGCGTGCCATCAGAGTACCTGGCACCCACGCGTGCAAATAGGTGCCTGGCACCCACCCGGGGTGCCACCCGAGTGCCCCGGCAAACCCCCCCCCGTGCCATCATAGGCCTAACACCCACCGGGGATTCCATCAGAGTGCCCGGACCCACGGCGTGCCATCAGAGTGGGCCCGGGAACCCACCCGGGGTGCCCCTCCCGAGTGGGCCCGGGGAAACCCCGGCATGCCCCAGAGTGCCTGGGACCCACGGGGTACCATCAGAGTCCCCCGGCACCCACGGCTTGCCATCAAGGGGGCCTGGGGCCCCCCGCATGCTATCAGAGTGGGCCCGGCACCCACAAATGGTTTCCATCAGAGGGGCCTGGCACCCCCGGCGTGCCACAGAGTGCCTACATCCACGGCATGCCATCAGAGTGCCTGGCACCCACGGGGTGCCCTTTAGAGTGCCCCGGCACCCCCGGCGTGCCATCAGGGGTGCCTTTGGGGCCCCACGGCTGCCAAATTTGAGAGCCTTCACCCCCGGTGTGCCATCAAATGCCTGGCACCCCGGGGGCCATCAGAGGGCCTGGCACCCGTGGCAACCATCAAGTGCCTGGCACCCAAAGGGGTACCAATCAGAGGCCTGGCCCCACGGCGGGGCCCATCGAGTGCCGGGCACCCAAAGGCATCCATCAAGTGGGCCCGGGACCCCCGGCACCCCTCAGAGTTCCGGCACCCACATGTGCCATCAGAGTGGGCCCGGCACCCCGGCGTCCATAGAAATGCCTAGGGGGGCCCCCGGGATGCCCTCAGAGTGCCTGGGACCCCCCCGGCCCGCCATCAGAGTGCCGGCACCCACAGTGTGCCATCAGAGTGGCCCGGCACCCCCGGCGTCCATCAGATTTCCTAGCACCCGGGGAAGCCCCTCAAAGGGCCCGGCCCCCCCGGGGGTGGGCCCTCAGAGTCCTGGCCAAACCCCCGGCCGGGGCCAAACAGAGTGCCTGGCACCCACGCGGGCCCCTCAAGTTCCCGGACCCACGGGGTTTGGGGAAACCCCCGAAAAGGGTTTTTCATTTTATAAAATGTATAAATTTTGATTTTAAAAAAAATGTATATTAACCTTTTCCCTATAATTTTTTTATTGCTTAATTTGCGATAATAGCAAAAACGTAAATGGGATTTTTTTATATTTAATTTTTTTAAATGTTATTTGTTAGGTAGGGTGTAAAAAAATTATGTGCTCAGTTCAAAATCTTCATTGTCTAAATACTGTAATTTTTCGCTTGTGGGTCGTTAGCTGCCCCCGGGCCTTTTTTTCGTTGCTGGGCTGCAACCCATGGAGCTTCACGTATCGAGGGGGGGTGTCCTCACCTCGCAGAATTTTTCCCCCCTCGAACTCTCTTGGGGGTTGGAAATTGTCTGCTCACTATTCTTTTAAATTCTGTAGAACTCCCGTTCCCTAAAAATTTTATAACTTAGGGGATTTTCGACGTTTACTGAGTTTTTGTGTCTCATAGACACCGAAACTTTTCAGGTCCTGAGCTGTAGCTTCTGACCTAACCCTTTTACTGGTAAACTGTGTATTTAAACAGGGAGTAATTTGGGGGGTTTTTTTTGACTTTTGGTGGGGGATTTTGCAGATTTTTCCCTAAATTAGTGTCGTTATAATTTTTCTCCTTGTTCCCGATTCTGTGTTCAGTTGCTTGTTATATTGCTATTGGGCTTTGCATCTTTTTATTTTCAAGCAGACGTTTTTGGTTGCCAGTCGGTCAAGAAGATAGTTTTATTTGAGGGCTTTTTTCAGTCCCTTGTTTAAGTCCCAGTCGAGTCTTTTAACATACCCAACTACGAGAGCACTTACAAAAAAAAACACAAAATTTTCTTGTACATATTTGTAATATCTTTTTAAAAATTTTAAAGTACCAAACCCGGGACTTAAGAATTATAAATGTGATTGTGCTTTCGCACAATAATATTGTACTCGGAAAAAGTGATTTTATTTCGATTGTGATTTAAATTTTAAATTTTTTTTTATAATAACCCTTTAAAATTTAAAAAATTTTTTAAATTTTAATTTCTCTAGTTGTAGCCTACCATTTTAATCCCCGAAGCACTTCTGAATCAACTGGGAAATTTTAATGGATAAATTTTTGGGCCCAAAAGGGAAATGACTACCTTGGGTTAAAAAAAACCCGTAACAGGCTGGGTGCAAAAAGGGGATCCCTTTTTGGGATTCACTGGGAAAACCTAAGCATCCACAGAGGGCCCGGCACCCACGGGGTCCATCAGAGTGCCTGCCCAAACCCCGGCGGCCATCAAGTGCCCGCCCCCCCACGGGGGCCATCAAGTGCCTCCCCCCCCGTCCATCAAGTGCCTGCCCCCCCACGGCGTGCCATCAGAGTGCCTGGCAAACCCCGGGCCCTCCATCAGAGTGCCTGCCCCCCCACGGCCTGCCATCCGATGCCTGCCACCCAGGGGTGCCTTTGAGTGCCTCCAAACCCCTGGGGGCCATCAAGTGCCTGCCACCCCCCCGGTGTGCCATCAGAGTGCCCCTGGGCCCCCACCGTGCCATCAAGTGGCCCCCCACCCCCGGGGGCCCCCAAAGTGCCTGGGAAACCCCCGGGGTGCCCCTCAGAGTGCCGGGACCCACGGCGGCCATCAAGGCCCGGGACCCACGGGATGCCCAACAAGGGGCCGGCACCCCGGCGTGGCAATCAATTTCCTCCCCCCAACCATCCTCAAAGTGCCTGGGAACCCCCGGCGTGGGCCCTCAAGTCCTGGCCCCCACGGCGTGCCATCAAGTGCCTGGCACCCACGGCGTGCCATCAAGTGGCCCCGGGAAACCCAAAGGCGGCCCCTCAGATGCCTGGGAAACCCCGGCGGCCATCAGAGTGCCGGCAACCCCCCGGCTGCCACCGAGTGGGCCCGGGAAACCCCCGGCCCTGCCCATCAGGTGCCCGGGACCCACGGGGTGCCATCAAGTGCCCCCGGCCCCCCAGGCTTGGGGGCCACAGGAAATGCCTCATCAGTATTTACTTAAAATATAGCCAAAAAATTAAGGGGCGAGCTGTCCCATAATTTTTCCCCTTGTAAATTTTTTGGAAATTTTTTTATTTAACTTTAAAAATTTTATGCCCATAAAATATATAATTTTTATTAAAAATATAATAAAATATTTAAAATAAATATATAAATATATATAATAAATATTTTAAAAATATATATATTTTTTTTATTTTTTTTTTTATTATCACCTGGCCGATTCGCACCAAGGCAGGGTGGCCCCCAAAAAAAAAAACTTTCACCATCTTTCACTCCATCACTGTCTTCCCCAGAAGGGTTCTTTACACTACAGTTTTTAAACTGCAACATTAACACCCCTCCTTCAGAGTGCAGGCACTGACTTCCCATCTCCAGGACTCAGTCCGCCTGCCGGTTTCCCTGAATCCCTTCATAAATGTTACTTTGCTCACACTCCAACAGCACGTCAAGTATTAAAAACCTTTTGTTCCATTCACTCCTATCAAACACGCTCACGCTGCCTGCTGGAAGTCCAAGCCCCTCGCACACAAAACCTCCTTTACCCCCCCCCCTCCAACCTTTCCTAGGCCGACCCCTACCCCGCCTTCCTTCCACACCAGACTGATACACTCTTGAAGTCATTCTGTTTCGCTCCATTCTCTCTACATGTCCGAACCACCTCAACAACCCTTCCCCAGCCCTGTGGACAAAAAGTTTTGGTAATCCCGCACCTCCTCCTAACTTCCAAACTACGAATTCTCTGCATTATATTCACACCACACATTTCCCTCAGACATGACATCTCCACTGCCTCCCGCCTTCTCCTCGCTGCAACATTCCCTCACCCATGCTTTTACACCCATATAAGAGTGTTGGTAAAACTATACTCTCATACATCCCCTCTTTGCCCCCAGGGCAAAGTTTTTTTGTCCCACAGACTCCTAAGTGCACCACTCACTCTTTTTTCCCCCATTAATTCTATGATTCACCTCAAACTTTTATAACCCATCTGCTGACACGTCCACTCCCAAATATCTGAATACGTTCACCTCCTCCATACTCTCTCCCTCCAATCTGATATTCAATCTTTCATCACCTAATCTTTTTGTTATCCTCATAACCTTACTCTTTCGTGTATTCACCTTTAATTTTTTCTTTTGCACACCCTACCAAAATTTATCCACCAATCTCTGCAACTTCTCTTTAGAATCTCCCAAGAGCACAGTGTCATCAGCAAAGAGCAGCTGTGACAACTCCCATTTGTGTGTGATTCTTTATCTTTTAACTCCACGCCTCTTGCCAAGACCCTCGCATTTACTTCTCTTACAACCCCATCTATAAATATATTAAACAACCACGGTGACATCACACATCCTTGTCTAAGGCCTACTTTTACTAGGAAAAAATTTCCCTCTTTCCTAAAATACTCTAACTTGAGCCTCACTATCCTCGTAAAAACTCTTCACTGCTTTCAGTAACCTACCTCCCACACCATACACTTGCAACATCTGCTACATTGCCCCCCTATCCACCCTGTCATACGCCTTTTCCAAATCCATAAATGCCACAAAGACCTCTTTAGCCTTATCTAAATACTGTTCACTTATATGTTTCACTGTAAACACTGGTCCACACACCCCCTACCTTTCCTAAAGCCTCCTTGTTCATCTGCTATCCTATTTTCCGTCTTACTCTTAATTCTTTCAATTATAACTCTACCATACACTTTACCAGGTATACTCAAACAGACTTATCCACCTATAATTTTTGCACTCTCTTTTATCCCCTTTGCCTTTATACAAAGGAACTATGCATGCTCTCTGCCAATCCCTAGGTACCTTACCCTCTTCCATACATTTATTAAATAATTGCACCAACCACTCCAAAACTATATCCCCACCTGCTTTTAACATTTCTATCTTTATCTATCAATCCCAGCTGCCTTACCCCCTTTCATTTTACCTACTGCCTCACGAACTTCCCCCACACTCACAACTGGCTCTTCCTCACTCCTACAAGATGTTATTCCTCCTTGCCCTATACACGAAATCACAGCTTCCCTATCTTCATCAACATTTAACAATTCCTCAAAATATTCCCTCCATCTTCCCAATACCTCTAACTCTCCATTTAATAACTCTCCTCTCCTATTTTTAACTGACAAATCCATTTGTTCTCTAGGCTTTCTTAACTTGTTAATCTCACTCCAAAACTTTTTCTTATTTTCAACAAAATTTGTTGATAACATCTCACCCACTCTCTCATTTGCTCTCTTTTTACATTGCTTCACCACTCTCTTAACCTCTCTCTTTTTCTCCATATACTCTCCCTCCTTGCATCACTTCTACTTTGTAAAAAACTTCTCATATGCTAACTTTTTCTCCCTTACTACTCTCTTTACATCATCATTCCACCAATCGCTCCTCTTCCCTCCTGCACCCACTTTCCTGTAACCACAAACTTCTGCTGAACACTCTAACACTACATTTTTAAACCTACCCCATACCTCTTCGATCCCATTGCCTATGCTCTCATTAGCCCATCTATCCTCCAATAGCTGTTTATATCTTACCCTAACTGCCTCCTCTTTTAGTTTATAAACCTTCACCTCTCTCTTCCCTGATGCTTCTATTCTCCTTGTATCCCATCTACCTTTTACTCTCAGTGTAGCTACAACTAGAAAGTGATCTGATATATCTGTGGCCCCTCTATAAACATGTACATCCTGAAGTCTACTCAACAGTCTTTTATCTACCAATACATAATCCAACAAACTACTGTCATTTCGTCCTACATCATATCTTGTATACTTATTTATCCTCTTTTTCTTAAAATATGTATTACCTATAACTAAACCCCTTTCTATACAAAGTTCAATCAAAGGCTCCCATTATCATTTACACCTGGCACCCCAAACTTACCTACCACACCCTCTCTAAAAGTTTCTCCTACTTTAGCATTCAGGTCCCCTACCACAATTACTCTCTCACTTGGTTCAAAGGCTCCTATGCATTCACTTAACATCTCCCAAAATCTCTCTCTCTCCTCTGCATTCCTCTCTTCTCCAGGTGCATACACGCTTATTATGACCCACTTCTCGCATCCAACCTTTACTTTAATCCACATAATTCTTGAATTTACACATTCATATTCTCTTTTCTCCTTCCCATAACTGATCATTTAACATTACTGCTACCCCTTCCTTTGCTCTAACTCTCTCAGATACTCCAGATTTAATCCCATTTATTTTCCCCCACTGAAACTCTCCTACCCCCTTCAGCTTTGTTTCGCTTAGGGCCAGGACATCCAACTTCTTTTCATTCATAACATCAGCAATCATCTGTTTTCTTGTCATCCGCACTACATCCACGCACATTTAAGCATCCCAGTTTTATAAAGTTTTTCTTCTTCTCTTTTTTAGTAAATGTCTACAGGAGAAGGGGTTACTAGCCCATTGCTCCCGGCATTCTAGTCGCCTCATACGACACGCATGGCTTACGGAGGAAAGATTCTTTTCCACTTCCCCATGGACAATAGAAGAAATAAAGAAGAACAAGAGCTATTTAGAAAAAGGAGAAAAACCTAGATGTATGTATATATATATGCATGTGCGTGTCTGTGAAGTGTGACCAAAGTGTAAGTAGGAGTAGCAAGATATCCCTGTTATCTAGCGTGTTTATGAGACAGAAAAAGAAACCAGCAATCCTACCATCATGCAAACAGTTACAGGTTTTTGTTTCACAGTCATCTGGCAGGATGGTAGTACTTCCCTGGGTGGTTGCTGTCTACCAACCTACTACCTATATATATATATATA
>NC_069457.1:23068177-23069578 GCF_026875155.1 Cherax quadricarinatus
TTAGCCTTCCTAATTATTAGTGTATTTATGTCTCTGGTACATAACACAAGTGATATTGATGAGACAGCCAAATTAAACTCAAATGTCTTGTAAATGGAGAACCATTTGAACTGATTCAATCGTTTTTCCCGTTTGTTAAAGATAAATTTGTACAAGCTTTAAGAGTCTTAGTAGACAATTACCTTGATGCTGACAAGACTTTGGTTAGACACGTAGTCAAAATCTCAATCTTGAAGCCACCTTGACATTGTTTTTCAGATTTTCGGACATTTAGAATCACACTTGACAAGTCTCAAAACTCTGGAGAATAATATGACATAAATGAAAAGAAATTTGGGTTTTTTAGTGGTATTGTACAAGACAAGCTGTTACCACAGACTATTGAATGGTTGCATATTAAGTTTTGTTGAGAAAAATGCTACAAGCTAAGTCAAAGATTAAATAGTGGACTGGAATGGGACTAAGCTTTCGCCTACACATCCGGACAGCTGTGTCTTGAGAAGCGTCGTATTCAATCCCTAAGGGCTGAAAATAAAATTTATAAGTTTTTAAATTTCCCCTAGGGGGTGTTACGGTCAGTTTTTTCATTACTGAATACTGACTGATGATACGTTCTGGTTTGGACTCAGAAGTCTGCACCTCACTGCCGACTACAGGATGATTTCAAGCCCCTTGTGACACAAGAACTGCACAGTCCCCTGTATGACAAGATGGTTTAACTACCTTGCTCTTGTAGCATGAGCTATGGTGTTGTATACACTCTACTCGACAAGTATTGGTGACTTGAGATAAGCTGAAGTGTCCTTGGATGTCCACGTCTTCCACAGTCTAGGAATAAGCACACAGGTACACTATGTTCCACAAGATTTGTAAGTGTTTTGATGTGTTATGGAAATTGTCTGAGCTACAGCAATGCACGATTCACTTCCTTTGTTCGTTCTTAGCGTGAAATTCGAGTGTTTACTGCACAATTACATACTGCAATCTAGCCTGCGGTGTCTCCGTCTGCCCCCAGCTTCCCGACACACAAAACAAGTGCCGACGAAGCATATTTCCCCTGCTTGCCAAACTTCCACTATGAAGCAATGCAGAATGCGTGATTCTTGCTGTCTGGGCATCAACAACAATGTACACTATCTTTAACATGGTAATAAAGTGGGTGCAGTATTTTCCTTCATTGTCCTGCTAAGGTAAGAGATTGATTGTCTTTTATTAAACTACACTACTTGCAACACTGGTCTCTTGCAAAGAAGTTGCATGACCCATAACTGGTACACGCTGGTTAAACATCTGTTGGTAATTACTTGGGTTAGCATAAAAAAGCTTCCTCTTTCTAGAGGGCTGGGCCCCCGGTCTGAAGGGCGAAAGGGGTGAAGGGGGGTGATACCCCCCCCCTGGAGA
>NC_069457.1:23070078-23096089 GCF_026875155.1 Cherax quadricarinatus
AAAATTTTTCCCATTCGGTCATGAGTGGTCCTCCAGTCACTGAGTCAGTGATACATGCTGTCCTCCAAGTCACTGAGTCAGTGAGATGTGCTGTCCTCCAGTCCACTGGGTCAGTGAGATGTGCTGACAAATCTTACCAAACACTCACAACTGTTCACTGCAGTGAAGTATTTAAACTCTAGTCAGTGTATTCTGTCAAGATTTATTGAGTAACAAGATGACTTCTTTACAAAATCAACAACTATCATTGAAAACGAAAAGTATGCAGATAGACAATTTGATTGCTGTCTGTGACGAGCTGACTCAAAACGCAAACATTGATTTTGACGTTTTAGAAGCAAAATTTCATCTATTTACTAACGTCTGAAGATCGTTAATTCAGCTTATACAAATATGAAAGAGCATTCTTACAGTCAAATTCTTCTCAGGATGATAATCAAAATGTATTGTTTACATTTACCGAACAAGAAAAGTGAACAGAGGAGCATTGTCGCTGCCACAAAATTCTTTCACAAAGATCTACTTTAGTTAGTGGTCAGAAAACTGCCACACCTGCCACACCTGTCACACCTGCCACACCTGCCACACCTGTCACACCTGCCACACCTGCCACACCTGTCACACCTGCCATCCCACTACTTAGCCTTCCTAATTATTAGTGTATTTAAGTCTCTGGTACATAACACAAGTGATATTGATGAGACAGCCAAATTAAACTCAAATGTCTTGTAAATGGAGAACCATTTGAACTGATTCATTCGTTTCCTGTAGTTAAAGATAATTATGTACAAGCTTTGAGAGTCTTAGTAGACAATTACCTTGATGCTGACAAGACTTTGGTTAGACACGTAGTCAAAATCTCAATCTTGAAGCCACCTAGACATTGTTTTTCAGATTTTCAGACATTTAGAATCACACTTGACAAGTCTCAGAACTCTGGAGAATAATATGACATAAATGAAAGAGATTGGTTTATTAGTGGTATTGTACAAGACAAGCTGTTACCACAGACTATTGAATGGTTGCATATTAAGTTTTGTTGAGAAAAATGCTACAAGCTAAATCAAAGATTAAATAGTGGACTGGAATGGGACTAAGCTTTCGCCTACACATCCGGACAGCTGTGTCTTGAGAAGCTGTCGTATTCAATCCCTAAGGGCTGAAAATAAAATTATAAGTTTAATTACCCCTAGGGGGTGTTACGTCAGTTTTTCATTACTGAATACTGACTGATGATACGTTCTGGTTTGGACTCAGAAGTCTGCACCTCACTGCCGACTACAGGATGATTTCAAGCCCCTTGTGACACAAGAACTGCACAGTCCCCTGTATGACAAGATGGTTTAACTACCTTGCTCTTGTAGCATGAGCTATGGTGTTGTATACACTCTACTCGACAAGTATTGGTGACTTGAGATAAGCTGAAGTGTCCTTGGATGTCCACGTCTTCCACAGTCTAGGAATAAGCACACTGGTACACTATGTTCCACAAGATTTGTAAGTGTTTTGCTGTGTTATGGAAATTGTCTGAGCTACAGCAACGCACGATTCACTTCCTTTGTTCGTTCTTAGCGTGAAATTCGAGTGTTTACTGCACACAAGGCACAGATCACTCTTTGATGTTCCTCGTGTTCATCTCACACTATGCAAAAACTCAATGCACATAAAAGGCCCTAAAATCTGGAATTCATTACCTGTAAATATAAAAGAAACACTACCTGTTTATAAATTCAAGTCTCTACTCAAAGATCACTTACTCACCCAAAACCAAATAAATACTGAATAACTGAACCTTATAAATTGTATATCTTAAATGTTTCTCACAATTATATCACATAAATGTTAAACCTAAAACCCAATCTAACTTTATTATTTTTTAAATACACTACCTAACAGAATCCTTCATATGACCTGTCTTTGTAATACTCACTTGTGCTTTATAGTAATCTGTTTACATTAATGTTTTATCACTGACTTCATCATTGCTTAGTTAATCTTAAGTTAATTTTAAGCCACCCCGTAATGCTATGCATAGTATAAGTGGCTTTGCATACTGCTCTTATCTGTATTTTTTTGTACCTCTGTATGTGTGCACAAATTTATAATAAATAAATAATAATAAATAAATAAATAAATAAACAATTACATACTGCAATCTAGCCTGCGGTGTCTCCGTCTGCCCTCAGCTTCCCGACACACAAAACAAGTGCCGACGAAGCATATTTCCCCTGCTTGCCAAACTTCCACTATGAAGCAATGCAGAATGCGTGATTCTTGCTGTCTGGGCATCAACAACAATGTACACTATCTTTAACATGGTAATAAAGTGGGTGCAGTATTTTCCTTAATTGTCCTGCTAAGGTAAGAGATTGAGTGTCTTTTATTAAACTACACTGCTTGCAACACTGGTCTCTTGCAAAGAAGTTGCATGACCCATAACTGGTACACGCTGGTTAAACATCTGTTGGTAATTACTTGGATGTAGCAGTAAACAAGTTGCTTGCCTCTTCTGAGAGGGCTGGGCCCCTCAGGTCTGAAGCGGCTGAAGGGATGAAGGGGGATGATACCCCCCTCCTGGAGAAAATTTTTCCACATGTTTAACAAACGCTATTTCTCTTGTAAACAAATTAGCAAAGTTTACAAGATAGAGTTTCTTGCATGCAAGAACAACACACATTGATAAACTTACAAATCCTGTTGTGGATACTAAACCTTCAACTCAGCATATGAAGAGTATACCTGCTCTCACTATATCACCGAATGGGTAATCCCATGTAGGCACCTATCAAGCTGTGAATACAACAGACATTTAAACCTCTTCAAAAACGTAAATGTGCCCAAAATGTGTACTTTGTGATGGATCTCATTGGGCACAGTATTGTAACCAATACACAACAATGGAGGCACGGAAACAGTGTACTCAACAGCTGAAACAGTGCACTAAATGTTCAGGTGAACACAAGGAAGGAATTGCTCACTGAAGAAGTGTTTTACAAAGAAGGGTAAGCACCATATAGCTTTATGCCAAGCACTTGTGCGGGACCAACAGCTGAATTCCACAGAAACCGAAGTCACCAAACAACAGCATTAAACATACAAGATAAGTCTAAATCGACTGCTCTACCAATAGCTTCGAATTGAGATCTAATAAAGTACACAAAACAAATGTGCTAACACTATTTGATAAAGGGCACACAAAGGTCCTTCATAACAAGTACAGTGCTGCGAAACTGAATAAACAACCCATTCCGAAGTATAGTTAGATAAAGCTGTTTTTTCCAAAGTTTGTTAAACAGACATATGACCTAGGCAAATTCACTGTGGTCTAGGAAAACAGGTAAAAGACAGTGTAAGCTGTTGTAGTAGATGATCTGTCTAAGTTTTTGTGCAGATCAAGGGACTCCAAGAGAAACAGTTGCAGCACTAAAATCAGCAAAGGCCAAGTTAACCTGTCCAGACATACGGGACGAACACAGTTAGTCACTTGAGTTTATCATTGATAGTGATTATTATCATTTGTTTTGAGCAAAATACAGTAAGTAAACATGATGTTCACTTGCTGAAAGCAGCAGGGCCACATGATATGTGGTCTCATTCCCTCTCAAAGTGAGACAGAATTCAGTGGAATATGTACTGGCTACAAAAATAAATTGCTGATCTGTGCCTCAGCAAAAATGATCTTTTCTGGAAGAAATGAATAAACCAGTTAGAAGTGCAGAATTTAGATGCGAAAGACTATGTTTGCAAATAAACCAAGCCCAAAAGACTCTCATATTTTATAACCATATTTGGACACTGTCCAGTATGAAGAGGGGAAAACTATTGGGTTAGGTTATCATTAAAATTTAAATCCACTACATCTGCCTAGCAATTATCACATGGCTTTCGGACAAATGAAAACACAAATACACGAACTCAGGAAGAATCCAGAGCTACTGACTGTCTATGATAATATCATAAAAGAACAGTTGGACAATAAATTCATTGAAGAAGTAGTGCATGGAGTCAGAAAAGATTCTAAAACCACTCCACTACGTGTTGTACATAATTGCAGCGCTCGTGCTAATAAAAATACAGCAAGTCTTAATGACTGTCTGATGCCAGGACCCTCACTAACTGAGAGAAGCTTGGAGACGTGCTTAGGAAATTTCTCACAAATCTATATGCCTATAAAGTTTATTTTTTAAAGCTTTCTTAAGAGTACATCTTCAAGATTATACTCGACTCTTGTGCCCTGAAAATTCACATGATTCTCAGTGTTCTGTGAAACATATAGTTTCAAGTCAGGTTTGTTTGGTGCAACATTCTCTCCATTCTTGCTAGAATCTACTCTAAATACACATCTGAAAGTCCCTTCAAAGATACCTTTAATAAAAGTTTTTATGTGGACAATCTTCAAGGTAATGTGAATAAAGAGGAAGATATGAAATTCTTATACAGAGAAACTAATTTGTGAGAGGTGAGAAGTTGAAGGTATTTAGAAGAGGTGTAAGATAGTGGTAAGGATGAGGGCTGGTTGATATGATAATCTCTCACTGGGATGAGGTGAGGCCCTGATTGTCGGTGAGGGAGGACAGGTTGGTGGGAATCAGACAAAATGGGGTTTTGGGTTTTTGTGATGAGGGAAGTGCTTGTGAGAAAGGACCCTGCACCGGCGAGATTCGGAATGGGAAATGTGGGGGGGATGAATTGTGGTAGATGGTAGTTTATTCTGAATTATTGTATTTGAGTGGGAAAGGGAGCTAGAGCTTGGGGAGTGTTGGGGACGGTACGTGTGTGTTTGTGTGTGTTCATACATCCCAAAACATGCGTGAACGTGTATGTTGGTGATTGTGGGAGACAACGAGATAGTGATTCTAAAAAACAATATGTTTTGACAAACCATACCACGGGTGGGGCTTGAACTCGCGGTTAGAGAGTCTCAAAAACTCCAGCCCTTCGCGTTAGCCACGGGGCCCAGCTAGCTTCATGTTGACGGCTTTGAGGGGACTTGAGCTAGAGTTCGTACGGCCACGCTAGCGGGAGATTGTCTGTAAAAACTTGCATTTGTGGTCACAGTGGTGCCTATGCTAACCTTCCTATGGTGTAGAAATATACCTAGTTGGATGAATCTTATTGAAGCTAGCTGGTGCAGTGGCTAACACGACGGTCTGGAGTTTTGGACTCTTGACCGGGGTTTCAAACCCCACTCTTTGGTATGGTTTGTTTGCAGACGTGTCATTTCGATTTCGCGAGTCTCGTTTTGCCAGATCATTATGACACTAGAAGAATAACGCGGTGTTTGCAAGGTATATTTCGTACCCGATAGAATTAGCTATAAATGCAAAATAAAATTTACGAACAAAATTTTTAACTTTAGCAGGTCCTTCGATAGTTTCAAGTTGTCTTCTTTGCAGCTTCATTTTTAAGAGTTGGAGAATCTGGATGTACATAAATGAGGTAAATATAATGTAAGTAAAAACTAGTGACCAAACATCACTGATGACTCACTGTGTTTTCTCGAGAGAAGTAATGCTTAGGGAAGCAGAGTCATCAGGGGCGTCTAGATCACCAGGGCCCAAGACCACATACTTCAAAATAGGAACATCACTCATCTTGACTTTCAGCGCCTCTGGCTGCCCTGTGTGTCCATATTTTAAAAATTAACACTGTAAAAATTTTTCACTTCCTTCCCAACACTATGAAAAATGTATCAATATTCACTAACTCTGTAAATAGTTGATTTTTTGTTTAATATATTATATTTGATTGATATTTTTGTACCGGATTTTGAACTTATGGGTGCATCAAATTATTTGATGCTCTTGGTGTTAACAACTATGTTCACTATGTGGGCTCACCTCTCCAATCATAATGTTAACAAATATGTTTTACTATGTGACTCACCTCTCCATCATAATGTTAACAACTATGTTCATATGTGACTCACCTCTCCATCATAATGTTAACAACTATGTTCACTATGTGACTCACCTCTCCATCATAATGTTAACAAAATTGTTCACTATGTGATCACCTCTCCATATAAAGTTAACAACTATGTTCATACGTGACTCACCTTTTCCATCATAATGTAACAACTATGTTCACTACTGACTCACCTCTCCCTTTATCTTGGTGACTCACCTCTCCATCATCTTGGTGACTCACCTCTCCATCATCTTGGTGACTCACCTCTCCATCATAATGTTAACAACTATGTTCACTATGTGACTCACCTCTCCATCATCTTGGTGACTCACCTCTCCATCATCTTGGTGACTCACCTCTCCATCATCTTGGTGACTCACCTCTCCATCATCTTGGTGACTCACCTCTCCATCATCTTGGTGACTCACCTCTCATCATCTTGGTGACTCACCTCTCCATCTCTTGGTGATCACCTCTCCATCATCTTGGTGGGCTCACCTCTCCATCATCTTTTGGGGAATCACCTCTCCATCATCTTGGTGACTCACCTCTCCATCATCTTGGTGACTCACCTCTCCATCATCTAGGTGACTCACCTCTCCATCATCTTGGTGACTCACCTCTCCATCATAATGTTAACAACTATGTTCACTATGTGACTCACCTCTCCATCATAATGTTAACAACTATGTTCACTATGTGACTCACCTCTCCATCATAATGTTAACAACTATGTTCAATATGTGACTCACCTCTCCATCATAATGTTAACAATTATGTTCACTACGTGACTCACCTCTCCATCATAATGTTAACAACTATGTTCACTACGTGACTCACCTCTCCATCATCTTGGTGACTCACCTCTCCATCATCTAGGTGACTCACCTCTCCATCATCTTGGTGACTCACCTCTCCATCATAATGTTAACAACTATGTTCACTATGTGACTCACCTCTCCATCATAATGTTAACAACTATGTTCACTATGTGACTCACCTCTCCATCATAATGTTAACAACTATGTTCAATATGTGACTCACCTCTCCATCATAATGTTAACAACTATGTTCACTACGTGACTCACCTCTCCATCATAATGTTAACAACTATGTTCACTACGTGACTCACACCTCCATCATAATGTTAACAACTATGTTCACTACGTGACTCACCTCTCCATCATAATGTTAACAACTAGGGTTTACTACGTGGGCTCACCTCTCCATCATAATGTTAACAAACTATGTTCACTATGTGACTACTCTCCCCTCATAATGTTAACAACTATGTTCATAAAGTGACTCACCTCTCCAATCATAATGTTAACAACTATGTTCACTACGTGACTCACCTCTCCATCATAATGTTAACAACTATGTTCACTATGTGACTCACCTCTCCATCATAATGTTAACAACTATGTTCACTATGTGACTCACTCTCCATCATAATTTTTAACAACTATGTTCACTATGTGACTCACCCCTCCATCATAATGTTACAACTATGTTCACTATGGTGATCACCTCTCCATCATAATGTTAACAACTATGTTCACTAGTGACTCACCTCTCCATATAATTTAAAAAACTATGTTCACACGTGACTCACTCTCCATCATAATGTTAAAAAACTATGTTCACTATGTGACTCACCTCTCCATCATAATGTTAACAACTATGTTCACTATGTGACTCACCTCTCCATCATAATGTTAACAACTATGGTTCACTATGTGATCACCTCTCCCCATAATGTTAACAACTATGTTCACTATGTGGGCTCACCTCTCCCTCATAATGTTAACAACTATGTTCACTACGTGACTCACCTCTCCATCATAATGTTAACAACTATGTTCACTACGTGACTCACCTCTCCATAATAATGTTAACAACTATGTTCACTATGTGACTCACCTCTCCATCATCTTGGTGACTCACCTCTCCATCATAATGTTAACAACTATGTTCACTATGTGACTCACCTCTCCATCATCTTGGTGACTCACCTCTCCATCATCTTGGTGACTCACCTCTCCATCATCTTGGTGACTCACCTCTCCATCATCTTGGTGACTCACCTCTCCATATCTTGGTGATCACTCTCCATCATCTTGGTGACTCACCCCTCCATCATCTTGGTGACTCACCTCTCCATCATCTTGGTGACTCCCCCTCTCCATCATTTGGTGACTCCCTCTCCATCATCTTGGTGACTCACCTCTCCATCATCTTGGTGACTCACCTCTCCATCATCTTGGTGACTCACCTCTCCATCATCTTGGTGACTCACCTCTCCATCATCTTGGTGAAATCACCTCCCATCATCTTGGTGACTCACCTCTCCATCATCTTGGTGACTCACCTCTCCATCATTTTTGGTGACTCACCTTTTCATCTCTTGGTGATCACCTCTCATCTTGGTTTTCTCACCTCTCCCTCTAATGTTAACAAAATATGTTCACTATGTGGGCTCACCTCTCAAACATCTTGGTGACTCACCTCTCCATTCTTGGTGACTCACCTCTCCATCATAATGTTAACAACTATGTTCACTATGTGACTCACCTCTCCATCATCTTGGTGACTCACCTCTCCATCATCTTGGTGACTCATCTCTCCATCATCTTGGTGGGCTCACCTCTCCATCATTTGGTGACTCACTTCTCCCTCTCTTGGTGACTCACCTCTCCATCATCTTGGTGACTCACCTCTCCATCATCTTGGTGACTCACCTCTCCATCATCTTGGTGACTCACCTCTCCATCATCTTGGTCACTCACCTCTCCATCATAATGTTAACAACTATGCTCACTGATCCATCTTACCCAGATCTTCCCCCAAATATTCTCTCCAAATATTCATAGGTAGCAAAAGTCAGCCCTGACCACCAGGGCTGTGGTTCATTCGGGCGGTTTTCCATTCGGCCCCCAGTAACAGCCTGGTAGATCACGCTTTTGCCCTCAATGGGGCCTGGTCACAAACCAGGCCACTGGTGCGTAGTTCCTCGAAACCCTTTCCAGGTATATTCCAGTAGTGAAGTGCCTCAGCGGTCTCCTCCAGAGTGGTCTCCTCCCTGAGCGGTCTCCTCCAACGCCCACGCCGCCCCGCCCGCACTGCCCCGCCCACCACCGACCCGCGCCGCCCCAACACCTGGAGACTCCACTATTCCTTCTGTAGTGCCTCCTGCTGTGTACTTACCCGGATCGCTCCCGCTCCTCGAGTAATTGGGGCGAGATCTCTACTTCCTCGGATCAAATTTTCGATTGATTTTTTCCGAATTTATTTTTCCACACCTTCCCCTGTCTCCAACCCCCCTAAGCTCCAATTTTACCCACTTTCCTAAATTTTACTGTGTCGACAGATTTCGAGAATGCTACCAAATTTCCATTTATTTTTTTTTCAAATTTTGACTTACCCCCAACTCCTTGGATCAAGATCACCCTCTCCACCTCCCACCCGTCCCCTCCCCCCATCCACTTCTATCACCCATACCCTCTAACCCCAAAATTTCCGCTCCTTTCCTTGGTTCAAATGTTTTCGGAACATTTGAACCAACCAGGGACAGGAATATTGACTTAGAGATGCGTTTTCAAAAGTGCGGGGTCTCCCCCCTTATCTGGCATACTCTTTTGGGGGCTCGACTAACTTTTATTTTCCAGGTCCTTTGCCTTCTGTATTTTTTTCCCTTTTCCTTGCACATTACTTTTTGCCCCTTCCCGTCTGGTAAACCAAAGGGCTCATTCTGGTCTTCCCATTATTTCTGTTCCCTTTGGGAACAAAATTTCCTCTGCCTCCTTGTATTTGTTGTTAATCCCATAATTTTCGTTTACTGACTTTCCCACAATCTCTTTTTTCCCCCTAACCTCCTCGGGAAAGGTCCCAAACCTGTGTATTCCCCTTTTATAGTTTGGGCTTTTCCCTTTTTACTAGTTGCCCCCCATTTGTAGCTCTACAAGTTTTCAAAGCTCAGACCCACGGGGTCGCTGCTCCAGGGGCCTTTATAAGTGATGTCCTCGAGTTTGAGCTACTCATGAAAAAGGTCCAGTCTTTGTGGTTCAGTTCCCTCTCACTACCGAGAGAGGGAAAAAGGTGAATAAGGGTTTTCCCCGAACCACTCAACAAATTGTTATCCATGTTTTGGGACCCCACTGTGGTGTGTAAAGGGGGGTAACCACTAGGGGGCGATACTCTTAATTAACACCCACCTTTTTACCACGTTTTGGCGGGGAAGTAAAACTGACTACTGTACTTTTAATATAGGGGTAACTTGTTCCCCAGTAACAAGGAATAACTACTAGACTCGAACTTTTTAAATGCACCGAACTTGTTCCCCATTGAACAAGGAAGAACTACTAGACACTGATGGACGAGGAAGAACCCGAAGGGGAAGTTACACCAAAACCAACTGATACATCTGAAGGAGGGGAAGTTACACCACTAACCCACTGATACATCTGAAAGGGGGGAAGTTACACCAATAACCAAAATGAACATCTGAAGGGGGAAGTTACCCACAACCTACTGAACACCGAAGGAGGGAAAAATTACACCCCTAATCATGAACACCTGAAGGAGGAAAGTTTACACCATAACCTACTGATACACCTGAAGGAGAAAGTTAACCCCCCTAACTACTGAACCCTGAAGGGGGAAAATTACACCACTAACCCACTGTAACCGAAGGAGGAAAGTTACACCACAACCAACTGAAACACATGAAAGGGGGAAAGTTACACCATTTAAACCTACTGATACCCCGAAGGGGAAAAATTACCCCCAACCTACGATACCCTGAAGGAGGAAATTCCCATTAACCTACTGTACCCTGAAGGGGGAAAGTTACACCCCTAACCAAAGATACACCTGAAGGGGGAAAGTTACCCCATTAACCTACTGATACACCGAAGGAGGGAAAATTAACCCCAAACCCAAATGTACACCTGAAGGGGGAAAAGTTGCCCATTAACCATGTACACCGAGGAGGAAAGTTACCCACTAACCAAAAGATACACCAAAAGGGGGGGAAAATTACAAACCTTTAAACCCACGATTCACAAGGGGAAGTTAAAACCCCAACCATGAAACCTGAAGGAGGGAAAATTTCACCACTAACCTACTGATACACCTGAAGGGGGAAATTACAAAAACCACTAACCAACTGAGCCCTGAAAGGGGAAATTCACATAACCAACGATACACCGAAGGGGGGGAAAAAAACCACTAACCAAGATACACCTGAAGAGGGAAAAAATTTTCACCCCTAACCCACTGATACCCCTGAAGGAGGGAAATTCACCACAACCATGTTTCACCTGAAGGAGGGGGAATTAACCACTAACCCAAATGATACACTGAAGGAGGAAATTACACCATAACCTATGATACACCTGAAGGAGGGAAGTTACACACAAAATATGAAAACCCGAAAGGGGGGAATTACAAACCCCCTAACCAATGATACACCTGAAGAGAAATTTACAAAAACTAACCTACTGTAAACCGAAGGAGGGAAAAATTTCCCCACTAACCAACTGATACACCGAAGGAGGGAAGTTACACCACTAACCAAATGATACACCTGAAGGAGGAAATTTTCAAACCCCCAACCTACGAAAACCCGAAGGAGGGAAGTTACAAACCCCTAACCACTGATACACCTGAAGGGGGAAGTTACACCATAACCAAATGATACACCTGAAGGAGGAAATTACACCCTAACCCATGATACACCTGAAGGAGGGAAATTACACCCAAACTAGTACACTGAAGGAGGAAAATTTCACCACTAACCAACTGATGCACAAGGAGGGAATTGCACCCCTAACCAATGATACACCTGAAGAGAAAATTACACCCCCAACCCAAATGAACACCTGAAGGAGGAAATTACACCCCTAACCTACTGATATGCCCGAAGGAGGGAATTTACACCCCTAACCCATGATACACCTGAAGGAGGAAAGTTACACCCCAAAACCACTGATTACACCCGAAGGAGGGAAGTTACACAAACCCATGATAGCCTGAAAGGGGGAAGTTCCCCTAAAACCCACTGATGCACCGAAAGGGGGGAAGTTACACCATAACCAACTATGCACCTGAAAGGGGAAAATACACCCCTAAACCAACTGATCACCTGAAAGGAGGGAAAATTCCCCCCAACCAAGATCCACCCGAAGGAGGGAAGTTACACCACTAACCTATGAACACCCGAAGGAGGAAAGTTTCACAACTAACCAACTGATACACCTGAAGGAGGGAAGTTACACCACTAACCAACTGATACACCTGAAGGAGGGAAGTTACACCACTAACCAACTGATGCACCTGAAGGAGGGAAGTTACACCACTAATCAACTGATACACCTGAAGGAGAAAAGTTACACCAGTAGTATAGTTTTCTACAGGGGGGTCGCTTCCGGTTTAGGGCCTTCCACTGAGCGAGGAACTTCCGGTTTAGGCCTTCTACAGGGAGGTCCCTTCCGGTCTAGGACCAGCGGCTGGAGGGTCACCTTTTCACACCTAGGTGTTACTACTTCCGGTTTTGACCATGACCTCGCCCTCGACACTACCTCACCCTTGACCCCCCCCCACCAATACCCCGCCCCACGACCCCCCCCCCTTCGCGACTCCGCCGTCGCGCCGCGCGCACCGCGCGCCGCGCCCGTGCCCTTCGCGACCCCCGCCCCGCGCAGCCCCGCCCGCGCCCCCGCCCGCCCGCGCGCCCGCCCGCGCCCTTCGCGACCCCCGCCCGCGCCTTCTGCTGCGCCTTCTGCGGCGTCATCCGATCGCCCCGATTTTTTTTCCGATTTTTTTTTCGAATTTTTTTTTGAATTTCATTTTCTTGTGCTCTCCATCTCCTCGGATCAAATTTTTGAAGTTCCCCCTCCCACTTTCCCCCCCCCCCCAACCCCAAACAATTTCTCAATATCAAAGTCTCCACTTCCTCGAAATCCCCCCCTCCCATTTTCCCCCCCCAAACCCAAAAAAATTTCTCGATAATAAAAAATTTTTGGCCCCCCCCCCAAATTGGGGGTTTTTCGAAATTCTTATGATCCCCTTTGGTTTTGGCCCCTCCGACTTTCACCCCCCCAACCCAAAAAAATTTTCCCTCAATATTACATAGTTTTTGGACCCCCCCTTGGGTTTTTTTCCCAAAATTTCCCTCCACCCCTTTCGGATCAATTTTTTTGGCCCCCCCCTATGGGGTTTTCAAAATTTCCCTCCATCTCCTTGGAAATTTTTTTTTGGGGGTTACCCCCCCTTTTCACCCCCCCCCCCCAAAAAATTTTCCCCAATATCAAATCTCCATTTCCCCTCGGATCCCCCTCCCACTTTCCCCCCCCCCAAACCCCCAAAAAATTTCTGGGCAAACCATGACCCCAAACCCCTGGTTTCAATTTTTTTGGACCCCCCCTAGGGGGTTTTTTGGGTTTTTCCCTCCACCCTCCTTGATAAAGGGTTTTTTGGGAATTCTCCCCTAGGGGGTTTTTCAAAATTCTCCATCCCTCGGATAATTTTTTTGGGGGGGAAAATTTTCCCCCCCCCCCCTTTTGGGGGTTTCAAAAATTCTAAAAATTCCTGGATAAATTTTTTGGGAAATTTCCCCCCCGGGGGGTAAGCAGTTACTACGGGTCAAAACCCAATGTTTTTCCTCTCATTAAGTTAAAGGGAACAAAAAAAAGCGTGTTTACTCGGCGGTCAGTGACGTCACGTTTTGGGCCCCACACACGGTTGAATCTTGTCGACCCTTTTAGTTAATAAGGGGACATGTAGTGACGTCACGGCACACAGGCTGAATCTTGTGACCCTTTTTAGTTCATTCAAGTTAATAAGGGGACACAGTACATCAAAAAAGGCACATTTTTTCGTTAAAAACCCAAAATTTTCCCTTTTACAACAAATTTAAGAATTTTTTTTAACTTTTTTCTCTCAGGCACTCCCCACAAAATTTAACCCCCCTTCCCCACCCCCCCAAAAAACCCTAAACACTCCAACCAACCCCCTCAAAAATTTTCACTCTTTAACCCCCCAAATTTTTTTCTGTTTTAAACCCCTTTTTATTTCTTTAAAGTTAAAAAGGGGCCACAGTAAAAATCGGGAAAGTCCCACAACACTTAAAACCATTTTTCGAAAAAATTAAATAGCCCAAAATTTTTTACATATTCCCGAATTTTTTAAAAAACGAAACACACACCCCCAATTTTGAACACCTTAAAAACACTCCCCCTTAAATCATTTGAAAAACTCCCCAAAAATACTTTATACTTTTTTCCAAAAAACCCACTGAAATCCCCAAAAACATTCATTGAACACCCCCAAAATCCCCTCTAAATTTACTCCCAGAACCCCTTTATAATTACTTTTGCACTTCTTTTGAACACCTTAAATAAGTACTCTCATAATCATTTGTACACCTTCAAAAAACCCCTTTTGAATACTCAAAAAACCCCCTTAAACCCCTTTTTCAAAACACCTTTAAATAAACCTCAAAACCCTTAAACCCACCTTAAAAAACCCCCCTTAAAACCACCCTTAAACCCCTTTAAAAAAAAAACCCCCCTTTTTAAAAAACCACACTAAAAAACCCCTTTTTAACCCCTTTTGAACATTTCCAAACAACACTGAAACCTTCCAAAAAAAACCATTTGAGTACTCCCAAAATACAACTAAACCCCTTTAAAACACCATGAATACACTCAAAACACCACCAAAATAAACCATAAAAACATTTCCCAAAAAAAACACAATTTGAGTATTTTCCCAAATTTACACCATGAATATATAAAACACTGCTGAATTCAATCAAAACACCCTTAAACCCTTTCAAAACCCCTTTTTAAAACCCCCTTTAAAACATTTCCAAAAACACAATTTGGTACCCCCCAATTTTACACCACTAAATTACTACTAAAAAAACCCCCTAAATTTAATTCCCCAATCAAAACCCCTTCAACCCCCTTCCCAAACCCCCTTGAACACCTTAAAAAACCACTCTTGAACCCCTTAAAAAAACACCTTTTGAACTTTTCCCAAAAACACTTTTTTGATACCCCCAAATTTACCCCACTGTTTACTACTAAAACACCGCGGAATTAAACAAAAACCCTTAAAACACCTTCAAAACCCTTGAAAAAACCCCCTTTTCAAAACACCTTGTACACCTTCAAAAACCCCTTTTGGGCTTTTTTTCCAATCAACACTGAAAAAACTTCCAAAAAAAACAAAATTTTGAAACCCCCAATTACCCCAATGAATACTATTTAAAACACCGCGAATTCAATCAAAACCCCCTTCAACCCCCTTCAAAAAAACCTTTGAACCCCTTTGAACATTTCCAAAACCCCTTTTTGAGTACCCCCCCAAATTTACCCACTGATTATACAAAAAACACCGTTTGTTCAATCAAAACCCCCTTTTCAACCCCTTCAAACCCATTGAACAAAATTTCAAAACACCCTTAAACCCCCTTTTCAAAAACCCCTTTTAAACCCACAAAAAAAAACAAAAATTTGAGTACTCCCAATTACACCACTGAAACAACTAAAAAAACCGCTAATTCAACCCAAAAACCCCCTTTTCAACATTTAAAAAACCCCTTTAAAAACACCTTTAAAAACTTTCCCAAAAACCCAAACCTTTTTGGATTACTCCCAATTACCCCAAAGATTACAAATTTAAAAAAACCGATAAATTAAAATTCAAAAAAACCTTTTCAACCCCTTAAAAAACACCCTTGAACCCATTTCAAAAACACCCTTAACACCTTAAAAAACCACCTTTGAACACCTTCAAAACCCCTTTAAAAACACATTCTAAACACTCTCAAAATCATTTGAACACACCAAAACCCCTTTTGGAAAAAACCTCAAACCAACCTTGAAAAACCTTCAAAACACCCCTTAAAACCCCCTTTGGGAAATCACCTTCAAAAAAAAACCATTTGAACAAACCCAAAAACCTTTGAACACCTTTAAACATTTCCAAAAAAACCGAAACCTTCCCAAAAAACCTTTTGGAGTACCCCCAAATAAACCCACTAAATTTACAAAAAACCCCCACTAAAAATTCCCACGCCAAAACACCACCAAAATCCACCATAAAACTAAGATAAACCCCACCCACATCCCACAACACCCAAAAACCCACAACACCCCACTTTTTTTTTCTTTTTTAATCAAATTTAACAGAAAGTCACAAAAACCCACACCTAAAACCCTTTTTTTTTCCCTCGTTTTAAAACTAATTTTAACCCAAAAAAATCCATAAACAACCCCTTATCCGTCTTTTCCCGGTATCTTTTTCCCGACAAAAAAACCCACACCCCCCCACAACACCCACACCCCCACATCCCACAAAACACACAAAGCCCAAACACACACGACAAACACCCCAAAAACCTACCCTAACAAAACCCTAATTTAAACCTAACCTTAACCAAACCCAAACCCAAACCCTAACCTAACCTAGCCAAAAACCAAACCCTTTAAACCCTTACCTAACTTTCCAAAAACCAAACCCTTTAAAAAAAACCAAAACCTAAAACCAAACCCAAACCCAAAACCAAAAACCTTACCTAAATTTAAAACCTAACCTACCCAAACCTTTAAAAAAAACCCTTAATTTTAAAACCAAACCCCAAACCCTACCAAACCTAACCTACCCAAAAACCTAATTTAAAAACCTAACCAAACCTTAACCAAACCCTACCCAAACCCAAACCCTTTTTCCAAAAACCTAACCTAACCTATCTAACCCAAAAACCTAACCCTTTAAACCAAAGCCGAACCTATCCAAACCGTTCCTAACTTAACTAACCAAAAAAACCAAAACCAAACCCTTCCCAAAAACCCCTTACCAAACCCCTAACCAAACCCTAGCCAAAATTTTTAACCTAAACCTTTTTTTCCCAATCAAACCTTGCCAAACCATTACCAAACCCAAACCAAAACCTATTTTAAACCCTTTCCCCAAAAACCTAACCTAGCCAAACCCTATCCTAACCAAAACCTAAAAAAAATTTTGGGAAACATTTAAAAAAATAAAATTAGAGTACTCCAAAATTTACTTTGAAAAACAATTCCTTTTTTTTGGATTTTTAAAAAATTTAAGTTTTGAAAATTTTAAATCGAAAAATTTGAACTTTATTTTTTGGGGGGAAAACACACTAATTAACGGTTAAAAAAATTTTACCCCGTTTTCCAAAGAAACATTTTCCTCGCTCTAAAGAAAAATCATTTGTGGGTTTAAAACCCAAATTCCCCCCAACACCCTGGAAATTGGCGGTTCACCCCCAAAAGGAATTAAAGATAATCATGAACCCCCTGCGTCAACCCCAAGGGACAGACAGACCCCCTTTGAAAATGGGGTAAAAACCCAAAGGGGAAAAAAATCATCTCTTTCCAGACCAAACTGTCTTTTCCAACCTAACCAAACCAAAACCAACCAAATTTCCCCTAACCTAACCTAACCTCCCCTAACCGAACCAAAAAACCTCCAAATCAATCACCCTTTTCCAAAACCTAACCTAACCAACCTCCCCCAAAAACCCAAACTCCATCCCCCCACCTCGAATACACCAAACCCTTAACCTAACCAAACCCTTTAAACCTAACCAAACCCAAAACCAAACCCCTAAAACCTAACCCTTATCCAAAACCCCGGTCCTAACCAAAACCTAACCTATCCTAACCAAACCCCAAAACCCTAACTTATCCTAAGCAAAACCAAAACCTAATTTCCCTAAAACCCAAACCAACCTTTTTTAACCAAAACCTAACCTAAAATAAGCCCAAACCAAATTTTACCCCCTAATCTAATCAACCCTAACCTTAAATTTTTCCTAACCCTAACCTAACTTTATCCTAACCAAACCTAACCAAACCTAAAATAACCTAACAAAAATTTTTCCTAACCTACTCAATTTACTTTGAACCCCCTTAAAAAACACTCTCATACATAAATTTGAGCCCCCCCTTTTCTCAAAAATCTCTCATCCACAACCTTTATCTTCTCATAACAAAAACAACCCCAAGATTTACTTCGAACACTCTCATAAAGCATTTGAGTACCACAAAAACACTTTTTGGAACCCTTTCCAAACCAAAACTGAAGCACTTCCAAAAATTTTTAAATTTTTATTACTCCCAAATAAAATTTTACGAGTCAAATTTATCTACACTTAACCAAATTTTAAATTAAAAAAAAAAAATTTCATACATTTCCCCCCAAAACCCCCTCCCTCAAACCCCCAGGGCTTTACAACATTTAACACAAAAAAACTAAAAATCATTTCCCTTTGCCCAAAAGACTTACCATAAAAAAAAAAAAAAAAAAACCAGACTAACTTTGAACCCAAAAACCCGAAAAAAACCAAATGGGTCTTCAAAAAATGCCTGCACATCAATTTTAACCCTTTAAAAAAAAAAAACACCATCAAACCCCCGAAAAACTCCCAAAAAACCTACTGGTTTCCCACCCAAATCATCACGAAAAAACTTAACCCAACACCCCTAAAAATCCCAAAAATAAATTTAAAATCACCAACTAAAAAATCCTTTTTAAGAAAATCCCCCCAAATCCCAAACCCAAAAAACTCCCTCCCCATTTTTGGGGCAGGGAAAAAAAAAAACATGAAACCAAACCCAAATTTTCGCAAACACTTAGTACCTGAAACACCATCAAACCGAAAAAAAAATCTTTTTACACAAAACAAAATTTTAAAAACAATCACCAACTTTCAATCACCCGTTCACTTACCCCCAAAATCACTAATATCACAAAAAATAAAACATTTTTTATAAAAATTTCCCCCAAACCCCACACACAAAAAAAAAATTTATATTTGACAAAATCTAAAACGCACTCACCTCACTACCACCAACCCCGATGTCTCACCTCACAAAGGAAAGAAAGAGCTCACCTCCCGGGGCGTCACACTTCCCCTTGTGTTACTTGGTGGTTGGTAACATCCCCACTAACCCCCCCTTGTTTTTTAACGTTGTCCCTTTTCTTTAAACTAAGAACAAATATCCAAGCGAATTTCCAGAAATTTTTTGATCCCCCAACCCCCAAGATCACAAAAAAAAACCACATTTTTATAATTAAATTTTTTACTAAAAAAAAATCCCACAATTTACCAAATTTCCCCTAATCATGTTTTACCGTCATCTATCAACACTAATCACCCAAAAATCACCAAAAAAAAACTAAGGGTCCCTGCAACTCAAAACCTAATATGAACACTGAAAAAAACTTATTTTTTAAACATTCGCACAAAAATAAGACATACAAAAAAATACCAACCCCAAAAACCCTTCCCCCAACATCTATAAACAAAAAATGAGCACTTAAAAAAAAATCACTATCAAAAAAAAAAATAAAAACCCAGACCCACATAAATTTTACATTTCAAATTTCAAATTTAAAAACATGAGAAAATACACCAAATCTTTAAAACATTTACCCCCAATAAGAAAAAAACCCCATCACCCCCAAAAAATTCCTTCCTTATTCCCTTCCGTATATCTCCTTTGAGCTGTTTTAAACCCCCCGGAAAACCCCCACGCGTGGAGCCAGTGTAAATAGGTGGTGTTTTTAGTGGTGTGGGTTTCCCCTGGCCCCCCTACTCGTGTGGGGTCCCTCGGGGTTTTAAAAAAGCTCTTTTGGAAAATATACGGAAAAGAAAAAGGAAGGAAGTTTTAGGGGTGAAATGTCCTTTTGTTGGTGGGGAATTTTTCTTTGATTTGGTGTTTTAAAAGGGCTCATGGGCTTAAAAAATTTCCCAAATTTAAATGTTTAATATTGGGTGTCTGGTTTTATTTTTTTTTGGATAGTGATATTTTTATAGTGCTCAAAGTTATGTTTATAGAAAGTTGGGGGAAAATGTTTTGTGTATTTTTAAGTGTATGTCTTATTTTTTTGCGAAATGTTTAAAAAAAAAGTGGGTTTTTAGTGATCATAGTTAAATTTTGAGATGCAAATTCTTAGATTTTTTGGTGCTTGGTGATTATTTTTTGAAAAGAAGACGGTAAAAATGATATTGGGGAAATTGGGTGATCATTTTTTTGTTTTGGAAAAATTTAAAAAAAAAGGGTTTTGTTTTCTGTGATCTTGGTGTTGGGGATTTAAAAAATCTGGTAATCGTCTTGGAAAATAGTGTTCTTTGATAGTAGGGGTACAACAGGTTGAAACCAAAGGGGGGTTAAAGGTTTTGATGTTACCCCCAAACCCCCCAAGTTTAACACAATGGGAGTGTGACGTCACTGGAGGTGAGCTCGTCGGTCCTGTGAGGTGAGACATCGTGTGTTGGTGGTAGTGAGGTGAGTGCGCTTAGATATTGTCAAATATGATTTTTTTTTTTTGTGTGTGTGTGAAATGTTTTATAAAAATGATTGTTTTCTGTGATATTAGTGATTTTGAGGTAAGTGAACATGGGTGATTGTAGTTGGTGATTGTCTTATATTATGTGTGTGTACAAGATATGTTTTCAGTTGATGGTGATCATGTACTAAGTGTTTGCGTATTAGGTTTGTGTTCATGCTTTTTTTTTTTCATGCGCCAAATGGGGAGGGAGTTCTTGGTTATAGTGATTTGAGGGGATTTCTATAAAAAAGGATGTTAGATGGTGATGTTAAACTTAGTTTCTGGTGATTTTGACGGTGATTGGTAGTATTCAGTGGTGATTTGGTAGTAATCAGTAGTGTTTTTTGGGAGTATTCGGAGGTGTTTGATGGTGTTTTTTTGAAGGTGTTCAAATGATGTGCAGAGCATTTTTTGAAGAAGATCAGTGGTGTTCAGAGTTGGTTCAAAGTTAGTCAGTGTGTTAGATATGGTAATGTCTCATGTCATAAGTGTATGAGTTATTTTTTTTTGTGCTAATGTTGTAAAGTCTGGAGAATGAGGGAGGAGTTTGGGGGGATGAGATGTAATTTAATGAAATGTGTAAGTGTAGATAAATTAGAGCTGTCAAATCTTATTTGGGAGTAATCAAAATGATATTTTGGAAGTGCTTCAGTGTTGTTTGGAAATGTTCAAAAGTGTTTATGTGAGTACTCAAATGCTTTATGAGAGTGTTCGAAGTAATCTTGGGGTTGTTCTGTAGTGAGATGATAAAGGTTGTGGATGAGAGATATTGAGAAAAGGGGGTCTCAAATGATGTATGAGAGTGTTTTGAAGGTGTTCAAAGTAAAGTGAGTAGGTTAGGATAAGTTAGGTTAGGTTATTTTAGGTTAGGTTAGGTTAGGTTAGGTTAGGATAAGTTAGGTTAGGTTAGGATAAGTTAGGTTAGGTTAGATTAGATTAGGATAAGTTAGGTTAGGTTCGTTATTTTAGGTTAGGTTTAGGTTAGGATAGGTTAGGTTAGGATAAGTTAGGTTAGGTTAGCTTAGGATAAGTTAGGTTAGGTTAGGTTAGGATAGGTTAGGTTAGGTTAGGACAGGTTAGGATAGGTTAGGTTAGGTTAGGTTAGGTTCGGTAGGTTAGGTAAGGTTAGGTTAGGTTAAGTTAGGTAGTATTCGAGGTGTTTGATGGAGTTAGGTTGGGTTAGGTTAGGTTAGGTTAGGTTAGGATAGAGGTGATTGATGGAGTTAGGTTAGGTTCGGTTAGGTGAGGTTAGGTTAGGTTAGGAATTAGGTTAGGTTAGGTTAGGTTAGACAGTTGGTCTGGAAAGAGATGATTTTCTACCTTGGATGTTACACGCATTTCATGGCGTCTGTCTGTCCTGAGTTGACGCAGGTGTTCATGATTATCTTAAATCTACCTTGGGTGTGAACCGCATTACCCAGTGGTGTTGGGGGAAGGGGTGACCCACAATGAGTCTCTCAGAGCGAGGAAAGTGTTTCTATTCGGAAATCGAGTAAATATTTCTACCGTTGAGTGTGTTTACCAACAAGAAAATAATGTTCGATTTTACGATAAAGTTTTCAAAACTAATTTTGAAATATCCAAAAAAATGGAGTCGTTCAAAGTAATTCTGGAGTATTCTAATGTATTTTGGAAGTGTTCCAATATATTTTAGGTTAGGTTAGGATAGGTTCGGCTAGGTTAGGTTGGGTTAGGTTAAGATAGGTTAAGTTAGGTTAGGTAATGGTTAGGCAAGGTTAGATTAGGATAAGATAGGTTAGGTAATGGTTAGGCAAGGTTAGATTAGGATAAGATAGGTTAGGTTAGGTTAGGCTAGGTTAGGTTAGGTTAGGTAAGGTTAGGTAAGGTTAGGTTAGGTTAGGTTAGGTTAAGATAGGTTAGGTTAGGTTAGGATAAGTTAGGTTAGGGTAGGTTAGGTTAGGTTAGGTTAGGTTAAGTTAGGTTAGGCTAGGTTAGGTTAGGTTAGGTTGGGTTAGGTTAAGTTAGGTTAGGTTAGGTTAGGCTAGGTTAGGCTAGGTTAGGATAAGTTAGGTTAGGTTAGGTTAGGTTAGGTTAGGTTAGGTTAGGATAAGTTAGGTTAGGTTAGGCTAGGTTAGGGATGTGTGTGTGTGTGTGTGTGTCTGTGTGTGTGTGTGGGATGTGGGATGTGGGTGTTGTGGGATGTGGGTGTTGTTGTCGAACTAGAGATACCGAAAAGACGTTATAAGGGGGTTTTGTTGATGTGACTTTTTCTGATGAAATTAGTTAAAACGAGAAAAAAATGGGGAGGTGTGGGTGTTGTGACTTTCTGATGAAATTAGATAAAACGAGAAAAAATTGTGGGTGTTGTGGGTTGTGGGTGTTGTGGGATGTGGGTGTTGATCTTAGTTTATGGTAATTTTGGTGGTGTTTTGAGTGTATTCAGTGGTGTTTTAGTATTCAGTGGTGTATTTGGGAGTACTCAAATGGTGTTTTTGGAAGTGTTTCAGTGTTGTTTGGAAATGTTCAAAGGTGTTCAAAGGTGTTTTGAGTGTGTTCAAATGTTTTTTTTTTGAAGGTGATCAAGGGTGTTCAAAGGTGTTTTGAAGGTGTTCAAAGGTGTTTTGAGGTTATTCAAAGGTGTTTTGAGTGTGTTCAAATGATTATGAGAGTGTTTTGAATGTGTTCAAAGGTGTTTTGAAGGTGTTCAAAGGTGTTTTGAAGGTGTTGAAGGGTGTTTTGAGTGTGTTCAAGGGTGTTTGAAGGTGTTGAAGGGTGTTTTGATTGAATTCAGCGGTGTTTTAGTAGTAATCAGTGGTGTAATTGGGAGTACTCAAATAGTGTTTTGGAAATGTTCAAAGGTGTTCAAAGGTGTTTTGAAGGTGTTGAAGGGTGTTTTGATTGAATTCAGCGGTGTTTTAGTAGTATTCAGTGGTGTAATTGGGAGTACTCAAATTGTGTTTTTTGGAAGTGTTCAAAGGTGTTTTGAAGGTGTTGAAGGGTGTTTTGAGTGTGTTCAAGGGTGTTTGAAGGTGTTGAAGGGTGTTTTGATTGAATTCAGCGGTGTTTTAGTAGTAATCAGTGGTGTAATTGGGAGTACTCAAATAGTGTTTTGGAAATGTTCAAAGGTGTTCAAAGGTGTTTTGAAGGTGTTGAAGGGTGTTTTGATTGAATTCAGCGGTGTTTTAGTAGTATTCAGTGGTGTAATTGGGAGTACTCAAATTGTGTTTTTTGGAAGTGTTCAAAGGTGTTTTGAGTGTGTTCAAATGTTGTTTTTTTGAAGGTGATCAAGGGTGTTCAAGGGTGTTTTGAAGGTGTTCAAAGGTGTTTTGAGGTTATTCAAAGGTGTTTTGAGTGTGTTCAAATGATTATGAGAGTGTTTTGAAGGTGTTCAAAGGTGTTTTGAAGGTGTTCAAAGGTGTTTTGAAGGTGTTTTGATTGAATTCAGCGGTGTTTTAGTAGTATTCAGTGGTGTAATTGGGAGTACTCAAATTGTGTTTTTTGGAAGTGTTTCAGTGTTGATTGGAAATGTTCAAAGGTGTTTTTGAAGGTGTTCAAGAGTGTTTTGAAGGTGTTCAAGGGTGTTTGAAGGTGTTGAAGGGTGTTTTGATTGAATTCAGCGGTGTTTTAGTAGTAATCAGTGGTGTAATTGGGAGTACTCAAATAGTGTTTTGGAAATGTTCAAAGGTGTTTTTGAAGGTGTTCAAGAGTGTTTTGAAGGTGTTCAAGGGTGTTTGAAGGTGTTGAAGGGTGTTTTGATTGAATTCAGCGGTGTTTTAGTAGTAATCAGTGGTGTAATTGGGAGTACTCAAATAGTGTTTTGGAAATGTTCAAAGGTGTTCAAAGGTGTTTTGAAGGTGTTGAAGGGTGTTTTGATTGAATTCAGCGGTGTTTTAGTAGTATTCAGTGGTGTAATTGGGAGTACTCAAATTGTGTTTTTTGGAAGTGTTTCATGGTGATTTTGGTGGTGTTTTGAGTGTATTCAGTGGTGTTTTAGTGTTCAGTGGTGTATTTGGGAGTACTCAAATGGTGTTTTTGGAAGTGTTTCAGTGTTGTTTGGAAATGTTCAAAGGTGTTCAAAGGTGTTTTGAGTGTGTTCAAATGTTGTTTTTTTGAAGGTGATCAAGGGTGTTCAAGGGTGTTTTGAAGGTGTTCAAAGGTGTTTTGAGGTTATTCAAAGGTGTTTTGAAGGTGTTCAAGGGTGTTTATGTGAGTATTCAAAGGTGTTTTTTGAAGGTGTACAAATGATTATGAGAGTACTTATGAAGGTGTTCAAATGATGTGCAAGAGTACTTATGAAGGTGTTCTGGGAGTATTCAGAGGTGATTTGGGGGTGTTCGAATGATGTTTTTGGAGTATTTCAGTGTTGTTTGGAAATGTATAAATGTATTTTTGTGAGTATTCAAATGATTTAAGAGAGTGTTTTGAAGGTGTTCAAAGTGAGGTGTGTGTGCGTATTAACTTCGTAATATGTAAAATTGTGACTAGTGAATTTATCGAAAAGTGGTTATAAGTGTTGTGGTGACTTTCTGATGTACTGTGTCCCCTTATTAACTTTAATGAACTAAAAGGGTTAAAACGAGAAAAATTGGGGGTTATGAGTGAAAATTGTGAGGTGTTGGTTGGAGTGTGAGGGTTTGGGAGGGTGGGGAGGAGGTTACTTCGTGGGGGAGTGACCTGAGATGAAATAGTTAAAAAATGTCTAGACTTGTGTTGTAAAGAAATTGTGGGTATTAACGAAAAAATGTGCCTTTCTGATGTACTGTGTCCCCTTATTAACTTGAATGAACTAAAAGGATCGACAAGATTCAGCCTGTGTGCGCGTGACGTCACTACTATGTCCCCTTATTAACTAAAAGGGTCGACAAGATTCAACCTGTGTGCTGGGTCAACACGTGACGTCACTGACCGCCGAGTAAACACGCTTTTTTAGTTCATTTAACTTAATGAGAGGAATACATGTTTAGACCTGTAGTAAGCATGCTTACCCCCAGAGGGGGGATTCCAAAAACTTGATCCGAGGAATTGGAGAATTTCGAAACCCCCATAGGGGGGGGAAATCCAAAAAACTTGATCCGAGGAGATGGAGAATTTCGAAAACCCCATAGGGGAGAATCCAAAAACCTTGATCCAAGGAGATGGAGAATTTCGAAAACCCCATAGGGGGGATCCAAAAAACTTGATCCGAGGAGATGGAGTCATGGTATTGTCGAGAAATTTTTGGGGTTGGGGGGTGAAAGTGGGAGGGGGATCCGAGGAAGTGGAGACTTTGATATTGAGAAATTTTTTGGGGGTGGGGGATGAAAGGAGGGGTACCCAAAAAACTTGATCCAAGGAGATGGAGAATTTCGAAAACCCCATAGGGGGGATCCAAAAAACTTGATCCGAGGAGATGGAGAATTTCGAAAACCCCATAGGGGGGATCCAAAAACTTGGTAATATTGAGAAAATTTGGGGTTGGGGGGTGAAAGTCGGAGGGGCAATCCAAGGAGATCATAAGAATTTCGAAAACCCCCATAGGGGGGAATCCAAAAACTTTTATTATCGAGAAATTTTTGGGTTGGGGGGTGAAAGTGGGAGGGGGGGAGATTTCGAGGAAGTGGAGACTTTGATATTGAGAAATTTTTTGGGGTGAAAGTGGGAGGGGGAACTTCAAAAATTTGATCCGAGGAGATGGAGAGCACAAGAAAATGAAATTCAAAAAAAATTCGAAAAAAAAATCGGAAAAAAAAATCGGGGCGATCCGGGATAGGGAAACGCGGGGAAGGGC
>NC_069457.1:23096589-23117242 GCF_026875155.1 Cherax quadricarinatus
TGGAATTTGGGGTTAGAGGGGAAAAAGGGTTTCATACCATATAAAATATACACACAAATTTTTAGAACCTTTCATATCAACTAATATTGCACAGAGAAAGCTACAAGATGTCCTAATCAAGTAAAAAGCCTTCAAATTAACTAATAACGCCATATATGGGAAATCATTGCTGAATATTACAAAGTATGCTGAGAAATATGGGATATATCAATAATGAGAAAGCATTTATTAGAGCGAGTAAGACCCTTTGTTAAAAAATATCACACATTTAAATCAAGATAGAGTGATTTGCACATTCAATAAAGATAATTAGAAGTTAAGCAACCACTTTATCTCGGTTTTAAAAATTCTTGAGATAGCTAAAAGAAATTGTAATCATTTTTGGTATAAAGTTTTAAAACAACATTATGGTGATGATTTAAGACTTCTTATCCGATACTGACCCCATATATTTTTAGCTTGAAATGTAAAGATTTGTACACCGATTTAAAAAAGTGAACCATTGTTAGGTTATATGGATTTTTCAAATTTAAACCCCTGAGCATCCCTTATATGATGATAGTAGAAAAGGGGAGTGGGGTTATTGAAATCTGAAATGTGTGATAATCATATTAGCGAGTTGATAGCTCTGAAAGCTAAAATGTATTCTGTCAAGATTGCTGGAAGATCAACTAATGTCAGCAGAGCCAAGGGTATTCCTTCGCATTTTATGCCATTATTAACACATGCAAGATATAAAAATGTTTTATCAAATGTAGATAGAGAATTATTCGCGTGTAAGTCTATAAGTAATGTAAAAGGTGAAATATGTACGGTAAGAATTAATAAGAGAGGTTTGTCATCCTTTGATGATAAAAGATATCATTTGAATACTAATGAATCCTTGGCTTATGGACACCCTGATATTCCACCATCTAAACGTAGGAGAATAGAGTGATGTATTGCTTGTATAATAAATAATGAAAAAAAAATATTGTGTATTAGTGTTATCCTGAAATGTGTCTTTCTGATGATGAAAATGTTTTCACTATGATGTATATGTGTCCCCTTATTAACTTGAATGAACTAAAAGGGTCGTCATGATTCAACCTGTGTGTGTGACGTCACTGACATAGGGTCGACATGATTCAGCCTGTGCGCGTGACGTCACTGACATAGGGGTAAGTCGACAAGATTTAGCTTGTATGTGTGGTCCTTTTTTAGTTCATTTAACTTAATGAGAGGAATACTGACCGCCGAGTAAACACCCTTCTTAGGTCATTTAACTTAATGAGAGGAAACTTTTAGTTCATTTAACTTAATGAGAGGAAACTTTTAGTTCATTTTAAAATAATAAGGGGAAGATGTTTAGACCTGTAGTAAGCATGCTTACCCCCAGAGGGGGGATTCCAAAAAAACTTGATCCGAGGAGAATTTCGAAAAACCCAGAGGGGGGATTCCAAAAACTTGATCCGAGGAATTTCGAAAACCCCATAGGGGGGAATCCAAAAAAAAACTTGATCCAAGGAGATGGAGAATTTCGAAAACCCCTAAGGGGGGATTCCAAAAACTTGATCCGAGGAATTTCGAAAACCCCATAGGGGAGAATCCAAAAACCTTGATCCAAGGAGATCATAAGAAAAAAAATTCGAGGCGCGGGGGCGATCCGGATGACGCTGCAGAAGGCGCAGCAGAAGGCGCGGGCGGGGCTCGCGAAGGGCGCGGGCGGGCGCGCGGGCGGGCGCGCGGGCGGGGCGCGCGGGCGCGGCGCGCGGGCGCGGGGGGCGGGGCGCGGGGGCGGGGACGGCGGGGTCGCGAAGGGGGGGGGGGTCGTGGGCGGGGGTATTGGTTGGGGGGGTCAGGGTGAGGTAGTCTCGAGGGCGAGGTCATGGTCAAAACCGGAAGTAACACCTAGGTGTGAAAAGGTGACCCTCCAGCTGCTGGTCCTAGACCGGATACAACCGCCCAGTGGAAGGCTAAAAACCCGGAAGGAGCCCCCCCTGTAGAAGGCCTAAAAACCCGGGAAGGAGCCCCCCTGTAGAAAAGTTCACTACTTATATATATATATAAATATATATATATTATATATATATTATTTATATATATATATATATATATATACATGTTTTTATATATATTATATAATATATATATAAATATATATATATAAAATATATATATAAAAATATAATATATATATATATAAGTAGTCAAAAAAAAAGCGGGAGAGCAAGGAAATTCCGGTTTTAGGCTTTTTCCTGAGCGAGGAACTTTCCGGTTTAGGGGTGCGGCTGAGCGAGGTAAAACCCGGGCTAGGACCAGGGGCTGGAGGGCACCTTTTCACACCATTGTGCTAATGAACCATGACCTCGCCCTCGAGACTACCTCACCCTTGACCCCCCCAACCAATACCCCCACCCCCCCACGACCCCCTCCCCTTTGCGACCCCTGCCGCGCGCCCGCCGCGCGCCCGCCCGCGCCCTTCGCGAACCCCCGCCGCGCGCCCGCCCGCCGCCCCCCCGCGCCCTTCGCGACCCCCGCGCCCGCGCCTTTCTGCTGCGCCTTCTGCAGCGTCGTCCGGATGCCCCCGCGCCTCGAATTTTTTTTCCGATTTTTTCGAATTTTTTTTGAATTTCATTTTCTTGTGCTCTCCATCTCCTCAGATCAAATTTTTTGAGGTTCCCCCCTCTCACTTTCACCCCCCTCCCAAAATTCTCGATATTACCAAGTTTTTGGATTCCCCCCCTAGGGGGGTTTTTCGAAAGTCTCCATCCCCTCGGGTTTCCCCCCCCCCACTTTCACCCCCCCCCCCAAAATTTTTTCTGGGAATAATCCCATGATTTCCATCTCCTCGGACAAGTTTTTTGGTTTTCCCCCTAGGGGGTTTTGGGAAAATTCCCCAACTCTTGGATAAAGGGGTTTTTTTTTGGGGAAACCCTCCTTTTCACCCCCCCCCCCCCCCCCCAAAAATTTTTTCTCAATAAAAAAGTCTCCACTTCCTGGGACCCCCCTCCCATTTTTCCCCCCCCACCCCCAAAAAAATTTCTCGAAAATTACCATGACTCCATTTCCTCGGATCGATTTTTTTGGAAATCCCCCTATGGGGTTTTCGAAATTCCCCAATTCCTCGGATAAAATTTTTCTGGGACTACCATGACTCCATCCCCTCGGATCAAGTTTTTTTGGATCCCCCCTATGGGGTTTTCGAAATTCCCCATCCCCTTTGGGATAAAGGGTTTTTTTTGGGGATTCCCCCCCCCTCTGGGGGTAAGCTTTCCCAAAAAAAACTCCTCCTAGGGGCATGTTCTACAGGTCTAAACATTTCCCCCTTATTTTTTTAAAAAATGAACAAAAAAATTTCCTTCTTTAAAGTGTTTACTCGACGGTCAGTGCCCCGCCCCAGGGCGATGCCCCCCAAAACGCACAGGCTGAATCTTGTCTCCCCTTCTAGTTAAAAAAGGGGACATGTACATAAAAAAGGCGCATTTTTTTCTTTTAATACCCAAAATTTTCCCTTTACAAACAAAAGTCTAGACTTTTTTTTTAACTATTTCATTCTGGTCACCCCACAAAAGAAACCCTTCCCCCCCCCCCCTTTCCCAAACCCTCACACCCCAACCCAAACACCTCACTTTTTTCATCATAACCAAATTTTTTTTCCTTTTTAAACCCCTTTTTTTTGTTCTTTAAAATTTTTAATAAGGGGGACCAGTTACTCAGAAAATCCCCACTCGCTTACATCCACTTTCTTTTTAAAATTACTACTCAAAAATTTTTTTACCTTTTTTCAAAGTTAAATACGCCCCCCCCCCCCCCCCCCCCCCCCCCCCCCCCCTTTTACTTTAAACATTTTCCCAAAAAACACTTCAAAAATCATTTGAATACCCCAAAAATCCCTTTTTTCTTTTCCAAAACAACACTAAAAATACTCCAAAAACTTCTTTTCCGAAAAACCCCCAAAATCCCCTTTCTGGAAAATCCCAAAAACACCTTCATAAGTATCTCATAATCATTTTTTACACCTTAAAAAAACACCTTTGAATACTCACATAAACACCCTTAAAACTTCATTAGAAACCCCCCAAATCACCTCTAAATTTACTCCCAAAACCCACCTTCTTAAGTACTTTAATAATCATTTGTACCCCTTTAAAAAAAACCTTTGAATACTCCTAAACACCTTAAAACACCTTCAAAAAACCTTTGAATAACCTCAAAAAAACCTTTTTGAACACCTTCAAAACCCCCTTAAACCCCTTAAAAACACCCTTCAAACCTTCAAACCCCCTTGAACACCTTCAAAACCCCTTTTGAATAACCTCAAAACCCTTTGAACCCCTTTTAAAAAACACCCTTGACCCACCTTAAAAAAAAACAACATTTGAACACACTCAAAACCCTTTTTGAACCCCTTTTGAACATTTCCAAAAAAACATAAAACACTTCCAAAAAAACCTTTTGAGTACCCCCAAATTTAAACACCACTAAATAAAATAAAAAAAGGGCTGAATTCAATCAAAACACCCTTAAAAACCCCTTCAAAAAAATTTTTGGAACCCTTTGAACATTTAAAAAAACCTATTTAAAGTACTCCCAATTTACCCCACTGATTACTACAAAACCCCGCTGAATTCAATAAAAAAAACCCTTTTTCAAACACCTTCAAAACCCCTTTTGGAAAAAATCTTTTTTTTTTAAACAAATTTTCATCAAAACCCCCACTTTATATCTTTTTTCAGTATCTCAAATTCGACTACATTCCCACATCCCTCATCAATTCCAAAATTTATTCACATTTTTTTTCCCTTCTTTTTACAAATAAATTCTTTTAAAAACCTCCCATCCCCATCTCCTTGTACCCCACATAAATTAATATTTTTATTTCGCATCAACTACCCAACTATTGGATTGTTTTAAAACACCCCCTCCTTCTTTTTCCAATATATCTAATTTTTTCAATTTTTATAATTTTTTTTTAAAAAATTTCCCACCCCATTACCTTTTTTTTATTTAAAATCTCCCAATTTTCTAATTAAAAAAAACCCCCCCTTCCCCCTTCCCCCCCTTCCCACCCGCATTTCTTCACTTTCAACTCCCCCCATTTTCCCCCAAAACCCTCTTTAAAACACACACACAAAAAAAAAAATTTCAAAATTTTCATCCAAAAAATGCATCTCAAACCCAAACAAAAATCACTGAAACCCAAAGATTTTTCACACACACCCACACCTTCCCAAAACCTAACCTTCCCCCTAACCAAAACCAAAACTAACCTAATTTAAACCCTAACATAACCTAACCTAACCTTACCTGGGCCTAACCAAACCTTAACCAAACCTAACCAAAACCAAAAACTACCCTAACCTAATTTAACCTAACCAAACCTTACCAAAACCTACCCTAACCAACCTAGCCAAACATACCTAATTTAACCCAAAAACCAACCTAACCAAACCCGAACCTACCCAAAACCAAAATTTAAACCCTTTAAACCAAAACCCTTTTCCAAACTCCCCAAACCAAATTAAAACCTAACCTAACCATCCAAACCCAAAACCAAACCTCCCCAAACCTTTTTTTTAAACCCTAACCAAACCCTTTTCAAAACCAACCCAAACCCAAAAATTTTAACCAAACCCAAAAAATATCCTAACCTTACCAACCCTAGCCTAACCAAACCCCTTAAACCAACAAAACCTACCCTAAAATTAACCTCCCTAACCAAACCTGGGGCCTAACAAAAACCCAAATTTAAACCCTCCCAAACCCTAACAAAAAACCAAAAATTTCCCCAAACCCATTTAAACCCTAACCAAACCCTTACCGAACCTCCCAACCAAATTTTAAACCCTCCCCAAAACCTTTCCAAAACCTTCCCAAACCCTTTCCCTAACCTAACCTTACCTAACAAAACTACCCAAACCCTTACCGAACCTACCCAAACCCAAACCTTACCAACATAACCTACCCAAACCCTAACCTAATTTCCCCCCAAACCCAAACCCTAACCAAAACCTTTTATCCTAATTTCCTTGCCATTAAAAAATTCCCTTTTAACCAAACCAAACCCTACCCTTATCCAATCCAAACCTAACCTACCCGCCCTATCCAAAAATATATTGGAACCCCCCCCAAAACCTATTTGAGTACCCCAAAGAATTACTTTAAAACGACTCCATTTTGGATATTTTCCAAATTAGTTTTAAAAAACTTTATCTTTTAAAATCGAACATTATTTTCTTTTTTGGGGAAAAACCCCTAAAAGGTTAAAAATATTTACTCGATTTCCGAATAGAAGCACTGTCCTCGCTTGAGAGATCATTGTGGGTCCCCCCAACAAATTTTTAAATGCGCTTCACCCCCAAGGTAGAACATAAAAACCTGCTTTCCAAAAATCAGGACAGAAAGGCCCCAAATGTAATGCGGTTCCCACCCAAGATAGATTTAAGATAATCATCGCCTTACCGAACACCTGGGGTTCAACTCAGGAAAGACAGGCGCCATAAAATTGGGGGGTAACATCCAGGTAGAAAATCTCTCTTTCCAGCCCCAAAAACTATCCTTTTTTCCCAAAAATTTGGGTGAGGTCTTTGCTTTTTTGGGTTCTTTTTTAAAAATTAAAAGGGGAAATTGAGAAAATAACATTTGTATTTTTACCTCAATACATTTTTTTTTTTTTCAGGGTTTAAGGGTTTTGTTTTAAAAACTTCTTTCATGTTTTAAAAAAATTTTTTTTTAAACATTTCTTTTTTTAAAATAAATTTAAAAACAAAATTATTTTGGTTTAACAACACGATCAAAAACATCAAAAAAACCCTCTTCTAAGTCTTGTTTTTCCCAAAGCCCCGTCACTTTCAGAACCCGGAAAAAATTTTTAATAAAATTTTTCCCAATTTACCCCTTTTTTTATAATGTGGGAGAAATTTGCACCTTCACCTGTAAAAATAAAAACCAACAAAAAATTTAATTTTTTTTTCACTACCCCAAGATATTCTTCTCGTTAATTTAAATATCCCCCCATTCATGACTTAAAAAAGCATGATCATGAGAAAGTATTATGGTGGGAATTTTTTTCTCGGTGTTGGGGGTGGGAAAAAGTAAAAAAAAGGTAAGTGTTAAAATTTTCATGAAGAGAAAATTATGATTTTTTAAATTCAAAAATATCTCTCTTAAAGTTATAATTACTTCCTAAATTAAATTTTAAAAATGAATTAAACCCATGATACAAGGAAAAAATAATTTTGTTTACCTCATAGGGTTCCCAAGCACTTCCTTAAATTTAGAAGCAAAAAACTTCAAATTTCATCTTCTAATTTTTGCCCTTTGGGTTTTAATTTTTTTTCATTTCTTCTTTGACAACCTTTGGTTAAATCGAAATACCTTTTTTCCTTAAATTTCATTATCTATCTTCGAGTTAGGTTTATAGTGGTTTTCCAGTTTTAAAATTTCATTCGAAGTTTAAACACCTAAAAACCCCCTTTTCCCCGGGAAAGATAACCTTCGGTATATTTTTATTGTCTTTCAAAATTTTTATGAGTCTATCAATGGTTTTCCTTAAAAATTTCTTTTCTGTCTGCGATAGTATTTTTTTTTAAACCCATACACCAAATGGGGCATTCTTGTTTTTTTCAATTAAATTTAGGAAATGGTTTTTTCCCCCAAAATGGCCCGGGCAATACCAAATTGGCTTATTATGGCTCCCTAAAATGGAAAGATTAAATTTTTCTTTGACCCGGGAAGGTTAAAAACCCCCCCCCCCCCCCCAAAAAAATTTCCCAGGAGTATCACGATCTTCAACTCTTATCTTTAAAGTTTAAAATAATGGTTTTTACTTCGATACCCCATCACCCATAAGGAATTTTTTTCCCAAAATAATAATTGCCCCATATCCTTTTATAGCAACAAAATTTCCACTGAAAAAAAATTTGGCAGACTTTTGTCACGACAATTTTTTTCCTCTTTAAATTTTTCCCTTTCCTTCCCTTTTTAAAATTTTTTTCCCCTTCCTTTGGTTTGGCTCCATTTTCTTGATCGGGGTTAGTCCCCCGGCTGGAAGAGGTTTACAAATGAAAGGGGACCATCAGAAAAACAGAGATTTTTATACTCAGCACCGTTCCTGCCGGGCGTATGTTTCTCTTTCATTTTGGCCTAATAAGGTTTTAGATGTGGGTGGAAAAAAAAAAGTATTTTTTGAGATATTTTATTTGACATTTTTACAAAAATGATAACAATATTTCTAGGGACTTTTTTTTTTTAAATTTCCCTTTCCCCAAATCAAGAACTTTCCCCTTTTTAAAATTTAAAATTTGAACTAAAAGGGCTGGTGAATAAAACAAAAAGTTTTTATAGGGGTTTTTTATTTGGCTTTTATTTTACTAATGTTTAACAATTTTTTCCTACGACGTTTTTTTAATTCCTTTGCAAAATAAAGAAGATTTTAAGTTATGAATCCCAAATCACCCCCGGTGAAGCAAACCCAATTCCTTCGGGAAACACGACTTTTCCCAATTTAACCCCCCCCCGTTGGGATTGTTAAAAACCCAATTTAAAAGTTCATTCATGCACTCTTTGAAATTAATCTCACGACCTTTTTTTGGACTAATATTTTGCTTGTTTTTTTATTTGGCCCTTTAAACTTTCCCAGTTCATATAATCCCTTATGTGGGGGGCCCCCAATCGTTTAACTGTGCGAAAATATTAACAAAAATGGGTTATTTTTTCCCATTATTTAAAAATTTTATGCTTCCAAATTTATCACGGTAAATTCACTAGTAGAATTTGCTTTAGGGACATCCGGGTGATCTAAATAAAAAAGGGTTTTGGCTATGTGGTAAAACCGACTTAAAGCATAGAAAGCCCTCCCTTTTTAAATTTAACGCGCAACAATTTGCTTGTTGAAATTTAAAAGAATTTTATCACTGACACAAAAATTTTTTGAAATTTTCCCCTTTGCATTCCAAAAGATTTTTTTCTTATCTTTTGTTGCTTCTTTACCTGCCAATTTTGTAAAATTTTTGTATTATATCCCAAAAATTAAGTTTGTTACACAACAAATGAAAAAATATTTCTCATTAGAATTTCTAAAAAAATTACAATGTGGGTAAATTTTTTTATTTCTTTTAATATTCATTAAAAACTCACTTTCCCAAAATTCCCCCCATTGCTATAAGCATTTTTTTTAACCCGGTGGATTTTGATCACATCCCTCCAAAACGAAGGAAGGTGAGTGTTCAAGGTTTCTATCAAAATTAATCATTTTTTTATCAGTTCATTTGGTTTTGTAGACACTTGCTTCTGTAAAAAAATTTTTCACATGTAACTTCCAAGTTTTTATCTAAAAACTTTTTGTAAATCAATATGGGCGTGTCTTCTTTACTCTTTTCACCGGGGAGGGTTGAAAATGGTTTGTAGTTTTTTTTATAACTTATGTGTAGAGGGAAATTTGTTCCCTGGAAAAAAACTACGTGGGATTTACCATGGGCGATTTGGTGAATGAATCACCCCGATTTTTGTGTAATTTCAGGAAAAGGGGGGTCATAACCTTCCCCAAAGGTATTATTTTATTACCAACCCCAGGGGCATCCTTGGAAAAAAAGCCAAAAACTTTTTTCCCCCTTTTTAATTAAAAGAATTTAAAATGTTTGGGGGGAAGAAAAATTTTTTCCCTGGAGTTCTTTTACGCATTTTTTTTATTCATTTTAAAAAAATAAAGGGAAAATGTTCTAAACCCGTTTTAAAGCGTTGCTGGTAGGACGTCACAAGCAAATGTTGCCAAAAAAAAAAAATTGTTTGGGAAAAATCTTTTTTACTGAAAAATTTGGAAAATTAACACTTTTTGTTTTATTAAAGTTAATAAGGGGGAACACCCAAAATTTGAAAAGGATTTTAAAATTCCCCTTTAAAAAACCCCTTAAATGATATTTATTAAAAAAAAAAAAAATTGAATACAAAAATTTTAAAATTTTTGGTTTTTAAATATTTGGGAGTGAAATGGTTTTGGGGGGCACTTTAAGAAGGGAAAATGGAGGTGGTTGCCCACAAAACCCTTTCTAGTGCGGGGTTTTTAGAAATGTTTTATACAAATTTAAAAGAGTCGAAAACCCCTTTTAAAAAAAAAGTTGATGCGGAACCTGTTCTCTTTTAAAAAAAGAGAATTTTAGCCCGGGGGCCCCCCAAAAAAATGACTCAAACCCTGGAGGGGAAGGGGAAAATTGGAAAAATTTTTTGTTTTCGAGAAAGTGAAAGGGGTAGTATTTATCTAAACCCTTTTTTTTACCAAAACCCAAAAAAAAATTAAGAAAAAGGATTTTGAAAAGGGCCCGATCTAGGGTTTTTGGGAAGTTTAAGAAATTTTTTTTATTTAATCTATTTAGCAAATCTTTATGTGTTGGGAGAGTGGGTTTTGTGTTAAAATCACCCCGACATTTTTTTCGGAACCCGCATAGAAAGATCTAATATGGGGAAAAAATTGCCCATTTTATTGTTATTTGTGAAATGGGTGAAAAATCTTTCCCTTTGGGTTGGGGAAATTTTTAACACTGCCAATCAACTCTTAAGGAAAAATTGGTTTAAAAAATTGAGTGAAAAAAAATTTTCAGCGAGTAAAAAATTGGTTTTTGAAAATGCTTGTTCACATAAAATTATTTGATGAAATGGGAACGGAAATGGAGTTATTTCTTGGATATTATAATTTTTGGAAAAAAAAAATACCCAAAAAATTTTCATCCCCCTAAACGAAAAAAAAACGGTTTTTTTTTTTAATTTTAAAACCCCAAAAAACCAAAAAGTTGGGAAAAATTACCCCAAAACCTTTTCCCAACAATTTTAAAAAAATATATTAAAAAACAAATTTCCCCCCCCCTTTTGGTTAAATTATAAAATTAAAACAAAAAATTTTTTTAAACCCTTTTATCAGTGCTTTAATTCATTTTAAATTATTATGAGGAAGTAAATTTTAAAAATTTAAAAAGATTATTTGAATTAATAACTAATTTATCTTTTTCATGAAAATGTAAAACTAAACCTTTTTTTGACTTTCCCCCTTTCCTGAACACCCCAAAACATGTCTACCCTTTAATTTTCTTAATCATATCAAGCCCTTTTTTTTAAATCATGAAAGGGGGGATATTTTTAAATTTTAAAGAAAAAGAAAGCTTGGGAAGTGTAAAAATAAAATAACCCTTTTTGTTTTGGGTTTTTCCCTTTTTCAGGTGATGGTGCAAATTTCTCCCCTTTATGCCCAATGAATTATATTAAAAATTTACAGGATGATGTGACGGGAAAATTTTGGGAAAAACAAGATTTGAGAGGGAGGATTTTTTGATGTTTAAAATCGTTTGTTACCCCAAGATTAAAATGTTTTTATTAAAAAAAGAGAAATGTTTAATAAAAAAAAATTTTTTTGACTGATGAAATTTTTAAAATTAAACCCCTTTCCATGAAAAAAAAAAAAGTTTTTTGGGGGTAAATACAAAAGTTAATCTCAATCTTCCCCTTATTATTTTTTAAAAAGAACTAAAAAAAAAAAATGACCCCCAAAAAAATTTTAGAAAAAAAGGGGATAGATTTGGTTTTGGAAAGAGAAAGATTTTTAAAATTGGATGTTACCCCCCCTTTCATGGCGCCCGTCTGTCCTGAGTTGACGAGGTGTTCGGTTTAAAGGGGATGATTATCTTAAAACTTTATTGGGTGTGAAACCCCATTACATGGCGCCTGTCTGTCCCGAGTTGGGCGCAGGTTTATGTTCTACCTTGGGGTGAAGGCCTTTAAACCCGTGTTTGGGGTGACCCACCCAAAGAGTCTCTAGGGGCGAGGACCCGTGCTTCTATTCGGGGAAAAACCCAGTTTAAAATTTTCCCCCTTGAGTGTTTTTACCAACAAAAAAAATTTTTTTTTCGATTTTACGATTAAAATTTCAAAACTAATTTGGATATACCCCAAAAAGGAGTCGTTCAAAGTAATTCTTTGGGGTTTCCCCAAAAGTGTTTTGGGGGTGTTCCCCTTTTTTTTTTGGAAAAGGTTCGGCAAAGGGTTTGGTTGGATAGGATAAGTAGGGTTTGGTTAGGTTTTGGTAAAGGGTTTTGGCAAAGGGTTTGATTAGGGGTAAGATAGGTTTTTGGTTTTTGGTTTTGGTTAGGTAAAATTTATTTGGTTTTGGTAGGTTATGTTAGGTTCCAGGTTAGGGTAGGGGTTTGGTTTTAAGGGGTTTTTTTTGGTTATGTTAGGTTTAAAGGGTTTTTTTAGGGTAGGTTGATAAGGTTAGGATAGGTTAGGGTTTGGTTAAGTTAAAGGTTTTGGGTTTGGTTTTGGGGAAGGGGAGGTTAGGTTAAATTAGGTTAGGGTAGGTTCGGTTAGGTTAGGGTTTGGTTAGGTTAAGTTAGGTTATGTTAGGCTAGGTTAGGTTAGGGTTTTTGGTTTGGGTAGGTTTTTTAGGTAAAAGGGTTTGGTTAGGCAGGTTCGGTAAGGTTAAAGGAAAAGGGTTTGGTTAAAGGTTTTAAATTAGGTTAGGGGTTAAGGGTTTGGGGAAGGTTAGGTTAAAGGGTTTAAAAAAGGTTAGGGGAGGGTTTGGGTTTTGGTTGGATAGGTTAGGTTGGGTTTTTTTAGGTTAGGGTAGGTTCGTTTAAAGGGTTTGGTTGGTTAAATTAGGTTGGGTAGGTTCGGTTTTGGGTTTTGGGTTTGGGTTTGGTTTTAAATTAGGTTATTTTTAGGCTAGGTTAGGTTTGGGTTTTGGTTCGGTAAGGGGTTTGGTTAGGTTAAAAATTTGGGGTTTGGGTAGGTTCGGTTTTGGGGGTTTGGTTTAGGTTAGGAAAAGGGTTTGGTTTTGGGTAGGTAAGGGGTTTGGTTTGGGGTTATTTAGGTTAAAGTTTTAGGTTTGGTTAAAGGGTTGGTTAGGGAAGGTTGGGGTTTGGTTAAAAATGTGTTGTGTGTTGAATATCTTGGGGGTTTCAGTGATTTTAGTGGATTTGAGATGCATTTGTGGATGTGAAATGTGGTTTTTTTTTTTTGTGTGTGTTCGAAGAGGTGTGTTGGGAGATGGGTGAGTTGATGTGAAGAAAAGCGGGGGGATGGGAGGGGGGAGGGGGGGGGTTGTAATTAGAAATATGGGGAGATTTTACTGAATATAAAGGGAATGTGTGAAAATTTTAAAAAAAAATTATGAATTGGAAAAATTATGATATATTGGAAAAAAAAATTGGGGGGGGGTGTTGAAAACATTTTGCATTGTTGGGGAGTTATGGGTTATAAAAATTTAAATTTTTGTGGATACAAGGAGATGGGGATGGAAAAGGGGTTTTTTAGAATTTTAGTTTGTAAAAAGAAGGGGGGAAAAAAAATGAAAAAAATTGGTAAATTTTATGGGGATGTGGGGGAAGTAGTCGAAAATTTGAGATACCGAAAAAAATGATATAATGGGTTGTGATGAAAATTTGTTTAAAAAAACGATATTTCAAAGGTTTTTTTGAAGGTGTTTAAGGGTGTTTTGATTGAATTTTAGCGGGTTTTTTTTTAAGTAATCAGGGTGTAATTTGGGGTATCCCAAAAAGTGTTTTTGGAAAAGTTCAAAGGTTTTTCAAAGGTGTTTTTAAGGGGTTTAAGGGTGTTTTGTTGTTCAGGCCCCCCCGGGGTTTTAGTAGTATTTCCCCGTGGGTTTTAAATTGGGGAAATATCAAATGGTGTTTTTGGAAGTGTTTAGTGTTGTTTGGGGAAAAATTCAAAAAGGGGTTTTAAAGGTGTTTTGAGTTTTGTTCAAAAATTTTTTTTTTTTGAAGGTGATCAAGGGTGTTTTGAAGGGTTCAAAGGTGTTTTTTAGGTTATTCAAAAGGTTTTTTTGAAGGTGTTTTAAGGGTTTTTTTTTGTGAGTATTTAAAGGTGTTTTTTTTAAGGTGTTGAAGGGTGTTTTTATTGAATTTAGCGGTTTTATGTGATATTAAAAAGATTTATGAGTGTTTTGGTGAGTTCAAAAAATGTTAAAGTGATTTTAGTGTGTTCAAATGTTGTTTTTTGAAGGTTTAAACAAGGGGTTTTGAAAGGTGTTTCAAGGGTGTTTTAAAGGGGTTTTAAGGGTGTTTTGAAAGGGGTTTAAGGGTGTTTTGGGAAAGGGGTTCAAAGGGTTTGAGGTTATTCAAAGGTGTTTGAAGGGTTCAAAAGGGGGTTTGAAGGGTTTTTGAAGGGGTTTTAAAGGGTTCCCGGGTGTTTTGAAGGTGTTCAAAAAGGTTTTTTTTGAGGTTTTTTCAAAAGGGGTTTTTAAGGGTTCAAGGGGGGTTTTTTGAGTATTCAAAGGTGTTTTTTGGGAAAGGGGTACAAAAAGATTTTTGAGAGTACCCCCATGAAGGTTTTTCTGGGAGTATTCAGAGGTGATTTGGGGGGTGTTGAATATTTTTCCCAAAGGGGGTTTATGTGAGTATTCAAAGGGGTTTTTAAAAAAGGTTTTACAAAAGATTATGGGGATTTTTTTTTGAAGGTGTTCTGGGGGTATTAAAAGGTGATTTGGGGGTGTTCCAATGTGTTTTTTGGGGTATTTAAATGTTGTTTGGAAAAAGTTTTTAAAGGGTTTTTTTTTTTAGTATTCAAAAAGATTTTGAGAGGGGGTTTTTTTAAAAATGTTCAAAGTAAAAAATGCGTAAATTTTAAATTCGTAATATGTAAAAATTTTTGAGTAGTGAAATTTTAAAGAAAGTGGATTTTTAAACGATGTGGTGACTTTTGAGTACTGTGTCCCCCTTTTTAACTTTAAAGAACCAAAAAAGGGGGGGAAAAAGAGGGGAAAAAATTTGGGGGGGTTTTGAAATGAAAAATTTTGGAGGTGTTGGTTGGAGTGTGAGGGTTTTTGGGGGGGGTTTGGGGGGGGGGTTTCTTTTTGGGGGGGGGTGACCCGAGAAAAGAAAAAGTTAAAAATTTTCTAGACTTTTGTTGTAAAAATTGTGGGTTAAAATTTAAAGAAAAAATGCGCCTTTCGATGTACTATGTTTTTTATTAAATAGAAGGGTAGAAAAAAGATTCCCGCCTGTTTCGTTTTGGGGGGGCATCGCGTGGGCGTCCTTGGGCCCTCGAGTAAACACATTAATGAGAGGAAATTTTTATTTATTTTAAAATAATTTAAGGGGGGGTGTTTAGACCTGTTTGTAAGCATGGGCCCCCTAGGAGGAGTTATTTGAATGCTTACCCCCCGAGGGGGGGGGGGGGGGGAAAAAAAAAAAACCTTGATCCAGGGTTGGAGAATTTCGAAAAAACCCCTAGGGGGGATCCAAAAAAAATTGATCGAGGGGGGTGGAGTCATGGTATTGTCGAGAAAAATTTTATTCCCAGGGAATGGAGAATTTCGAAAACCCCTTTGGGGGGAAAACCAAAAAAATCGATCCCAGGAGATGGAGTCATGGTATTTTCGAAAGGTTTTTTTGGGGATGGGGGGGGGTTGAAAAATGGGGGGGGGGAATCGAGGGGGGGAAATGGAGACTTTGATATTTTAGAAATTTTTTTGGGGGGTGGGGGGGGGAAAAGGGGGGGGGGGGGGGGTCCCAAAAAAAACCTTGATCCAAGGAGATGGGGAATTTCGAAAACCCAAAAGGGGGGGAAACCAAAAAACTTGATCCGAGGGGGGATTGGGGTAAAGGAAATTTTCAGAAAAAATTTTTTTGGGGGGGGGGGGGAAAATGGGAATTTTTTGGGGGATGGGGTTTTCCCAAAAACCCCCCCCTTTTTTTAAATCCAAAAACCCCCCCCCGGTTTTTTTTCGAGAAAAAATTTTTTTATGGGGTGGAAAATTTAGGGGAACCCCCCCCAAAAATTGGAAACTGAGGAGAAGGAGCCCCCCGTAAATGAAATTCAAAAAAAATTCCCCAAAAAAAAAAGAAAAAAAATTTGAGGCGGGGGGGGCCCATCCCGGGCGACCCTGCAGAAAAGGGGCAGCAGGGAAAGGGGCGGGCGCCGGGGGGGCGCGAAGGGCCCCGGGCGGGCGCGCGGGGGGGGCGGCGGCGGGGGGGTGCGAAGGGGGGGCGGGGGGGCGCGCGGCGGGGGGCGCGAAAGCGGGGGAGGGGGGGTGGGGGGGGTGGGGGTATTGGGGTTTGGGGGGGAAAGGGGGAGGTAGTCTGAGGGCGGGGGTCATGGTCATTAGCACATAGGTGTTAAAAGGTGACCCCCCCAGCTCCCGGGGCCCCAGACCGGTTACCCCGCTCAGCCGCACCCCCAAACCGGAAGTTCCCCGCCAGGAAAAAGCCCCAAAAAACCCGGGAAATTTCCCTTTCTTTTGCCGCTTTTTTTTACTACTTAAAATATTATTTTATATATAAAATATATATATATATATATATATTATATATAATATATATTTTTATATATTTTTATTTTAAATTTTTATTTAAATATATATATTATATTTATATATATTATATATATATATTTTTTATATATATATATATATATTTAAAAAATTTTATTTTATAATATTATATATAAAATTTAGTATGCCAATAATTTCGCCAAAAACATTTTGAACCCAACGAAAAAAATATTATATTTCCCTGTGTTTCTTTAGTAATAAATTATTGTAAACAAATCTAAAATGTATTTAGTTGGGTTAGGCTTAAATAAAGTGTTCTTGTTATAATAAGATTAGGTAAGTTTTCTAAAGATTTTTTGGTGCAAGATTAAAAATTTTTACATTAACATTAATGAAAAAAATATATCTTTAAACGCATAAGAGAAAATTTTGTAAAGGACTTAATTTTAAAAGAGTTCTTGCTAATTGACCAGTTTTACATATTCGTCACGACATATATATATAAATTTTTACATCATGACTAATAAAAAAAATATATCTTTAAGCATATAAGAGAAAATTTTAGAAAGGACTTAATTTTAAATGAGTTCTTGCTAATTGACCAGTTTTAAGTATTCGGCTCGACATATATATATATTATATATATATATTATATATATATATATATATATATATATATATATATATATATATTATATATATATATATATATATATTATATATATATATATATATATATATACGTTTATATATATATAATATATATATATATATATTATATATATATTATATATATATTATATATATTATATATGAAGGGAAAGGAATGGTTTTTAATATTTGACGTGCTGTTGGAGTGGAGCAAAGTAACATTTTGAAGGGATTCAGGGAAAAACCGGAGGCCGGATTTGAGTCCTGGAGAGGGGAAAAGTAAGTCCCTGCATTGAAGGGGGGTTTTAAATGTTGCATTTTTAAAAACTGTAGTGTAAAGCACCCCCCTGGCAAGAAAAGGTGTAGTGAATAGGTGAAAGTTTTTTTTTTTGGGCCCCCCTGCCTTGGGGGGGGAATCGGCCAGTGTGATAATAAAAATATATTATATATATTATTTTATATTATATATATATATTATATATATTATATATTATAATATTTATTTCTTTTTAATATTTATATATGTTTTTATATATATATATATATATATATATATATTTATTATAATATAAAATTATATTTTATATATATATATATATATATATATTATATATATATTATATTATATATGTCGTCCCGAATTGAAAAACGGTCAATTGCAAAAAATCATTTAAATTAAGTCCTTTCCAAAATTTTTCTTATGCTTTTAAAAAGTTATTTTTTTTCATTAATGTAATAAAAAATTTTTAATTTTCACCAAAAAATCTTTAGAAAACTTACTAATCTTTTTTATAACAAGAAAAATTTATTTAAGCCTAAAAATAATATTTTTTAGATTTGTTTACAATAATTTAATCTAAAAAAAACAAAAGGGAAATATATATTTTTCGTTAGGTTCAGAAAGTTTTGGCAAAATTTTTGCATACACAAATTTTTCTTGTCCCATACAGCAAAAATGAGCGTTGCTATTTAAGCCAAGATCGCAAAATTCTGCCTTTCGGCAAATATATTAAATATATATTATGGAAGTTTTTGGAACCATTAACTAATATTTTTAAATTTATCTCTTTAAACAGGGCAAAGGGGGTTTTGATAGGGAAGATGGCTAATGTAATTCCCATTTTTAAAACAGGGGACAAGTCGTTCCGTCAAAATTACCGCCCATAAACCTGACCCAATTGTAGGGAAAATTATAGAGTCAATTATTGCTGAGATTATAAGAAGCCATCTCGATAAGATAGTTGATTAATGATACCGCTGGTTTCAAAAGGGGCGGTTTGTCTAACTAATTTATTAACTTTTTTCAGTAAAGCTTTTTAGGCTTTGCCCACGATAAAGAATTTTATTTTTACTTGATTTTAGTAAGGCATTGATAGATTTCCGCCCCAAAAGACGTTGAAGAAAGTGGGTCTGGCTTTGGGGGGAAAGGGTGCTCTCGTGATCGAATCATGGCTCACAGACGGGAAGAAAGGGTTGTCATAAATGGGGTTAAATCCGATGGGGATCAGAAAAAAGTGGGTTCCACGGGATCAGTTTTGGGCCCCTTTGTTGTTTATAATATATATAAAATGATCTTGATGAGGAATTATAGTGATATGAGAAAAATCGCCGTGACACGAAGTAGGGGATAATTGATTCAAAGTGTGTTAGGGACTTCGGGAGGATTTAGACAAACCTTATTTTGGGTCAGAAAGGGGGCAGAGCAGTTCAATGTAGAAAAATGCAAGGTCTGAAGTGGGGTGTCCAAAACCCCAGCATTATAAGTTAAAAAATGTAAACTTAACCATACAGATTCGAAAAGGATTGGGGGGTTTGGTAAACAGAAAACCTTAAACCAAACAGCAATCCCTAAGCGTACGTAATAAGGAAAATAGATTACGGGGATTTATATCAAGAAGTGAAAGCACAGAAGTCCAGGGTCATACTGCAGCTTTATTTAAACTTAGTAAGGCCCCACCAGTTATGCGTCAGTTTGGGCTCCATATTACAGAAGGACATAATTCGTTTGAAAAATTCAGCGTAGGATGACTAAATTAATACATAGCTTTAGAAATCTTCCTTTGAAAAGATTGAAGACTTTAAGTTACATTCACTTTTAGACGAAAAATGGGGGGAGACTGATCGAAGTGTAAAAGGGGAAGTAGGTATTAAAAAAAGGGGGTATTAAAAGGTCTTGAGGATTCTCTCCGAGAAACCCGCAGTAATGGTTTTAAAATTGAAAGTTAGATTTAAAAAGGACATAGGAAAGCTTTGGGTTGGGAAAAATAGGGAGTGATGAGGGGAAAACAGTCTACCTTTTGGGTTATTGAGGCTAGGACTTTGGGTAGTTTCAAATTTGGGGCCCCCTCCCTTGGGGGGGAATCGGCCAGTGTAAAATAAAAAAAAAAATACATGGTGGGAGGGTTTGGATTTGAGTGGGACTTGCACTCAGAGTTTTTTTCCGGGTAGCATTAAAAAATTGGGGGGTAGGTCAAATGTTTGTTGTGGGATGAAATGAAAAGGACCTGCCTAGTTGGGCCAACGGGCCCCTGTGCGTGTTCCTCCTTTTTATGTTCTTATGTTTTTCTTATATATATTATATATATATATATATATTTTAAAATAAAATATATATATATATATATAATATAATTATTTTTATATTATTATATATATATACATAATATTTTATTTATTTATATTTATTATATATATAAAATATATTATATATATATTAATATATTATATTATATATATAATTAATTATATATATATATATATATTTAATTTATATATATTTATTATGCAATAAGATCACAGTAAAAGGGTGATTTGAATATGCAAAAAAAAAAAAACACTCTGAAAGAATATAGAAATTCCAAGCGCTTTCGTGACTTTCACATTATCAAGGAACTAGAAAGAAAAGTCAAGGAAGCTAAAAAGGGGTTGGCAGCACCTCACTATCAGATCCCAACGGTTAAAAACCCCGACGCGCGCCGACCCAACTTTGGGAAAGGGCCTTTGCCCAAATCACCCCACAAACTTTTACCCCAAAAAAATTTTTAAAAATTTTTTTGTCCAGTGTATTATTAAATTTCCCAAAATTTTATTAAAATTTTAAATGGATTAATTTATATAAACCCAAAGGAAATTTTCATATTTTGTAAAACTGCTTTTTTTGAAAAAAGATTCAAATTTATTCTGTCGACATGGCTTGCTTTATATACTTTTCAACTTTTGAAAATCAATTTGGGTGGTTAAAATCTTTACATGAATAAAAAGGATTGGAATTTTGTCGTTTAATGCTATATTTATGTTGTTTTAATCTTTTTCGGATTTTTTCCAGTTTTACCCTAAAAACTTTATCGCAAATTTTACAAGGATCTTTAGACCAACTATCAGCATTTTGCACCCGAAAAATTTAAAAAGTTTAAGATAGTGGAACGGGGGGAATTTTAATCATAGTTAACGGTTCTTCAGTAAGAAACTTAATAAATCATAAAAGGAACTTTGTAAAATGTTGGACTAATAAAAAACCAAAACCCGGGAATCCAGTCGACCAAATTTTTTTGCTCCATAGGGTCAGTTTATATAAATTTCCCCAAAAGGGGTTGTGATATTTTTTGGGCCCCATTGTTTGGGAAAAAAATTTTTAAATTTATGTTAAAAAAAAATAGACTTGGTGATAAATTAAGCTCCCTTGACTGACTTAAATGATTTTAAATGGTTTGTTTTGATGTTACTTCCCTTTTTTACGAAAGTTCCCGT
>NC_069457.1:23117742-23136282 GCF_026875155.1 Cherax quadricarinatus
CCCAAAAGGGTTTAAACAAATTTCCTTGGGATTCCCGAGCCATTTTGCTTGTGCTGATTAAAAAAATTGTTCGCGAAAATTCTTGGGAATCGGCTAAAATGTGTTGTGGGGAGGGTCGGTTTAAGTCCCCAGTTTGGTTCCCTGGTAGGTAAAGGGGCGGGGGCCACGGGATCATAAAGGGGTTTCCGGGAGGACATGGAAAGGGGAAGAGGGGCGTTGGTGGCTTTGGATGGCAAGGGGCTTATGACAGGGTGGAAAGAAAGGCTTTGAGAGATATTCTCCTACGACAGGGGTTTGGCAAAGAAATAGTGGGTGGGTGGATACGTTGTACTCAAACGCGAAGGTAAGGGTGCAAATCAATGGGTGTGTGGGGAGGAGTCCACCATGGAGGGGGTCTTGGCAGGGAGGGTCCTTTTATCAAACTTTTGTTTGCATGTGTTCAGGATCCCTTTTATAGGATGGTGGAGGATCGTCTAAGGACGGGGGAGGGGGATGGTGAGCAGAAGCGTTGGCCTGGTTTGTGGACTATGTTGATGTTTACAACTATTTTGGTGAGTGAAGAGACACGGTTAGGACTTTTGGAGGAAGTTGTACAAAATTTTTTGCGAGAGCTACGGGGATGAAGGTAAATCTGGAAAAGTCAATGATAATGGGGCTTGGAGAATGGGCAGGGAGATTAGATTGGGGATGTGATGTTGTGCAGCGGAGAACCAGGAGTCTGTAAATCTGTGGTGTCGTTTATGAGCTGACCTGGGGTGCTGCAAGGATTAGCAATTCGAATAGGATGGTGGAACAGGTGCAGCGACGTTTGGGAATGCTGCGACCTCACCATTTAACCCTTGGCAACGTACAATCGTCATCAATGTATACTATATAGTAAAGTCTGGTTTGTTTCGCAGTGATGCCGTTAACAGGAACAGCGATCACGAGTATTCTTAGAATGGTGTTCAAATTTTTGTGGGGCTCGGGGTTTGCAACTGGTTGCGAAGGAAGGTAGTGACATTGTTGGTATGTGGGGGAGGGTTGGGTTTGTTGATTTGAGAAAGTGCATGAATGTGTTTTATTAAAGGGAAGTGATAAGTGCAGGTGCATGGAGGGGGGGGGCACCCAGATAAGGTACATGCTCACCCGAGGAAATGGTATGGAGGCGGAAATGAAAGGGAAAGTGAAACATGTTACGTGCTTTAGTGTTAGCCAGGGAACCGGGAAAAGTGAAGGGGGGAACTTTATGTAAATTGTTAGAAAAAATTAGTGGGGGCCGGTTGAAGGGATCTACCCCATGTATGCAGGGGTGTAAATGGCGAGATTTAGAAAATTAAGGTACGACGGGGCCCGTGGGTTATTATTTTTTCCTGCAGGGGATTTTGCCCTCGGAGCAATGCTCCGAGATAGGGGGTTATCGATTTTGGGGGGGTGGGCAGATGGTTGGGGAGACGCGTTCATGTTGCTTTTTTTGGAAGGTTTGGAGTGATCAGGGTTGGTGAATAAGGTTGTGGTGAGGGGGGGGGGTCAGGGTGTGTCGGTATTGCGAGCGTTAGTCTTGAATGAATGGGGGATGAGGGTGTGGTGGGGGTTTAACTATGAAATCAGGGATAATATATTTTTGTGGGGTATGGGGGGGAAGGAGGGGTGGGGATGTGGAAAAGGACTTTGGGCGGCGACTTTTTATCGAATTGTGCGAAATAGAAAATTTTTGGGAAAAGGTGGGATGAGGTTTTTTCCGGGGTTATGGGGCCAACAATGGGGGAATTTTTGGCGTTAAAAGGGGTTTTTAACCTGCCGGGGTGGTGGGGTGGAAAAAGGGGGGGGTTTCGGGGTATTAAACGGGCTCACCCCCTTTGGGTGGCAATGAGGGTGAGGGTGTGATGGAGGTACTCGTGGGGTCTAGGTGAGAGGTTGTGAAAGTATAGTATGGGGAAAATGTTGTTACGTCTTGGTAGTTTGGTATGTGGGTGTTTAGGTTTTTAAAAGGGAAGTTTGGTGTGTTACTAAAATCATGATGAACCCTTTTTGGGAAATAATATATTCATGTTCTGCTTGGGTCTTTAAATTATTTACATACCCTAGTTTTGTCCGTATGTATTTTGGGGTTTATCTTGCTTTTTGAGCGTGAACTTCAAGATATGCAATTTTTGAAAGTTTGTAATTCATGGTTAACATTAATATTTGATATTTATTGGTGGTGTTAATCCTTCTCTTTATTAAGTGTATGTGTATAGGAATGAAATTTTTCATATCTTTTTTTAGTCTGTAAATTAAGTTTTTGTGTCTTGTTCATGCCTTACAACTCCTTAGGTAAATACTCTTTAAAGGTTTTGATGAGGTCAGTGTATGCCATTAATTAGGATAATTAATGTAGTTATTTAAAACGGGATGTAAATACGGGGGGGGGGTAGATGTCAGCCGGGCCCAGAAACTGGGCCAATAAGGGGATTATTGTAAAAGGAGGGTTGGTAGGTTTATGTATATGGTTGTGGGTTATGTTATGGTTGTGGTATGTTTGGTGTGGGTTATGTATATGGTTGTGGGTTGGTTTTGTGTGGGTTTTGTATAATGTTGTGGTTTATGTTATGGTTGGGAGGTTATGTATATGTTGTAGGTTGTATTATGGTTGTGGGTTATGATATGGTTGTGGGTTATGTATATGGTTGTGGTTTATGTAATTGGTTGTAGGTTAAATGTAATATGTTGTGGGTTATGTATTTGTTTTGGGTGTATGTATATGGTTGGGGTTATGTATATGGTTGGGGGTATGTATTTGGTTGTGGTTTTTTAATGGTTTTTGGGTTATGTTATGGTTGTGGGTATGTATATGGTGTTTTAGGTTATGTATATGTTGAGGTTAGTATATGGTGGGGGTTATGTATAGGTTGGGGGTTTAGGGAAAATGGTTTAGGTTATGATAGGGGTGTTTAGGTTATGTATATGGTTTGGTTATGTATATGGTTGTGGTTATGTAATGTTGTGGGTTATGTTTTGGGTTTTGTAGGTTATGTATATGGTTGTGGGTTATGTATATGGTTGTGGGTTATGTATTAGGTTTGTGGGTTATGTATATGTTGTGGGTTATTTTATATGGTTGTGGGTTATGTATATGGTTGGGTTATGTATATGGTTGTGGGTTATGTAATGGTTGTGGGTTATGTATATGGTTTTGGGGTTATGTTATGGTTGTGGGTTATGTATTTGGTTGTGGTTATGTATATGGTTGTGGTTATGTATATGGTTGTGGGTTATGTATATGGTTGTAGGTTATGTTTATGGTTGTAGGTTATGTATATGGTTGTGGGTTATGTATAGGGTTGTGGGTTATGTATAGGTTGTGGGTTATGTATATGGTTGTGGTTATTATATGGTTGTGGGTTATGTATATGGTTGTAGGTTATGTAATGGTTGTGGGTTATGTATATGGTTGTGGGTTATGTATATGGTTGTGGGTTATGTATATGGTTGTAGGTTTTATAGGGTTGTGGGTTATGTATATGGTTGTAATATGGCCATGTCTATGGTGTTCTTTAAATGTACCGGGATGTGTACTCGAGGTTTTGTAATATCTAGTATGGTTTTTAATTTTTAACTCTTATACATTATTGTTTTTGTTCTATGTTTTAAATAAAAAAAAAAAAAAACTCAGTATAAAAAAGTATACCTACTCCACTTAACCACATAAGGGGAAATCCCATATAGGCATTTATCAAGCTGTGAATACAACAGACAGAAAACAGACTGTCATACATAACGTACTCCAAAATGTGTACTTTGTGATGGAACACATGGCCACAGTATTGTAGTCAATACCCCATCAATGGAGGCACTTTAAACAACGTGTTCATCAGTAAAAAGGGTGCATCAAGTGTTTAGGTGAACACAAGGGAGGAAAATGCTCACTGAAGAAGTTTTTTAAATGCAAGGGTATGATCATACAGCATTTTTCCCAAAAATACTTTTGCTAAACGCAGCAGATTTTCCACAAATTTCAGGAAGTCAACAAGCAACAGCATTAAATGTGAGAGATAAGTTTAAAGCAACAGCTTCCCATAGCCGAGTTGAGTTATCTAATAAATTACACAAAACCAATGTGCTAACACTATTAAATCAAGGCTCACAAAGGTCCTTCATAAAAAGATCAGTGTTGCAGAAACTGAATAAACAACCCTAGGCCAAAATACAGTTAGATATAGCTGGTTTTCCACAATTCTGGTAAACAGACATATGACCTAGCCAGAATCACTTTTGGTCTAGGAAACAGGAAAAAGACAGTAGAAGCTGTGGGTAGTAGTTTGATTTGCCTAAGTCTGGTGCATTTTTATTATTTATTACAATCAAGGGGGAAGCGCTAAACCCGGAGGATTAACAGCGCCTGGGGGGGGATTGGAAGGCATTCGGGCTTAAATTTGGGGGAACTGGAGCACAGATCCAAATTCCCTAAATAAAGAGCCCCCACCAACATAAAGGGAAACCCTTTCCTTGAGGGGTAAGTCTGTGCAGATCCGGGGATTAGAAGAAAACATTTTGCAGCACTGAAAGCAGAAAAAGTCAGTTAGCCTGTCCTGACATACAAAACGGACACTTTTAGTCCAATTGATTTAATCATTGAAAGTGATTATTATCACTGTTTTGCAAAATATAGTAAGTAAACATGGGAAGAAGCTGATATTGATTCAGTGGAAAATGTACTAGTTACGAGAATAACCGCTAAATCATGTACCACAGCAAAAATTATCATTACTGGAAGAAATGAATGAACCAGTGATAAGTGTGGGATTTAGATGCGATAGGTATTGATGTAAATAAACCAAGCCCACAAGAGTCTCAGACTTAAAACCAATTTTTGGGAAAACTGTAAAATATAAAGATGGACAGTTTTGGGGTTTAGGTTACCATTGGAAATTAAATCCACCACATCTGCCTAGCAATTATCGCATGGCTTTCGGACAAATGAAAGCACAAATACATGAGCTCGGGAAGAATCCAGAGCTACTGATGTCTATTATAATACCATACAAAAAACATTGGACAGTAAATTCTTTGAGGAAATAGTCGAAGATAATTGAAGACAGAAGCCCCATTATCTCCCGCACCATGGAGTCAAAAAGGGATTCTGAAACCACTCCACTAAGTTTTGGGTATATAATTGCAGCGCACGTGCAAATAAAGATGTAGCAAGTCTTAATGACTGTCTGATGACCGGACCCTCACTAACTGAGAGCTTGGAGACGTGCTTATGAAATTTCGCACAAACCCATATGCCTACACGGATGAAAATTTCCAAAGCTTTCTTAAGAGTAGGACTACAAGAAATAGATAGAGATTAACTCGATTCTTGGGGCCCTGAAATCCACATGACCCCCAAAGTCCTGTTGAAAACTTATCTTTTTCAAATCAGTATTATTTGGTGCAACATCCTCTCCATTCTTACAAGAAGCTACTCTAAATACACATTTGAAGAAATCTGAAAGTCCCTTCAAAGAAATCTTAAAGAAAGTTTCTATGTGACAATCTTCAAGGGACTGTGAATAAAGAGGAGGATTTGAAATCCTTTTACAGAGAAGCTAAACAAGAGATAAAAGAAGCAAATATGCCTCTAAGGATGTGGAATACAAATTCAAAGCAATTAAGGGAACTTATCAAAGAAGATTTCCCTGAAACTGAAATTCCTGATTGCAACAATATGCTGGGACTTAATTGGAAACACACAGGAAGATACTTTGAGTCTCAAAAAAATGAACAATAAATCTTTCAGTAACACTCACTAAACGTAGTTTTTCTGTCAGAGGTATCACAATGTTTGATTTCCCCTAGGACTCCGTCTCACCAATTACCATAAAGGGTAAAAAGCTTATGCAAGATGCAGGGAAACTCAAAAATTTGGGTGGGATGAGAACTTGCCTCTAAAATGATCAAGCATGGGATGAAATATTTCCCAAAGGGGTTTAAAAAAAACTTCATCAAATTAAACTTCCCCGACAAATAGGTCAAGAGGGAAACAAGTACACATTATATGTGTTCTGTGATGCGTCCCAAACCCGAGGTTAGGCGCTGTAGCTTACATGAGTAATGCTGAAGGAAGTAAAACTAATTACTTCAAAAAGGGCCCGGGTAGCACCCTTGAAGGTCAGAACAGTACCACAATTGGAACTGACAGCACTTATGTAGGTACAAAATTAGCTGTCTATCTCAACAAAGTACTTGACATCTCACTATTGAAAAAAAACCGTGATCTGGGGTGATAATGAGGCAGTTCTCCAAATGTTAAGAAATAATAAAGAGTAAGCTGGTCTATGTATAGAACAGAAATAGCAGAAATAAAAGAGATGCAGAGAGATTATCTCTTTTTTTCTTTATGTTCTCTACCCAAGAGAATCCAACTGACCCTGTTGTCACGTGGTGTCCCACTCAAAAAATTTGTGTAATATAATTTATGGCTCCACGACCGAACTGGCTCTCTAATGAAACAACTGGCCTCAGCAAAAAAACTCACATTATGCCAGAGAAACAGTCTGCTTGAACACAGCAGAAATAATTGTGTAAATACTGAGACACAACAGAAATAGTCATTGATGATCTAAATACTCAAACTTTGGTAAACTCTTAAGAGTTACAGCTCTTGTCTTTAAATTCATTTAAGGAATAAAACCCGATTATGAATGTCTTGAACCCATTAAATACTGGGTGAAACTAATACAGAAAGATGTTTTTCTCTACAGAATTTTAATTTCTGGAAACACAAGAAAATCCCCAAAGAAACCTGTCATGATTAATTCTTTAGGACTTTATCTCGACTCAGAAAAGATTATAAGATGTCGAGGAAGAATTCATAATTCTTCACTACCCAAAGAAGCCATACATCCAATATTGATCCCCAAGAAAACATTTGGCTAACAAAACTGATTGTGCAACGCCCACAGTAACGTGTTTACATGGTGGGGTAGCTGACACACTTTGTCATATACGGGCAATCCTACTGGATACCTCAAGGTCGGACAAAGTGTGAAAAAGCAAATAAAGGACTGTATTACTTTTTCGTCACTACGATATGCGAGTATGTTTAGTATCCAGGCCCACCCCATATCCCGCTGAAAGAGTTTTGTCATATCACTCCATTTGAGGTGACCCGGTGTAGATTACACTGGACCAATAATTTTAACCCAAAAAAGTTAACAAAGTTCCCATTTAAGGTGTACATCTGTTTGTTCATTGTCTACAACTAGAGCAGTACATCTAGAAGTAGCCACTGACTGTCTGCTGAAACCTTTATCAAATTATTCAGAAGGTTTGCAGCCAGAAGGGGATGTCCCCGACTGATGAAATTTTAATAATGCAACGAACTTTGTTGCTGGTGCTGCTTATATAAGCAAGATCTTTGATCAACCAGAAGTACAACAATGCTGAATCAACGCAGTTGTCGTTGGAGATACATTCCTCCTAAATCTCCATGGCATGGCGGATTTTATGAAAGAATGATCGGGATTGTTAAAACGTTTGTTTTAAAGGGAAAACTCTTCATCGTCAAAGAATCGACTTAGAAGAATTCAGTTTCAGTTGTGACTGAAATAGAAAACAGAGTCAACAACAACCCCTAACTTATGTTACCGATGATCTGGACAATTTAGAAGTGTTAAGTCCATCTCATTTACTCCATGGCAAAGGCTCGAACCTGTTCCTCCCATGAATGATAAAGAAATCATAGAGGATCCTACTTTTTTTCGAACCTGAGCAACTCAGACGTAAATTCAAAAAAACCTTAATAAAGCGATTGAACGTTGGAGAAAATTTGGCGAGAAGACATCTCAACTCATTGAGAGAACACTTCTAGGAGCTGGTGTTCCTGAAATCATAAGTCCTTAAGAACTGGTGACATAGTGATTATTGACAATGATGGTCCGTAGGTCCAATGGCCACTTGGAAAAATTGTGACCATATATCCTGATGCAAATGGAATCATCAGGACAGTTGATGTTTTAATCAAAGGTGTAGTGAATAAGCGGACAATAAATAAACTTTGTGCCGTTAGAATTACACGAGTTGAAAACAAAATTAGTGATTCTCCAGAAACCACACAGACTAAAACTGTTCAGAAAAGACAAGCAGCAGTGTGGCGAGTGAGAAATTTAAAATTTAAAGTTAAGTGATGAATAGTTCACCTGCAGCGAATCTCCGCCGCCCCCCAGTGTGGAGAAATTTTCTCCAGGAGGGATATCACCCCCTTCAGCCCTTCAGCCCCTTTCAGCTCTGAGGGGCCCAGCCCTCTCAGAAGGGGCAAGCATCTTGTTTACCGCTACAGTGAGTAATTGATCACAGATGCCGTACGAGTATGTGGGCGTGGGCAAGTGACCGTGGCTCCTTGCAGTCCAGGTTGCAAAGCTAGTTTAATAAAAGACAGTACATCTCTTACTTTAGCAGGACAATTAAGGAAAATCCTGCTCCCTCTTTATTACCATAGTAATAATAGCGGAAAATGTTGTCTATCTTAAGACAGCAAGACTCAAACATTTGCTTTACTTCATCGAGGAAGTGGCAAGGAAGCAAAAGTACTAGGTCGCTTTTTCTTTGTGCTAGGGGAGTGACGCATGGGGGGCTTTTGGCGTCTTCAGATTACTTTTCATCTACTGAGAGTGACACTGACGCCAGGATAACCAACAAAGAACGATCTGTGCGTTAGTGTGACAAAGTGTCTCATAAACACAATAAACACTTAAGAGAAGTGTGATCAGCTTCTTTAGTGATAAGATTGTGAACAATAAAGACAAATCTTGTGGAACATATTGCACCAGTGTACGTATCCTAGAATATGGAAGACGTGGACATCCAAGGACACTTCCGCTTCTATCAAATCACCGATACTGTCGAAGGTGGGGAAGAACACCATAGCTCATGCTACAAAGCCCAAAGGTAGGTTACGAAATTTTCCCGTAGTACGGGGGACTGCGCAGTTCTTGAGTCTCAGGGGTTTGTAATCAACCTATAGTCGGCAGTAAGGTGCAGACTTTTGAGTCCAAACAAGTACGTAATTTGTCAGCAATCAGTGAATGAAATATGCTGACATAACACCACTTAGGGTAATTTATAATCTTACAAATTATAAATCTTTACAGCCCGTTGAGAGATGACTTCGACAGCTTCTCAAGACCCTCGTCTGCAGGGGCGCTGTGCAGGCGATGAGTTGTCTTTCTAAGTTAAGTACAACTCTTTAAACTTAACGGGAATGCCATTTCTCAACAAGTGGTGCACCACAGATAGTACCATGATGGGAGGAGTGTGCACCACATACAGTACCATGATGGGAAGAGTGGTGCACCACAGATAGTACCATTGATGGGAGGAGTGGTGTACCACAGATAGTACCTTGATGGGAAGAGTGGTGCACCAAAGAGAGTACCATGATGTGAGGAGTGGTGCACCAGAGATAGTACCATGATGGGAGGAGTGGTGCAAAACAGATAGTACCATGATGGGAGGAGTGGTACACCACAGATAGTGCCATGATGGGAGGAGTGGTGTACCACAGATTGTACCAAGATGGGAGGAGTGGTGCACCACAGATAGTGCCATGATGGGAGTAGTTGTGCACCACAGATAGTACCATGATTGGAGGAGTGGTGCACCAAAGATAGTACCATGATGGGAGGAGTGGTGCAAGACAGATAGTACCATGATGGGAGGAGTGATGCATTACAAATAGTACCATGATGGGAAGAGTGGTGCACAACAGATAGTACCATGATGGGAGAAGTGGTGCACCACACATAGTACCATGATGGGAGGAGTGGTGCACCACAGATAGTACCATGACGGGAGGAGTGGTGCACCACAGATAGTACCATGATAGGAGGAGTGGTGCACCACAGATGTTACCATGATGGGAGGAGTGGTGCACCACAGTACCATGATGGGAGGAGTGGTGCGCCACAGATAGTACCATGATGAGAGGAGTGGTGTACCACAGATAGTACCATGATGGGAGGAGTGGTGCACGACAGACAGTACCATGATGGGAGGAGTGGTGCACCACAGTACCATGATGGGAGGAGTGGTGCGCCACAGATAGTACCATGATGGGAGGAGTGGTGTACCACAGATAGTACCATGATGGAAGGAGTGGTGCACCACAGATAGTAACATGATGGGAGGAGTGGTGCACCACAGATTGTACCATAATGGGAGGAGTGGTGTACCACAAATAGTACCATGATGGGAGGAGTGGTGCACCAGAGATAGCAAGATAGCAAAATGATGGGAGGAGTGGAGTACCACAGATAGTACCATGGTGGGAGGAGTGGTGTACCACAGTACCATGATGGGAGGAGTGGTGCACCACAGATGGGACCATGAAAGGGGGGTGGTGCCCCACTGTCCCCTATGGGAGGATTTGGTGTACCACAGAAAAACCAAGGGGGAGGATTGGTAACCCACAGCCCCATGATGGGAAAGGAAGGGGTGACCACAAAAACCATGATGGGGGGAAGGGGGTGTCCCAAAGATTTTCCATGATGGAGGATGGTGACCACAGATAGTAAAAGGTGGGGGGAAAAGGGTTGGGGGGTACAAAAAGTACCTGGGGGAGGAGGGACACCACGGGAAACCATGTTTGGGGGAGGGGTTCCCCCACAGATTCCCAAAGAGGGGAGGGGGGTGACCACAAAATAGTTCCTGAGGGGAGGAGTGGTTTAAAAAACAATAGTCCATGATGGGGGATGGTGCACCACAGAAAGTAAAGGGTTGGGAGGAGTGGTCCCAAAAAGGGGAAAACCATGATGGGGGGGCGGTCACCCAGATAGACCATGAGGGGGGAAATGGGCAAAAAAGATATCCCATGATGGGGGGATGGGGGCAAAACAGATAAAACCCATGATGGGAGGAGTGGTCACCAAAGTTTTCCCATGTTTGGGGGATTTGGTGACCACAAAAGGGTACCATGAGGGAGGGGGTCCCACCCCAGGGGGGTCCCCTTTAAAGGGGGGAAGGGTCCCCAAAAGATGGAAAACCATAAGGGGAGGGGGGGGAACCACAATGGGAACCAGGGTTTGGGAGGAGGGGGCCCAAAGTTTGGTCCATGATGGGAGGTTTTTTGGTGCACCAAAAATTACCATGATGGGGGGGGAATGGTCACCACAAGGTACCATGATGGGAGGAGCGGTCCACAAAAAATGGTAACAGGGTGGGGGGAGTGGTGTCCCAAAAGGTTTAAGACCATGAAGGGGGGAGGGGAGCACCCAATAGTCCCATGTTTGGGAGGAGTGGGCCCACAGATACCAAAGATGGGAGGAGCGGGACCAGTACAAATTTTGGACATGGTGGGAAGGAAGGGGGGGGGTGACCACAGATGGGCCCCCTAAAGGGGAGGATTTGGTGCACCACAATAGTACCTTTAAGGGGGGAGGGGTTCCCACAGTTTATACCTTTAAGGGAGGAGGGGTTTCCACCACAGTAGAAAACCATGTTTTGGGGGAGTGGGGGAAAAAGGGGGGGCCAAAAGATAGTACCATGTTTGGAGGATTTGGTGCCCCACAGATAGTCCCATGAAGGGAGGAGTGATGACCACAGATAGACCATAAATTGGGAGTGGGTACCCCAACAGATATTCCCAAATGAGGGGGAGGAGTGGGCACCAAGAGTACCAAAAAAAGGGAGGAGTGGTGCACCACAGTCCCCATGATGGGAAAAGGGGGTGCACGACAAATGGTAACTTTAAAGGGGGAGGAGGGGTGTACCAACAGATCGGACCATAAAGGGGAAAGGAGTGGTGCCCCACAATAGTCCCAATGTTTGGGAAAGGGAGTGGTGCACCACAGATAGTCCCTTTAAGGGGGGAGGGGATGCACCAAGTTAGTACCATGTTTGGAGGATGGTACGCCACAGATGAAACCAATGATGGGGGGAGTGGTCCCACCACAGTTAGTACCATAAGGGGGGAGGGGTGCACCACAGATAGTCCCAAATGTTTGGGGGAAAATTTTTGGTTTGCACCACAGTACCATGATGGGAGGAGTGGTGCACCACATATAGTACCATGATGGGAGGAGTGGTGCACCACAGTACTGTGATAGGAGGAGTGGTGCACCACAGTACCATGATGGGAGGAGTGGTGCACCACAGATAGTACCATAATTGGAGGAGTGGTGCACCACAGATAGTACCATGATGGGAGGAGTGGTGCACCACAGATAGTACCAAGATGGGAGGAGTGGTGCACCCCAGATAGTACCATGATGGGAGGAGTGGTGCACCACAGATAGTGGTCATCATAGGTAGAGGTTGTTTTGATAAGGACCTGCCTCGCATGGGCCAGTAGGCCTTCTACAGTGTTCCTCCATTCTTATGTTCTTATGACATTCCTCAGGTCACGTGGGTCACATCTCACTCTCCGCCTATATATATAATGTCTTTCTACCTCTGTATGTTAGAAGTGATCAAGGTCCCAGGACCGAAACGTTTTCTAATAAATATGTTATAGTGTTTGCTTACGTGTCTTTCTAAACCAACTTGTCGGTATTTATTACCAAGGTTTATACCACGACAGATAGTACCATGATGGGAGGAGTGGTGCACCACAGATAGTACCATGATGGGAGGAGTGGTGCACCACAGATAGTACCATGATGGAGGAGTGGTGCACACGATGTCATGTGGAGGAGTGGTGCACCACAGATAGTACCATGATGGGAGGACTGGTGCACCACAGTACCATGATGGGAGGAGTGGTGCACCACAGTACCATGATGGGAGGACTGGTGCACCACAGTACCATGATGGGAGGACTGGTGCACCACAGTACCATGATGGAAGGACTGGTGCACCACAGTACCATGATGGGAGGAGTGGTGCACCCCATAGTACCATGATGGGAGGAGGTGACCAAATACCATGATGGGAGGACTGGTGCACCACAGTACCATGATGGGAGGACTGGTGCACCACAGTACCATGATGGGAGGACTGGTGCACCACAGTACCATGATGGGAGGACTGGTGCACCACAGTACCATGATGGGAGGACTGGTGCACCACAGTACCATGATGGGAGGACTGGTGCACCACAGTACCATGATGGGAGGACTGGTGCACCACAGTACCATGATGGGAGGACTGGTGCACCACAGTACCATGATGGGAGGACTGGTGCACCACAGTACCATGATGGGAGGACTGGTGCACCACAGTACCATGATGGGAGGACTGGTGCACCACAGTACCATGATGGGAGGACTGGTGCACCACAGTACCATGATGGGAGGAATGGTGCACCACAGATGGTCTCTAAACTTCATATTATCTAATATCTCAGTAGTCATCCAGTGTTCAGTTCTTAGTTTATTCCTAACTTCTGTAACCGGTGCAATATTATCAAGGATGGTAGTGAACGTTGTTCTGAATGTTTCCCAGGCATCATTTACGTCCGTACAACTTGTTATCACTGTCCAGTCACAGTTGTGTAGTCTACCAGTGTTTCTTTACTGAAGTTTCTAGTTTCTAGTTGACCTCATTTTTATTGTCCTGTGTAGGCCTATTCTCTCCCTAGTTATTTTCCTGGTGCAGTAAATGATGAAATGATCACTAAGACCTGTGGTAATGACGCCTGACTGACTAATGTTCTCAGAGCGGTTACAAAGTATGTGGTCAATTAGGGTGGCTGAGAACTGTGTGATCCGGGTTGGTGTATTAGTAAGTTAAGTGTAACTATTTAACCTAGAATTTGCTTATACCTTTTGCATAGCCCGTTATTTTGCTGCCGAAAACAGATATTGAAGTCGCCCAGTATTATTGTCTCGCAATTGTTTTCAAGTCCTGACAATACTCTGGAAAAGTCTTCTAAGAACTGGTCCTGGGTAGGAGGGCGGTAACTAGTTCCTACTAAGATGGGTTTGGTCTTGGGAAGCAGCACTTCAAACCATAGAATCTCCAGTTTATTGTTATTTAAATCAGGTCTTGGGTTTGAATCTAAGTCATTTCTTATGTAGGCACATACCTCACTACCTTTTCTGTTCCTATACCACGGGTGGGGATAGAACCCGCGGTCACAGAGTCTCAAAACTCCAGACAGTCGCGTTAGCCACTGGACCAGCTAGCGTCAATAAGATTCCTCCAACTAGGTATATTTCTACACCATAGGCACCACTGTGACCACAAATGCAAGTTTTTACAGATGAATCTTCAGATGGTGTAGAAATATACCTAGTTAGATGAATCTTATTTTGTTTGTAATTTGTTTGCATTATGTTTGTTTGCAATCGTGTCATTACGATTTCGTGAGTCTGTTTCTATCTAAGCGATTTATATTGTAACCTTCTATTTTGACCTCGTCGTCAGTCACTGTATCAATCCAACCATAATTCAGAGATGGATGTAACTGCCGCCATAGTTCTTTTACCTAGAATTATAATCTCTGCCAATTTTGGAAAAAGTGATCTTGCGTTGACATGAATAAAGTGAAAGTCTGTTTTCACAAAACAATTATAATCATCAATAAATGGCATGGAGTTATTAATATTATAGATAGGTGAATCAATGTCATCATTGTTAAGGGTAACTGTGCCAAAGTGCATTTGTTGCAGACGAAATGATTTCTGGCAACATTACCATAACAAACCTCATAAACAATTATTGGAGGACATGTAGGTAAGGTGTTGGGGAAGGTCATGGAGGTGGGTGTTGGGGAAGGTCATGGAGGTGGGCGTTGGGGAAGGTCATGGAGGCTCATTAGGGACTATGATGTAAGTCCTCACTGCGTCGGTAAACTAGACTTCACACTCATCACTATTCTTCACTTCACACTCAACACTGTACTTCACTTCACACTCAACACTGTGTTTCACTTCACACTCAACACACTCACTCTTATAGGAGTCAGGAATCGCGGGAAGAACTAAAAGTCATAAATGAAATCGAAAGAAACCCAAAGTATTTCTTTTCCTATGCCAAATCAAAGTCGAGAACAACGTCCGTATTGGGCCCTTACTTAAACAAGATGGGTCCTACACAGATGACAGAAAGGAAATGAGTGAGCTACTCAAATCCCAGTAAGACTCAGTTTTTAGCAAGCCGCTAACCAGACTGAGAGTCGAAGATCTAAATGAATTTTTTATGAGAGAGCCACAGAATTTGGTAAACACAAGCCTATCTGATGTTATCCTGACGCCAAAAGACAGGACTCGCAGCAATGGTTTCAAGTTGGAAAAATTCAGATTAAGGAAGGATATAGGAAAGCACTGATTTGGTAACAGAGTTGTGGATGAGTGGAACAAAACTCCCGAGTACAGTTATTCAGGCTAAAACGTTGTGTAGTTTTAAAAATAGGTTAGATAAATACATGAGTGGGTGTGAGTGTGTGTGAGTAAGACCTGACTAGCTTGTGCTGCTGGGTCTGGTGCCGTGCTCCTTCCTTGAGTGGAGGTGACCAGACAGGGTGGGTCATTGGGCAAATCCGGGGGGATAAAATGGACCTGCTCTGCATGGGTCAGTAGGCCTGTTGCAGTTTTCCTTCTTTCTTGTGTTCTTAACAGGGAATAAATGACATGCCCATGCACTCTGCCCCAGGGCCAGACTCATGGAACTCCGTGTTCATCAAGAACTGCAAAAAGCCTCTATCACGAGCTTTTAACATCCTATGGAGAGGGAGCATGGACACAGGGGTCTTCCCACAGCTACTAAAAACAACAGACATAGCCCACTCCACAAAGGGGCAGTACAGAAATAGCAAAGAACTACAGACAGATATCATAAAAAATCTTTGGAAAGGGTCCTAAGAAGCAAAATCGCCACCCATCTAGAAACCCATCGATTACACAACCCAGGGCAACATGGGTTTAGAGCAGGTCGCTCCTGTCTGTCTCAACTATTGGATCACTACGACAAGGTCCTAGAATCACTAGAAGACAAAAAAAATGCAGATGTAATATACACAGACTCTGCAAAAGCCTTCGACAAATGTAACCATGGCGTAATAGCGCACAAAATGCGTGCCAAAGGAAATAACAGAAAAAGTTCGTGGATGGATCTATAATTTCCTGACAAATAGAACACAAAGAGTAGTAGTCAACAGAGTAAAGTCTGAGGCGGCTACGGTGAAAAGCTCTGTTCCGTAAGCATAGTACTCGCTCCCATCTTGTTCCTCAGCTGTTATTATAGTAACAAATGTCGAGATCTTTTGTTTCTCTCTGTTTATCGCTATATCTCTTAGTCTCTCCAGAGACTGGTCAACAAACTGATCTTTGATCAAGTCCTCATAAGTAAGAACTTTAATATGAGTGGTGAGTCCTCATATCTGACAAAGACTGCTAAGAAAATGATAGGATGGACAATGAGAACGTTCAAAACTAGGGACGCCAAACCTACAATGATTCTCTTCAAATCGTTTGTTTTCTTTAGGCTGAAATTCTGATGTACACTAATTGCCCTTTTCAAGGCAGACAAGATTGCTGACTGGAGAGTGTACAAAGACTTTCACGGCACATGTAAGTACGATAAAGCACCTAAATTACTGGGAACGGTTGAAGACCCTTGATAATATACACTTGGAAAATACTAGAGGGATTAGTACCAAATTTGCACCCGAAAATCCCTCCCTATGAAAGCAAAAGACGTGGCAGGAGATGCACATTCTCGTAATGACAAGCAAGGGCGCTACGAGTACACTGTCTTCAAGAAGGCACTGGACAAGCTTCTAAAGGTAGTGCTTGATTAACCGGGCTGTGGTTCGTACGTCAGTTTGCATGCGGCCAGCAGTAACAACCTGGTTGATCAGACCCTGGGCCACCGCTAGACATAGTCTCAGACCGAGCCGTGGGGTTTTGACCCCGAAACCCTCTCCAGGTAAACTCCAGGTTAGTGGTGAAACTTACCTCCTCCAGGTGTATCAGTTGGTTAGTGGTGTAACTTCCCTCCTTCAGGTGTATCAGTAAGTTAGTGGTGTAACTTCCCTCCTTCAGGTGTATCAGTAAGTTAGCGGTGTAACTTCCCTCCTTCAGGTGTATCAGTAAGTTAGTGGTGTAACTTCCCTCCTTCAGGTGTATCAGTTGGTTAATGGTGTAACTTCCCTCCTTCAGGTGTATCAGTTGGTTAGTGGTGTAACTTCCCTCCTTCAGGTGTATCAGTAAGTTAGTGGTGTAACTTCCCTCCTTCAGGTGTATCAGTTGGTTAGTGGTGTAACTTCCCTCCTTCAGGTGTTTCAGTAAGTTAGTGGTGTGGTAGATAAGACACATAGGCAACATTTAGGCAACTTTATTCCGAAACGTTTCGCCTACACAGTAGGCTTCTTCAGTCGAGTACAGAAACTAGGCGGGAGAAGTAGAGATGTGAAGACGATGTAATCAGTCCATCACCCTTGAAGTCGTAGTTTTGAGGTTTTCAGTCCCTCAGCCTTGAAAAGTTCTGTTCCAAAGTCTAGAACTAACCAGACTTTGGAAGAGAACTTCACCAGGCTGAGGGACTGAAAACCTCAAATCTACGACTTCAAGGGTGATGGACTGATTACATCGTCTTCACATTTCTACTTCTCCCGCCTACTTTCTGTATTCGACTGAAGAAGCCTACTGTGTAGGCGAAACGTTTCGGAATAGAATTGCCTAAATGTTGCCTATGTGTCTTATCTACCAACCTGTCGGTATTGTATACAATTTGATAATCACTCAAGTTAGTGGTGTAATTTCCCTCCTTCAGGTGTATCAGTTGGTTAGTGGTGTAACTTCCCTCCTTCAGCGGTTACATCCTCGTCCAACTGAGGTACAAGTTACGGTGGTATATTAAGAGTATCAGTAACCTAGTGGTTACTTCCCTCGTCGATCTGAGATACAAGTTACGGTGCTATATTAAGAGTATCAGTAGCGTAGTGGTTACTTCCCTCTACACACACACATGGGGGTCCCGAAACCTGGAGAGCCAAGATGCTGGATGTGTTTCTGGAAAACCTCATGCACCAACATGTTAAGGACACTACCAGAGAGAGAGGAGAAGATGAACCAGCAAGGCTGGACCTTGTGTTCACCCTGAGTAGCTCAGACATCGAGGACATCACATATGGAGCTAGCGACCACGTGGTTCTGAGCTTTGGTTCTGAGCTACAAGTGGAGAAGGTAATAGTAGTAGAATGGGAAAAGCCAAACTATAAAAGGGGGAACTACAAAGGTATGAGGACCTTCCTGCAAGAGAGATGGTAGGAAAGTCAGTAAACGAAATTATGGTCTATATAACAACAAAATGCAAGGAGGCAGAGGAAAGGTTTGTTCTCAAGGGCAACAGAAATAATGGGAAGACCAGAATAAGCCCTTGGCTTACCAGACGGTGTAAGGAGGCAAAAACTAAGTGTGCTAGAGAATGAAAAAAATACAGAAGGCAAAGGACCCTGGAAAATAAAGAGATTAGTCGACGAGCCAGAAACGAGTATGCACATATAAGGAGGGAGGTGCAGCGGCAGTATGAAAACGACATCTCTAAGCCCAATATTCCTGCTATTACTCCTTGGTTCAAATGTTCTCGAAAACATTTGAACCAAGGAGAAGGAGCAGAATATTGGGGTTTGAGAGTTAGTGATGGGGGAAAGGGGGG
>NC_069457.1:23136782-23157650 GCF_026875155.1 Cherax quadricarinatus
CTTAGTGACCACCTCTCCATCGATGTTTACAACTAAGTGAATCACCTCTCCATCATCTTAGTGACCACCTCTCCATCAGAGGAAACAATATGTACCACCTCTACATCTCTTAGTGACTCACCTCTCCATCGTGATGTTTAAAAACTATGTGACTCACCTCTCTACTTTTACTCACCCCCCATCATCTTTTGACCCGCCTCTCCATCATGATGTTAACAACTATGTGACTCACCTCTCCATCATCTTAGTGACTCACTTCTCCATCATGTTGTTAACAACTATGTGACTCACCTCTCCATCTTAGTGACTCACCTCTCCATCATCTTAGTGACTCACCTCTCAATCGTCTTAGTGACTCACCTCTCCATCATCTTTGTGAATCACTTCTCCTCATCTTGGTGACTCACCTCTCCATATAGATGTTAACATCTATGTGACTCACCTCTCTATTATCTTAGTGACTCACCTCTCCTTCATGATGTTAACAACTATGTGACTCACCTCTTTATCATCTTAGTGATTCACTTCTCCATCATCTTGGTGACTCACCTCTCCATCATGATGTTAACAACTATGTGACTCACCTGTCCATCATCTTAGTGACTCATCTCTCCATCATGATGTTAACAACTATGTGACTCACCTCTCCATCATCTTAGTGACTCACCTCTCCATCATGATGTTAACAACTATGTGATTCAGCTCTCCATCGTCTTAGTGACTCACCTCTCCATCATGATGTTAACAACTATGGGACTCACCTCTCCATCATCTTAGTGACTCACCTCTACATCATCTTAGTGACTCACCTCTCCATTATCTTAGTGACTCACCTCTCCATCATCTTAGTGACTCACCTCTCCATCATGATGTTAACAACTATGTGACTCACCTCTCCATCATCTTAGTGACTCACCTCTCCATCATGATGTTAACAACTATGTGACTCTCCTCTCCATCCTAATGACTCACCTCTCCATCATCTTAGTGACTCATCTCTCCATCATGATGTTAACAACTATGTGACTCACCTCTCCATCTTAGTGACTCACCTCTCCATCATCTTGATGACTCACCTGTCCATCATGATGTTAACAACTATGTGACTCACCTCTCCATCTTAGTGACTCACCTCTCCATCATCTTAGTGACTCACCTCTCCATCATCTTAGTGACTTACCTCTCCATCATGATTTTAACAACTATGTTCACTCATCCATCTTACCCCAGATTTTCCAAACTTTTCCAAAACAGGGGCGAAAGTCAGCTTTGAACCCGGGTTTCATAGGTTTTATTCCCACCAGAAACAATTGGTTTCACCTTTTCCCAAGAGGGGGTCCCCGGGGGCTTTTCCCCCAAAACCCCTTAGGTTATTCCAAAAAGCTCGGTCCCGCCAAGGGGCCCCCCGGAAACGGCCCCCCCCCGCCGGCCCACCCCGCCCCGCCCCGCCCACCACAGAACCCCACGCCCCAGCACCCGGACACCCCCAAACCCCTTCTGTAGTGCTTCCTGCTGTTATTCCCCGGATCGCTCCGCTCCTCGAGCTTTTTTTTTCGAATTTTTTGGGCGGAGACCACTTCCTGGGGAGAAATTTTTCGTTTTTTTTCCGTTTTATTTTTCCACCGGCCCTTGTCTCCCCCCTTTCCCCTAAGATGAAATTTTTTACCCACTTTTCCTACATTTCACAGTGTTGAAGTTTTTTCGAGAAGCAAACCAAATTTCCATTTATTTTTTTTTAAATTTTGATTTCCCCCCCAACTCCTGGGTCAAGACCCCTCTCCACCTCCCACCCCTCACCCCCCCTTTCCACCCACACTCAACCTCTAAGCCCAATATTCCTGCTCCCTTCTCCGGTTCAAATTTTTTCGAGAACATTTGACCAAGGAGTAATAGCAGGAATTTTGGGGGCTTAAGATTCGTTTCATATGCCGCTGCCCTCCCTCCTTATATCCCATACTCGTTTCCTGGCTCGTCGACAATCTTTTTTTTCCGGGTCCTTTGCCTTCTGTATTTTTTTTCATTCTCAGAAACTTAGTTTTGCCTCCTTACACCGTCTGGAACCCAAAGGGCTATTCGGGTCTTCCCATTATTTCTGTTGCCCTTGAGAAACAAATTTTTTCCCTTGCCCCCTTTGGCTTTTTGTTGTTATTAGACCAAAATTTTCGTTTACTGACTTTCCTACCATCTCTCTTGCAGGAAGGTCCCATATTTTTGTATTTTCCCCCTTTTTATTTTGGGCTTTTCCCTTTCTACTACTATTCCCTTTCCCCCTTGTAGCTCAGAACCAAAGCCAAAACCACGTGGTCGCTACCAAAAATGTGATGTCCCGAGTCTGAGCTACTCGGGTAAAAAAAGGTCCAGCCTTTTTTGGTTCACCTCCTCTCTCTCTGGGAGTGTCCTTAACATGTTGGTGCATGAGGTTTTCCGAAACACATCCAGCATCTTGCTCCCAGGTTTTCGGGGCCCCCCCTGTGTGGGGTAAAGGGGAAGTAACCACACGCACTGATCTCTTAATTAGCACCGTAAATTTTATCTCAGATCGACGAGGGAAGTAACCCTAGGTTACTGAAAACCTAAATAACCACCGTAACTTGTACCTCATTGGACGAGGAGTAACCCTGAAAGGGGGGAAGTTACAAACCCCTAACCAACTGAAAAACCTGAAGGAGGGAAATTACACCATAAATTTGATTATCAAATTGATACAATACCGACAGGTTGGGAATAGACACATAGGCAACATTTTTGGCAATTTTATTCCGAAACGTTTTTGCCTACACAGTAGGCTTCTTCGTCGAATACAGAAAATAGGCGGGGAGTAAAAATTGAAGACGATTAACAGCCATCACCCTTTAAGTCGAGATTTGGGGGTTTTCAGCCCCAGCCTGGTGAATTTCCTTCCCCAAAACTGGGTTTGTTCTAGACTTTTGGGCAAACTTTTTTAAAAGGGTGAGGACGAAAACCCAAAACACACTTCAAAGGGGGAGGACTGATTACATCGTCTTCAAAAATCTCTACTTTCCCGCCTAGTTTCTGTACCGACTGAAGAAGCCTACTGTGGGGGCGAAACGTTTTTGGAAAAAAGTTCCTAAAATTTGCCTTTGCTTTTCCCAACCACAACTTTTCTGAAACACCTAAGGGGGAAGTTACACCACTAACCAAAGATACACCTGAAGGAGGGGAAATTACAAACCCCTAAAATTACTGATACAACCCGAAGGAGGGGAAAAAAACCACTAACCAACTGAACACCGAAGGAGGGAAGTTACAAACCATTTAAACCAACTGATACACCTGAAGGAGGGAAGTTCACCACTAACTTCTGAAACACCTGAAGGGGGGAATTACAAAAAGCTAAAATTACGATACACCTGAAGGAGGGAAGTTACACCACTAACTTACTGATACACCTGAAGGAGGGAAGTTACACCACTAACCAACTGATACACCTGGAGGAGGTAAGTTTCACCACTAACCTGGAGTTTACCTGGAGAGGGTTTCGGGGTCAAAACCCCACGGCTCGGTCTGAGACTATGTCTAGCGGTGGCCCGGGGTCTGATCAACCAGGTTGTTACTGCTGGCCGCATGCAAACTGACGTACGAACCACAGCCCGGTTAATCAAGCACTACCTTTAGAAGCTTGTCCAGTGCCTTCTTGAAGACAGTGTACTCGTAGCGCCCTTGCTTGTCATTACGAGAATGTTGCATCTCCTGCCACGTCTTTTGCTTTCATAGGGAGGGATTTTCGGGTGCAAATTTGGTACTAATCCCTCTAGTATTTTCCAAGTGTATATTATCAAGGGTCTTCAACCGTTCCCAGTAATTTAGGTGCTTTATCGTACTTACATGTGCCGTGAAAGTTCTTTGTACACTCTCCAGGTCAGCAATCTTGTCTGCCTTGAAAAGGGCAATTAGTGTACATCAGAATTTCAGCCTAAAGAAAACAAACGATTTGAAGAGAATCATTGTAGGTTTGGCGTCCCTAGTTTTGAACGTTCTCATTGTCCATCCTATCATTTTCTTAGCAGTCTTTGTCAGATATGAGGACTCACCACTCATATTAAAGTTCTTACTTATGAGGACTTGATCAAAGATCAGTTTGTTGACCAGTCTCTGGAGAGACTAAGAGATATAGCGATAAACAGAGAGAAACAAAAGATCTCGACATTTGTTACTATAATAACAGCTGAGGAACAAGATGGGAGCGAGTACTATGCTTACGGAACAGAGCTTTTCACCGTAGCCGCCTCAGACTTTACTCTGTTGACTACTACTCTTTGTGTTCTATTTGTCAGGAAATTATAGATCCATCCACGAACTTTTTCTGTTATTCCTTTGGCACGCATTTTGTGCGCTATTACGCCATGGTTACATTTGTCGAAGGCTTTTGCAGAGTCTGTGTATATTACATCTGCATTTTTTTTGTCTTCTAGTGATTCTAGGACCTTGTCGTAGTGATCCAATAGTTGAGACAGACAGGAGCGACCTGCTCTAAACCCATGTTGCCCTGGGTTGTGTAATCGATGGGTTTCTAGATGGGTGGCGATTTTGCTTCTTAGGACCCTTTCAAAGATTTTTTATGATATCTGTCTGTAGTTCTTTGCTATTTCTGTACTGCCCCTTTGTGGAGTGGGGCTATGTCTGTTGTTTTTAGTAGCTGTGGGAAGACCCCTGTGTCCATGCTCCCTCTCCATAGGATGTTAAAAGCTCGTGATAGAGGCTTTTTGCAGTTCTTGATGAACACGGAGTTCCATGAGTCTGGCCCTGGGGCAGAGTGCATGGGCATGTCATTTATTCCCTGTTAAGAACACAAGAAAGAAGGAAAACTGCAACAGGCCTACTGACCCATGCAGAGCAGGTCCATTTTATCCCCCCGGATTTGCCCAATGACCCACCCTGTCTGGTCACCTCCACTCAAGGAAGGAGCACGGCACCAGACCCAGCAGCACAAGCTAGTCAGGTCTTACTCACACACACTCACACCCACTCATGTATTTATCTAACCTATTTTTAAAACTACACAACGTTTTAGCCTGAATAACTGTACTCGGGAGTTTTGTTCCACTCATCCACAACTCTGTTACCAAATCAGTGCTTTCCTATATCCTTCCTTAATCTGAATTTTTCCAACTTGAAACCATTGCTGCGAGTCCTGTCTTTTGGCGTCAGGATAACATCAGATAGGCTTGTGTTTACCAAATTCTGTGGCTCTCTCATAAAAAATTCATTTAGATCTTCGACTCTCAGTCTGGTTAGCGGCTTGCTAAAAACTGAGTCTTACTGGGATTTGAGTAGCTCACTCATTTCCTTTCTGTCATCTGTGTAGGACCCATCTTGTTTAAGTAAGGGCCCAATACTGGACGTTGTTCTCGACTTTGATTTGGCATAGGAAAAGAAATACTTTGGGTTTCTTTCGATTTCATTTATGACTTTTGGTTCTTCCCGCGATTCCTGACTCCTATAAGAGTGAGTGTGTTGAGTGTGAAGTGAAACACAGTGTTGAGTGTGAAGTGAAGTACAGTGTTGAGTGTGAAGTGAAGAATAGTGATGAGTGTGAAGTCTAGTTTACCGACGCAGTGAGGACTTACATCATAGTCCCTAATGAGCCTCCATGACCTTCCCCAACGCCCACCTCCATGACCTTCCCCAACACCCACCTCCATGACCTTCCCCAACACCTTACCTACATGTCCTCCAATAATTGTTTATGAGGTTTGTTATGGTAATGTTGCCAGAAATCATTTCGTCTGCAACAAATGCACTTTGGCACAGTTACCCTTAACATTATTATTATAATCAAAAAGAAGCGCTAAGCCACAAGGACTATACAGCGTTACCCTTAACAATGATGACATTGATTCACCTATCTATAATATTAATAACTCCATGCCATTTATTGATGATTATAATTGTTTTGTGAAAACAGACTTTCACTTTATTCATGTCAACGCAAGATCACTTTTTCCAAAATTGGCAGAGATTATAATTCTAGGTAAAAGAACTATGGCGGCAGTTACATCCATCTCTGAATTATGGTTGGATTGATACAGTGACTGACGACGAGGTCAAAATAGAAGGTTACAATATAAATCGCTTAGATAGAAACAGACTCACGAAATCGTAATGACACGATTGCAAACAAACATAATCCAAACAAATTACAAACAAAATAAGATTCATCTAACTAGGTATATTTCTACACCATCTGAAGATTCATCTGTAAAAACTTGCATTTGTGGTCACAGTGGTGCCTATGGTGTAGAAATATACCTAGTTGGAGGAATCTTATTGACGCTAGCTGGTCCAGTGGCTAACGCGACTGTCTGGAGTTTTGAGACTCTGTGACCGCGGGTTCTATCCCCACCCGTGGTATAGGAACAGAAAAGGTAGTGAGGTATGTGCCTACATAAGAAATGAGTTAGCTTCAAACCCAAGACCTGATTTAAATAACAATAAACTGGAGATTCTATGGTTTGAAGTGCTGCTTCCCAAGACCAAACCCATCTTAGTAGGAACTAGTTACCGCCCTCCTACCCAGGACCAGTTCTTAGAAGACTTTTCCAGAGTCTTGTCCGGAGTTGAAAGCAATTGCGAGACAATAATACTGGGCGACTTCAATATCTGTTTTCAGCAGCAAAATAACGGGCTATGCAAAAGGTATAAGCAAATTCTAGGTTAAATAGTTACACTTAACTTACTAATACACCAACCCGGATCACACAGTTCTCAGCCACCCTAATTGACCACATACTTTGTAACCGCGCTGAGAACATTAGTCAGTCAGGCGTCATTACCACAGGTCTTAGTGATCATTTCATCATTTACTGCACCAGGAAAATAACTAGGGAAGGATAGGCCTACACAGGACAATAAAAATGAGGTCAACTAGAAACTAGAAACTTCAGTAAAGAAACACTGGTAGACTACACAACTGTGACTGGACAGAGATAACAAGTTGTACGGACGTAAACGATGCCTGGGAAACATTCAGAACAACGTTCACTACCATCCTTGATAATATTGCACCAGTTACAGAAGTTAGAATAAACTAAGAACTGAACACTGGATGACTACTGAGATATTAGATAATATGAAGTTTAGAATGAACCATCATGTATGGTGCACCATTCCTCCCATCATGGTACTGTGGTGCACCAGTCCTCCCATCATGGTACTGTGGTGCACCAGTCCTCCCATCATGGTACTGTGGTGCACCAGTCCTCCTCCCATCATGGTACTGTGGTGCACCAGTCCTCCCATCATGGTACTGTGGTGCACCAGTCCTCCCATCATGGTACTGTGGTGCACCAGTCCTCCCATCATGGTACTGTGGTGCACCAGTCCTCCCATCATGGTACTGTGGTGCACCAGTCCTCCCATCATGGTACTGTGGTGCACCCAGTCCATCCCATCATGGTACTGTGGTGCACCAGTCCTCCCATCATGGTACTGTGGTGCACCAGTCCTCCCATCATGGTACTATCTGTGGTGCACCACTCCTCCCATCATGGTACTGTGGTGCACCAGTCCTTCCATCATGGTACTGTGGTGCACCAGTCCTCCCATCATGGTACTGTGGTGCACCAGTCCTCCCATCATGGTACTGTGGTGCACCATCCCACTGTCCTGCCCATCATGGTACTGTGGTGCACCACTCCTCCCATCATGGTACTATCTGTGGTGCACCACTCCTCCCATCATGGTACTATCTGTGGTGCACCACTCCTCCCATCATGGTACTATCTGTGGTGCACCACTCCTCCCATCATGGTACTATCTGTCGTGGTATAAACCTTGGTAATAAATACCGACAAGTTGGTTTAGAAAGACACGTAAGCAAACACTATAACATATTTATTAGAAAACGTTTCGGTCCTGGGACCTTGATCACTTCTAACATACAGAGGTAGAAAGACATTATATATATAGGCGGAGAGTGAGATGTGACCCACGTGACCTGAGGAATGTCATAAGAACATAAGAATGGAGGAACACTGTAGAAGGCCTACTGGCCCATGCGAGGCAGGTCCTTATCAAAACAACCTCTACCTATGATGACCACTATCTGTGGTGCACCACTCCTCCCATCATGGTACTATCTGGGGTGCACCACTCCTCCCATCTTGGTACTATCTGTGGTGCACCACTCCTCCCATCATGGTACTATCTGTGGTGCACCACTCCTCCAATTATGGTACTATCTGTGGTGCACCACTCCTCCCATCATGGTACTGTGGTGCACCACTCCTCCTATCACAGTACTGTGGTGCACCACTCCTCCCATCATGGTACTATATGTGGTGCACCACTCCTCCCATCATGGTACTGTGGTGCACCACTCCTCCAATCATGGTACTATCTGTGGTGCACCACTCCTCCCTTCATGGTACTATCTGTGGTGCACCACTCCTCCCATCATGGTACTATCTGTGGCGTACCACTCCTCCAATCATGGTACTATCTGTGGTGCATCACTCCTCCCTTCATGGTACTATCTGTGGTGCACCACTCCTCCAATCATGGTACTATCTGTGGTGCACCACTCCTCCCTTCATGGTCCTATCTGTGGTACACCACTCCTCCCATCATGTTACCATTTGTCGTGCACCGCTCCTCCCATCATGGTACTGTGGTGCACCACTCCTCCCTTCATGGTACTATCTGTGGTGCACCACTCCTCCCATCATGGTACTATCTGTGGCGTACCACTCCTCCAATCATGGTACTATCTGTGGTGCATCACTCCTCCCTTCATGGTACTATCTGTGGTGCACCACTCCTCCAATCATGGTACTATCTGTGGCATACCACTCCTCCCATCATGGTACTATCTGTGGCTACTCACTCCTCCAATCATGGTACTATCTGTGGTGCACACTCCTCCCTCATGGTACTATCTGTGTGCGTACCACTCCTCCAATCATGGTACTATCTGTGGTGCACCACTCCTCCCTCATGTACTTTCGTGGTGCACCACTCCTCCCTTCATGGTACCTATCTGTGGCGACCACTCCTCCAATCATGGTACTATCTGTGGTGCACCACTCCTCCCATCATGGTACTATCTGTGGCGTACCACTCCTCCAATCATGGTACTATCTGTGGTGCATCACTCCTCCCTTCATGGTCCTATCTGTGGTACACCACTCCTCCCACCATGTTACCATTTGTCGTGGACCGCTCCTCCCATCATGGTACCGTCTGTGGTGCACCATCCCTCCCATCATGGTACTATGTGTGGTGCACCACTCCTCCCATCATGGTACTATCTGTGGAGCACCACTCCTCCCATCATGGTCCTATCTGTGGTACACCACTCCTCCCATCATGTTACCATCTGTCGTGCACCGCTCCTCCCATCATGGTACCATCTGTGGTGCACCATTCCTCCCATCATGGTACTATCTGTGGTGCACAACTCCTCCCATCATGGTACAATCTTTGGTGTACCACTCCTCCCATCATGGTTCTATCTGTGGTGCACCACTCCTCCCATCATGGTACTATCTGTGGTGTACCACTCCTCCCATCATGGTACTATCTGTGGTGCACCGCCCCTCCCATCATGGTACCATCTGTGGTGCACCACTCCTCATATCATGGAACTATCTGTGGTGCACCACTCCTCCCATCATGGTACTATCTGTTGTGCACACTCCTCCCATCATGGTACATTGTGGTTCACCCCCTCCCATCATGGTCACTGTGGTCAACTCCTCCCATATCATGGTACTATCTGTGGTCACCCTCCTCCCTATCATGGTACTATCTGTGGTACACCACTCCTCCCATCATGGTACTGTGGTGCACCACTCCTCCATCATGGTACTGTGGTACACAACTCCTCCCATCATGGTACTATCTGTGGTACACCACTCCTCCCATCATGGTACTGTGGTGCACCACTCCTCCCATCATGGTACTATCTGTGGTACACCACTCCTCCCATCATGGTACTATCGTGGTACACCACTCCTCCATCATGGTACAATCTGTGGTACTCCACTCCTCCCATCATTTTGGTATCTCTGGTGCACCACTCCTCCCATCATGGTACTATTTGTGGTACACCACTCCTCCCATTATGGTACAATCTGTGGTACACCACTCCTCCCATCATGGTGCTGTGTTGCACCACTCCTCCCATCATGGTACTGTGGTACACCACTCCTCCCATCATGGTACTATCTGTGGTGCACCACTCCTCCCATCATGGTACTATCTGTTGTGCACCACTCCTTCCATCATGGGACTATCTTTGGTGCACCATTCCTCCCATCATGGTACTATCTGTGGTGTACCGCTCCTCCCATCATGGTACTATTTGTGTTACACCACTCCTCCCACCATTTTACTATCTGTGGTGCACCACTCCTCCCATCATGGTACTATCTGTGGTACACCACTCCTCCCATCATGGTACTATCTGTGGTACACCACTCCTCCCATCATGGTACTGTGGTTCACCACTCCTCCCATCATGGTACTGTGTACACCACTCCTCACCATCATGTACTATCTGTGGTGACCACTCCTCCCATCATGGTACATCTGTGTACACCACTCCTCCCATCATGGTACTGTGGTGCACCACTCCTCCCATCATGGTACTGTGGTACACAACTCCTCCCATCATGGTACTATCTGTGGTACACCACTCCTCCCATCATGGTACTGTGGTCATCCACATTCACTCCCTCCCATCATGGTAATGTGGTACACAACTCCTCCCATCCATGGTACTATCTGTGGTACACCACTCCTCCATCATTTGCATGTACTATCTCTGGTACACCACTCCTCCCATCATGGTACTGTGGTTCACCACTCCTCCCATCATGGTACTGTGGTACACAACTCCTCCCATCATGGTACTATCTGTGGTACACCACTCCTCCTATCATGGTACTATCTGTGGTACACCACTCCTCCCATCATGGTACTGTGGTGCACCACTCATCCCATCATGGTACTGTGGTACACCACTCCTCCCATCATGGTACTATCTGTGGTACTCCACTCCTCCTCATTTATCTGCTATCTGGTAACCTCATCATGGTTGTTACACCACATCCTCCCATCATGGTACTGTGGTGCACCACTCCTCCCATCATGGTACTATCTGTGGTGTACCACTCCTCCCATCATGGCACTATCTGTCGTACACCACTCCTCCCATCATGGTACTATCTGTGGTACACCACTCCTCCCATCATGGTACTATCTGTGGTGCACCACTCCTCCCATCATGGTACATCGGGTACACACTCCTCCCATCATGGTACTATCTGTGGTACAACCACTCCTCCCATCATGGTACTATCTTGGGTACACACTCCTCCCATCAAGGTACTTGTTGTGTGCACCACTCCTCCCATCATGTACTATCTGTGGTGACCACTCCTCCCATCATGGTACTATCTGTGTACACCACTCCTCCCATCATGTACTATCTGTGGTACACCACTCCTCCCATCATGGTGCTATCTGTGGTGCACCACTCCTCCCATCATGGTACTATCGGTGGTACACCACTCCTCCCATCATGGTATTATCTGTGGTACACCACTCCTCCCATCATGGTTCTATCTCTGGTGTACCACTCCCCATCAGGTACTGTGGTGCACCACTCCTCCCATCAAGGTACTATCTGTGGTGCACCACTCCTCCCATCATGGTACTATCTGTGGTACACCACTCCTCCCATCATGGTACTATCTGTGGTACACCACTCCTCCCATCATGGTACTGTGGTGCACCACTCCTCCCATCATGGTACTATCTGTGGTGCACCACTCCTCCCATCATGGTACTATCTGTGGTGCACCACTCCTCCCATCATGGTACTATCTGTGGTGCACCACTCCTCCCATCATGGTACTATCTGTGGTACACCACTCCTCCCATCATGGTACTATCTGTTGTGCCCAACTCTTCCCATCATGGTACTATTTGTAATGCATCACTCCTCCCATCATGGTACTATCTGTCTTGCACCACTCCTCCCATCATGGTACTATCTTTGGTGCCCCACTCCTCCAATCATGGTACTATCTGTGGTGCACAACTACTCCCATCATGGCACTATCGTGGTGCACCAACCTCCTCCCATCTTGGTACAATCTGTGGTACACCACTCCTCCCATCATGGCACTATCTGTGGTGTACCACTCCTCCCATCATGGTACTATCTGTTTTGCACCACTCCTCCCATCATGGTACTATCTCTGGTGCACCACTCCTCACATCATGGTACTCTCTTTGGTGCACCACTCTTCCCATCAAGGTACTATCTGTGGTACACCACTCCTCCCATCAAGGTACTATCTGTGGTGCACCACTCTTCCCATCATGGTACTGTATGTGGTGCACCACTCCTCCCATCATGGTACTATCTGTGGTGCACCACTTGTTGAGAAATGGCATTACCAGTTAAGTTTAAAGAGTTTGTACTTAACTTAGAAAGACAACTCATCGCCTGCACAGCCGCCCCTGCAGACGAGGTCTTGAGAAGCTGTCGAAGTCATCTCTCAACGGGCTGTAAAGATTTATAATTTGTAAGATTATAAATTACCCCTAAGTGGTGTTATGTCAGCATATTTCATTCACTGATTGCTGACAAATTACGTACTTGTTTGGACTCAAAAGTCTGCACCTTACTGCCGACTATAGGTTGATTACAAACTCCTTGAGACTCAAGAACTGCGCAGTCCCCCGTACTACAGGAAATTCGTAACCTACCTTGCTCTTGTAGCATGAGCTATGGTGTTCTTCACACCTTCGACAGGTATCGGTGACTTGATAGAAGCGGAAGTGTCCTTGGATGTCCACGTCTTCCATATTCTAGGAATACGTACACTGGTGCAATATGTTCCACAAGATTTGTCTTTATTGTTCACAATCTTATCACTAAAGAAGCTGATCACACTTCTCTTAAGTGTTTATTGTGTTTTATGAGACACTTTGTTCACACTAACGCACAGATCGTTCTTTGTTGGTTATCCTGGCGTCAGTGTCACTCTCAGTAGAGTGAAAAGTAATCTGAAGACGCCACAGCGCCCCATGCCGTCACTCCCCTAGCACAAAGAAAAAGCTGACCTAGTACTTTTGCTTCCTTGCCACTTCCTCGATGAAGTAAAGCAGAATGTTTGAGTCTTGCTGTCTTAAGCATAGACAACAATGTCCGCTATTATTACTATGGTAATAAAGAGGGAGCAGGATTTTCCTTAATTGTCCTGCTAAAGTAAGAGATGTACTGTCTCTTATTAAACTAAGCTTTGCAACACTGGACTGCAAGGAGCCACGGTCACTTGACCACGTCACATACTCGTACGGCATCTGTGATCAATTACTCACTGTAGCGGTAAACAAGATGCTTGCCCCTTCTGAGAGGGCTGGGCCCCTCAGAGCTGAAAGGGGCTGAAGGGCTGAAGGGGGCTGATATCCCCTCCTGGAGAAAATTTCTCCACACTGGGGGGCGGCGGAGATTCGCTGCAGGTGAACTATTCATCACTTAACATTAATTTAATTTTCTCACTCGCCACCACTGCTGCTTGTCTTTTCTGAACAGTTTTAGTCTGTGTGGTTTCTGGAGAATCACTAATTTTGTTTTCAACTCTGTGTAATTCTAACGGCACTAGTTTATTTATTGTCCGCTTATTCACTACACCTTTGATTAAAACATCAACTGTCCTGATGATTCCATTTGCATCAGGATATATGGTCACAATTTTTCCAAGTGGCCATTGGGACCTCGGACCATCATTGTCAATAATCACTATGTCACCAGTTCTTAAGGACTTATGATTTTCAGGAACACCAGCTCCATAGAAGTGTTCTCTCAATGAGGTGAGATAGTCTTCTCGCCAAATTTTCTCCCAACGTTCAATCGCTTTATTAAGGTGTTTGAATTTACGTCTGAGTTGCTCAGGTTCGAAATAAGTAGGATCCTCTATGATTTCTTTATCATTCATGGGAGGAACAGGTTCGAGCCTTCTGCCATGGAGTAAATGAGATGGACTTAACACTTCTAAATTGTCCAGATCATCGGTAACATAAGTTAGAGGTCTGTTGTTGACTCTGTTTTCTATTTCAGTCACAACTGTACTGAATTCTTCTAAGTCGATTCTTTGACGATGAAGAGTCTTCCTTAAACAACGTTTTACAATGCCGATCATTCTTTCATAAAATCCGCCATGCCATGGAGATTTAGGAGGAATGTATCTCCAACGACAACTGCGTTGATTCAGCATCTGTTGTACTTCTGGTTGATCAAAGATCTTGCTTATATAAGCAGCACCAGCAACAAAGTTCGTTGCATTATCTGAAATCATCAGTCTGGGACATCCCCTTCTGGCTGCAAACCTTCTGAATAATTTGATAAAGGTTTCAGCAGACATGTCAGTGGCTACTTCTAGATGTACTGCTCTAGTTGTAGCAAAAGTGAACAAACAGATGTACACCTTGATGGGAACTTTGTTAACTGTTTTGGTTAAAATTATTGGTCCAGTGTAATCTACACCTGTCACCTCAAATGGAGTGATATGACAAACTCTTTCAGCGGGATATGGAGGTGGGCCTGGATACTGACATACTCGCATATCGTAGTGACGACAAGTATACAGTCCTTATTTGCTTTTTTCACACTTTGTCGACCTTGAGGTATCCATTTAGGATTGTCGTATATGACAAAGTGTGTCAGCTACCCCACCATGTAACACGTTACTGTGGGCGTTTTGCACAATCATTTTTTGTTAGCCAATGATTCTTGGGGATCAATATTGATGTATGGCTTCTTTAGGTAGTGAAGAATTATGAATTCTTCCTCGACATCTTATAATCTTTTCTGAGTCGAGATCAAGTCCTAAAGAATTAATCATGACAGGTTTCTTTGGGGATTTATCTTGTGTTTCCAGAAATTTATATTCTGTAGAGAAAACATCTTTCTGTATTAGTTTCACCCAGTATTTAATGGGTTCAAGACATTCATAATCAGGTTTTATTCCTTTAATGAATTTAAAGACAAGAGCTGTAACTCTTAAGAGTTTACCCAAAGATGAGTATTTAGATCCATCAATGACTATTTCTGTTGTGTCTGCAGTATTTACACAACTTATTTCTGCTGTGTTCAAGCAGACTGTTTCTTCTGGCATAATGTGAGCTTTTTGCTGAGGCCAGTTGTTTTCATTAGAGAGCCAGTTCGGTCCGTGGAGCCATAATTTATTATCCACAAATTTCTTGAGTGGGACACCACGTGACAACATGTCAGTTGGATTCTCTTGGGTAGAGACATAAAGAAAGAGATAATCTCTCTGCATCTCTTTTATTTCTGCTACTCTGTTCTATACATAGACCAGCTTACTCTTATTATTTCTTAACCACTGGAGAACTGCCTCATTATCACTCCAGATCACGGTTTTTTCAATAGTGAGATGATCAAGTACTTTGTTGAGATAGACAGCTAATTTTGTACCTACATAGAGTGCTGTCAGTTCCAATTGTGGTACTGTTCTGACCTTCAAGGGTGCTACCCTGGCCTTTGAAGTAATTAGTGTACTTCCTTCAGCATTACTCATGTAAGCTACAGCGCCATAACCTCTGGTTGACGCATCACAGAACACATATAATGTGTACTTGTTTCCCTCTTGACCTATTTGTCTGGGAAGTTTAATTTGATGAAGTTGTTTAAACTCCTTGGATATTTCATCCCATGCTTGACTCATTTCTAGAGGCAAGTTCTCATCCCATCCAATTTTGAGCTTCCATGCATCTTGCATAAGCATTTTACCCTTTATGGTAATTGGTGAGACGAGTCCTAGAGGATCAAAACATTGTGATACCTCTGACAGTAAACTACGTTTAGTGAGTGTTTCTGCATGATTTATTGTTCATCTTTTTGAGACTCAAAGTATCTTCCTGTGTGTTCCAATTAAGTCCCAGCATATTGTTGCAATCAGGAATTTCAGTTTCAGGGAAATCTTCTTTGATAAGTTCCCCTTTAAATTTCTTTGAATTGTATTCCACATCCTTAGAGGCATATTTGCTTCTTTCATCTCCTTGTTAGCTTCTCTGTATAAGGATTTCAAATCCTCCTCTTTATTCACAGTACCTTGAAGATTGTCCACATAGAAACTTTTCTTTAAGATTTCTTTGAAGGGACTTTCAGATTTCTTCAAATGTGTATTTAGAGTAGCTTCTTGTAAGAATGGAGAGGATGTTGCACCAAATAATACTGATTTGAAACGATAAGTTTTCACAGGACTTTGAGGATCATGTGGATTTTCAGGCCACAAGAAACGAGTATAATCTCTATCTATTTCTTGTAGTCCTACTCTTAAGAAAGCTTTGGAAATATCATCCGTGTAGGCATATGGGTTTGTGCGAAATTTCATAAGCACGTCTCCAAGCTTCTCAGTTAGTGAGGGTCCGGTCATCAGACAGTCATTAAGACTTGCTACATCTTTATTTGCACGTGCGCTGCAATTATATACAACACGTAGTGGAGTGGTTTCAGAATCCTTTCTGACTCCATGGTGCGGGAGATAATGAGCTTCTGTCTTCAACTTATCTTCGACTATTTCCTCAATGAATTTACTGTCCAACTGTTCTTGTATGGTATTATCATAGACAGTCAGTAGCTCTGGATTCTTCCTGAGCTCATGTATTTGTGCTTTCATTTGTCCGAAAGCCATGCGATAATTGCTAGGGAGATGTGGTGGATTTAATTTCCATGGTAACCTAACCCAATACTGTCCATCTTTATATTTGACAGTGTCCAAATATTGGTTATAAGTCTGAGACTCTTGTGGGCTTGGTTTATTTACATCAATACCTATCGCATCTAAATCCCACAACTTATCAACTGGTTCATTCATTTCTTCCAGTAATGATAATTTTTGCTGTGGTACATGATCAGCGGTTATTCTCGTAACTAGTACATTTTCCACTGAATCAATATCAGCTTCTTTCCCATGTTTACTTACTATATTTTGCACAAAACAGTGATAATAATCACTTTCAATGATTAAATCAATTGGACTAATAGTGTCCGTCTGTATGTCAGGACAGGCTAACTTGACCTTTGCTGCTTTCAGTGCTGCAACTGTTTCTTCTAATCCCTGGATCTGCACAGACTTACCCCTCAAGGAAGGTTCCTTGATGTTGGTGAGGGGCTCTTGATTTAGGGAATTGGATCTGTGCTCCAGTTCCCCAAATTAAGCCTGAATGCCTTCCACATCCCCCCCCCCAGGCGCTGTGTAATCCTCCGGGTTTAGCGCTTCCCCCTTGATTGTAATAATAATAATAATGCACAGACTTAGGCAAATCATCTACTACCACAGCTTCTACTGTCTTTTTCCTGTTTCCTAGACCAACAGTGATTCTGGCTAGGTCATATGTCTGTTTACCAGAATTGTGGAAAAAACCAGCTATATCTAACTGTATTTTGGCATAGGGTTGTTTATTCAGTTTCTGCAACACTGATCTTCTTATGAAGGACCTTTGTGAGCCTTGATCAAATAGTGTTAGCACATTGGTTTTGTGTAATTTATTAGATAACTCAACTCGAGCTATCGGGAGAGCTGTTGCTTTAAACTTATCTCTCACATTTAATGCTGTTGCTTGTTGACTTCCTGATTCTGTGGAAGTCTGCTGCTGTTCAGCAAAAGTATTTGGGCATAATGCTGTATGATGCATACCCTTGCATTTAAAACACTTCTTCAGTGAGCATTTTCCTCCCTTGTGTTCACCTAAACACTTGATGCACCTTTTCAGCTGATGAACACGTTGTTTACGTGCCTCCATTGATGTGTATTGACTACAATACTGTGGCCAATGTGTTCCATCACAAAGTACACATTTTGGAGTACGTTTATGTATGACAGTCTGTTTACTGTCTGTTGTATTCACAGCTTGATAAATGCCTATATGGGATTTCCCATTATGTGGTTAAGTGGGAGTAGGTATACTCTTTTTATACTGAGTTTTTTTTTTTTTTATTTAAAACATAGAACAAATACAATAATGTATAAGAGTATAAAATTAAAAACCATACTAGATATTACAAAACCTCGAGTACACAATCCCGGTACATTTAAAGAACACCATAGATCATGGCCATATTACAACCATATACATAACCCACAACCATATACATAACCTACAACCATATACATAACCCACAACCATATACATAACCCACAACCATATACATAACCCACAACCATATTACATAACCTACAACCATATACATAACCCCACAAATTACATAACCCACAACCATATACATAACCCACAACCATATACATAACCCACAACCATATACATAACCACAACCATTTTACATAACCTACAACCATATACATAACCTACAACCATATACATAACCCACAACCATATACTAACCTACAACCATATACATAACCAAAAAACCTTAAACTAACCAAAACCCATATACAAAACCCCACAACCATATACAAAACCCCACCCCCATATACATAACCAAACCTATACATAACCAAAACCCAATACATAACCACAACCATAACATAACCCACAACCAATACAAAACCCACAACCAATACATAAACCCCAACCAATACTAACCCACAACCATAAAACATAACCCACAACCATATACTCCCCCACAACCATTCAAAACCCTCAACCCATATACAAACCCAACAACCATAACAAACCCACAACCTAACAAAACCCACAACCATATACAAACCCTTTAAACCCATATACAAAAACCCACAACCATATACATAACCTAACAACCAAATACATCCCCCACAACCATAACTAACCACCCATAACAAACCCCCACAACCATATACATAACCTAAAACCTATAAAAAACCCACAACCATTACATCCCAACAACCCCCCTTTTTACAATAATCATTTTTTGCCAGGCTGACACAGCTGACATTTCTCCCCCCCCCCCTTTTACGCCCCCCGTTCAAAATAATACATTTAATTACCTAAAAAAGGTCATACCGCCTATAAAAACCCTTTTAATGATATTTACCTAAAAGTTGGTAGTGCATAACAAGACACAAAAATTAAATTTACAGACTAAACATATGAAAAAATTTCATTCCTATACACATACACTGAAAAAGTAGAAGAATATACACCACCAAAATAAAATCAAATATTTAAAGTTAACCCTGAATTACAAACTTTCAAAAATTCATATCTTGAAGTTCACGCTCAAAAACAAGATAATACACCAAACACATTAGCGGGACAATTTAAAGGGTATTAAAAATTAAAGAACCCCAAAACAAGAACAGAATAATATTATCCAAAAGGTTTTATCATGATTTTTAGAACTAACACCAAACCCTTAAAACACCTAACACCCAATACAAAATTTCCAGACGTAACATACTTCCACAATACTAACTTTTACAACCTCCAACTAGCCCCACACGATACCCAACAACCCAACCCCCATCATTCGCACCCAAGGAGGGGCCCCCGTTGAATCCCCCTAACCCCCCCCTTTACACCCTACTCACCCCGGGCTTTTAAAACCCCTTTAACCCCAATAAATTCCCTATTGTTGGCCCTTAAAACCTCGGAAAAAACCCATCCCACCTTTTCCCAAAAATGTCTCTATTGCGACACAAGGTTCGATAAAACCCCCGCCAAAGTTTCCAGCACACCCCCACCCCCCTTTCCCCCTCTACCCCAAAAAAACTATATGTAGTCCATATTACATATGTTAAACCCCTTACCCCCCCTCATCCTCACCATTCATATCAAGACTAAACCGCTCGAATCCCGACACACCATGCCCCCCACCCTCACCAAAACCTTTTTCTCCAACCCTGATGCACTCCAAACCTTCACAAAAATAGACAACATGACACCATCTCTTCCCCACTGCATCTGCCACACCCCCCCCGAAAACCCCCCCTATCTCGGAGCATTGCTCCCCATGGGAAAATCCCATGCAGGAAACATACATAACCTCACGGGCCTGGTCTATCCTTAATTTACTAAATCTTCGCCATTTACATCCCCCTCATACATGGGGGGATCCCCTTCAACCGGCGCCACTAAATCTCTCTAACAATTTACATAAAATTCCCACCTTCACTTTTCCCTTCCCTGGTACACTAAACACGTAAAACGTTTTAACATTCCTTCTTTTTCCGCCCCTCCATACCCTTTCCTCGGTGAGCAGTACCTATCTAGTGCCCCCCCCCCCCCTGCCCTGCACTTATCACTTCCCTCTTAATAAAAAAACATTTTTATCACTTTTTCCCAAATCCAACAAACCCAAAACCCCCCCCTACAACCACAATGTCACTACCCCCTTCGCAACAGTTCCCCTAGCCCCACAAAAATTGAACACCATTCAAAATACTCGGATCCGTCCGTTAACCATCATGCCGAAAAAAACCAACTTTTCATAAGAATACATTTAGACTTGTACTTGCCTAAGGGTTTAAATTTTGGTAGGTCGCAGCTTCCCAAACGTCGCTGCACCTGTTCCACCATCCCATTCGAATTTCTAATCCTTGCAGCACTCAGGGCAGCCCATAAACGACACCCAGATTTACAGACTCCTGGTTCCCCCGCGACAACATCACATCCCCCAAACTAATCTCCCTGCCCCTTTCCCAAACCCCATTTTCATTGCTTTTCCAATTTTCCTTCACCCAGTGCTCTCGCAAAATTGTGTACAACTTCCTCCAAAGTCCTAACCTTCCTTCATCCCAAATATTTTTATCATCAACATAGTCCACCAAACCAGGCCAACGCTTCTGCTCACCATCCCCCCTCCCCTGTCCCTTTGACGATCCCCCCATCCTAAAAAGGGGTCCTGAAAACAGCAAACAAAAGTTTGGT
>NC_069457.1:23158150-23186273 GCF_026875155.1 Cherax quadricarinatus
TATATAAAAATTTTATATATATATATATATAAAAATTTATATAAAATTTTATTTCCAGGCCCGATTCCCACCAAGGCAGGGTGGCCCGAAAAAAAAAAACTTTACCATCATTCATTCCATCATGTCTTGCCAGAAGGGGCTTTCACTACTTTTTTTAAAGTGCAACTAACCCCTCCTTCAGGTGCAGGCACTGTACTTCCCATCTCCAGGACTCAAGTCCGGGCTGCCAGTTTCCCTGAACCCCTTCATAAATGTTACTTTGCTCACCTCCATCACCCACGTCAAGTATTAAAAACCATTTGTCTCCATTCACTCCTATCAAAACACGCTCTGCATGCCTGCTGGAAGTCCAAGCCCCTCGCCCCACAAAACCTCCTTTACCCCCCCCTCCAATTTTCCCTTTGCCGACCCCTACCCCGCCTTCCTTCCACTACAGACTGATACACTCTTGAAGTCATTCTGTTTCGCTCCATTCTCTTACATGTCCGAACCACCTCAACCCCCTTCCTCAGCCCTCTGGACAACAGTTTTTGGTAATCCCGCACCTCCTCCTAACTTCCAAACTACGAATTCTCTGCATTATATTCAACCCACACATTGCCCTCAGACATGACATCTCCACTGCCTCCACCCTTCTCCTCGCTGCAACATTCATCCCCCACGCTTCACACCCATATAAGAGCGTTGGTAAAAACTATACTCTCATACATTCCCCTCTTTGCCTCCAAGGACAAAGTTCTTTGTCTCCACAGACTCTAAGTGCACCCATCCACTCTTTTTCCCTCATCAATTCTATGATTCACCTCATCTTTCATAGCCCCATCCGCTGACACGTCCACTCCCAAATATCGGGAATACGTTCACCTCCTCCTTTACTCTCTCCCTCCAATTGATACCCAATCTTTCATCCCCTAATCTTTTTGTTATCCTCATAACCCTTACTCTTTCCTGTATTCACCTTTAATTTTCTTCTTTTGCAACCTACCCAAATTCATCCACCAATCTCTCTGCAACTTCTCTTCAGAATCTCCCAAGGCACAGTATATATATATATATAAAATATTAAATGGGAAGAATTTAATAATTCAGGGGACAAAAATAATTTTTAAATTTTCTTGGGTAGAATAGTATGTGGGTGAGTTGTGCAAAGAACCTATTGAAGTTGGTCGGGCGCGTCAGTGTTTAACTTTGTGGGGTCTTATAGTGAGGTGCTGGCCAGGGCCCCTTATATAGTTTCCTTGGATGCTTTACTTTCATAGTTCCTTGATAATGTGAGTAGCCACGAAAGCGCTTGAATTTCTCTATTCTTTCAGAGTGGTTGTTTTGCATATTTTATATATAATATATATATATATATATATTTTATATATATAATATATATATATAATATATATATATATATATATATATATTATATATATATATTATAGTATATAAAATATATATATATGTATATATATATATATATATATATATATTATATATATATATATATATATATATATATATATATATAATATTTATATATATATATATATTATATATATATATTATATATTTGTGTGTGTGTGTGTGATATATAATGAACATACATGTGTGATGTGTATAGCGACTTACAAAAGGCAACTCAGCAGTATTCAAAGCTGATACAGCATCACTCGGGTGTCCTTATAACCAGGCTATGAAGAGCCTCAGTCAAGATCCTGCCAGATTCACCCTTCAAGGTCACTGACCTGCTGCCATCCGGTCACTGAGTCAGTGAGATGTGCTGTCCTCCAGTCACTGAGTCAGTGAGACATGCTGTCCTCCATTCACTGAGTCAGTGAGACATGCCGTCCTCCAGTCACTGGGTCAGTGAGACATGCTGTCCTCCAGTCACTGAGTCAGTGAGATGTGCTGTCCTCCAGTCACTGAGTCAGTGAGACATGCTGTCCTCCAGTCACTGGGTCAGTGAGACATGCTGTCCTCCAGTCACTGAGTCAGTGAGATGTGCTGTCCTCCAGTCACTGGGTCAGTGAGATGTGCTGTCCTCCAGTCACTGAGTCAGTGAGACATGCCGTCCTCCAGTCACTGAGTCAGTGAGATGTGCTGTCCTTCAGTCACTGAGTCAGTGAGACATGCTGTCCTCCAGTCACTGGGTCAGTGAGACATGCTGTCCTCCAGTCACTGAGTCAGTGAGACATGCTGTCCTCCAGTCACTGGGTCAGTGAGACATGCTGTCCTCCAGTCACTGAGTCAGTGGGGAGTGCGTGTCCATCACTGAGTCGTGAGATGTGCTGGTCAGTCACGAGTCTGAGATGTGCTGTCCTCCAGTTTACTGAGTCAGTTTAGATGTGCTGTCCCAGTCCCCTGAGTCAGTGAGATGTGCTGTCCCCCAGTCACTGAGTCAGTGGAGATTGCTGTCCTCCAGTCATGGGTCAGTGAGACATGCTGTCCTCCAGTCACTGGGTCAGTGAGACATGCTGTCCTCCAGTCACTGGGTCATTGAGACGTGCTGTCCTCCAGTCACTGAGTCAGTGAGATGTGCTGTCCTCCAGTCACTGAGTCAGTGAGACATGCTGTCCTCCAGTCACTGAGTCAGTGAGGGCATGCTGTCCTCAGTCACGGGTCAGGGTGTGCTGTCCCCCAGTCACTGGGGTCAGTGAGATGTCTGTCTCCAGTCACTGATCGTGGAATTGTCCTCCAGTCACTGAGTCAGTGAGACATGCTGTCCTCCAGTCACTGGTCAGTGAGACATGCTGTCCCCCCAGTTCACTGAGTCAGTGAGATGTGCTGTCACTCCATCACTGAGTCAGTGGGGATGTGCTGTCCTCCAGTCACTGAGTCAGTGAGATGTGCTGTCTCCAGCACTGAGTCAGTGAGACATGCTGTCCCTCCAGTCACTGAGTCAGTGAGATGTGCTGTCCTCCAGTCAAATGAGTCAGTGAGAATGCTGTCCTCCAGTCACTGAGTCAGTGAGATGTGCTGTCCTCCAGTCACTGGGTCAGTGAGACATGCTGTCCTCCAGTCACTGAGTCAGTGAGATGTGCTGTCCTCCAGTCACTGAGTCAGTGAGATGTGCTGTCCTCCAGTCACTGAGTCAGTGAGACATGCCGTCCTCCAGTCACTGGGTCAGTGAGACATGCTGTCCTCCAGTCACTGAGTCAGTGAGACATGCTGTCCTCCAGTCACTGGGTCAGTGAGATGTGCTGTCCTCCCCGTCACTGAGTCAGTGAGATGTGCTGTCCTCCAGGTCACTGAGTCGTGAGACTGCTGTCCTCCAGTCCCCTGGGTCAGTGAGATGTGCTGTCCCCCAGTCACTGAGTCAGTGAGTGTGCTGTCCTCCAGTCACTGGTCAGTGAGATGGCTGTCCTCCAGTCACTGAGTCAGTGAGATGTTTCTGTCCTCAGTCACTGGGTCAGTGAGACATGCGTCCTCCAGTCACTGGTCAGTGAGTTGTGCTGTCCCAGTCATGAGTCAGTGAGATGTGCTGTCCTCCAGTCACTGAGTCAGTTTAGACATGCCGTCTCCTCCAGTCACTGGGTCAGTGAGACATGCTGCCTCCAGTCACTGAGTCGTGAGACATGCTGTCCCAGTCACTGGGTCAGTGAGATGTGCTGTCCTCCAGTCACTGGGGTCAGTGAGATGTGCTGTCCTCCAGTCAATGAGTCAGTGAGGCATGCTGTCCTCCCCGTCACTGGGTCAGTGAGGACATGCTGGTCCTCCAGTCACTGAGTCAGTTGTGAACATGCTGTTCCTCCAGTCACTGAGTCAGTGAGAAAGTGCTGTCCTCCAGTCACTGGGTCAGTGAGATGTGCTGTCCTCCAGTCACTGAGTCAGTGAGACATGCTGTCCTCCAGTCACTGAGTCAGTGAGACATGCTGTCCTCCAGTCACTGGGTCAGTGAGATGTGCTGTCCTCCAGTCACTGAGTCAGTGAGACATGCTGTCCTCCAGTAACTGAGTCAGTGAGACATGCTGTCCTCCAGTCAATGAGTCATGAGATGTGCTGTCCCCCAGTCCCCTGAGTCAGTGAGACAATGCTGTCCCCAGTCCCCTGGGTCAGTGAGAGTGGGTGTCCTCCAGTCACTGAGTAGTGAGATGTGCTGTCCTCCAGTCACTGAGTCAGTGAGACATGCTGTCCTCCAGTCACTGAGTCAGTGAGACATGCTGTCTCCAGTCACTGAGTCGTGAGAGTGCTGTCTCCCGTCCCGAGTCAGTGAGATGTGCTGTCCTCCAGTCACTGAGTCAGTGAGACATGCTGTCCTCCAGTCACTGGTCAGTGAGATGTGCTGTCCTCCAGTACTGGTCAGTGGGGATGTGCTGTCCTCCGTCACTGAGTCAGTGAGATGCTGTCCTCAGTCACTGGTCCCGTGAGATGTGCTGTCCCCCAGTCACTGGGTCAGTGAGACATGCTGTTCCTCCAGTTTACTGAGTCAGTTTAGATGTGCTGTCCTCCAGTCACTGAGGGCAGTGGGACATGCGTCCTCCAGTCACTTGGGTCAGTGAGACATGCTGTTTCCCCCAGTCACTGGGTCAGTGAGACATGCGTCCCCAGTCACTGGGTCAGTGAGACAAAGCTGTCCTCCAGTCAAATGAGTCAGTGAGACATGCTGTCCTCCAGTCACTGGGTCAGTGAGAAAATGGCCGTCCTCCAGTCACTGAGTCAGTGAGAATTGCTGTCCTCCAGTCACTGGGGTCAGTGAGATGTTGCTGTCCTCAGTCAGAGTTGAGATGTGCTGTCCTCCCTCACGAGTCAGTGGACATGCTGTCTCCGTCACTGAGTCAGTGAATGTGCTGTCCTCCAGTCCTGAGTCAGTGAGATGTGCTGTCCTCCAGTCACGAGTCAGTGAGACATGCTGTTCTCCAGTCACTGATCAGTGAGATGTGCTCCTCCAGTACTGAGTCAGTGAGATGTGCTGTCCTCAGTCAGGGTCAGTGAGACATGCTGTCCCCCAGTACTGGTCAGTGAGATTTTGCCTGTCCTCCAGTCACTGAGTCAGTGGAGTGTGCTGTCCTCCAGTCACTGAGTCAGTGAGATGTGCTGTCTCCAGTCACGAGTCAGTGAGACATTTCCGTTCCTCGTCATGGGTTCAGTGAGAATGTGCTGTCCTCCCGTCACTGAGTCAGTGAGACATGCTGTCCTCCAGCACTGAGTCAGTGAGCATGCCGTTCCTCCCAGTCACTGATGTTTAGTGAGATGTGCTGTCCTCCAGTCACCCAGTCCCGTGATTGTTGCCCCCTCCATCCCCGAGTCATGGACATGCTGTCCTCCATCACTGAGTCGTAGAGTGCTGTCTCCAGTCAATGAGTCAGGAGATTGCTGTCCTCCCGTCACTTTAGTCAGGAGATGTGCTGTCCTCAGTTTACTGAGTCAGTGAGTGTGCTGTCCTCCATCACTGGGGCAGTGAGACATGCTGTCCCAGCACTGAGTTCAGTGAGACATGGCCTGTCCTCCAGTCCTGAAATCAGTGGGGAATCCGTCCTCCAGCACTGGGTCATGGTTGCCGTCCTCCAGTCACTGGTCAGTGAGACATGCTGTCCTCCAGTCACTGGGTCAGTGAGGACATGCGTTCCTCCAGTCACTGAGCAGTGAGATTGTGGTCTCAGCACTGGTCAGTGAGAATGCTTCCTCCAGTCACTGGGTCAGTGAGATGTGCTGTCCTCCAGCACTGGTTAGTGAGACATTTTGTCCTCCAGTCACTGGGTCAGGAGACTGCGTCCTCATCACTGGTCAGTGAGATGGGCTTTCCTCCAGTCATGGGTAGTGAGACATGCTGTCCCCAGTCACTGGTCGTGAGACTGCGTCCTCAGTTCAATGAGTCATGAAAGCGGCTTCCTTCAGTCACTGGTCAGTGAGCATGCCGTCCTCCAGTCAATGGGTCAGTGAGACATGCTGTTCCTCCATCACTGGGTCATGAGATGTGCTGTCTCCAGTCACTGGGTGGAAGGCTGTTCCGGTCACTGAGTCAGTGAGACATGCCGTCCTCCAGTCACTGGGTCGTGAGATGTGCTGTCCTCCAGTCACTGAGTCAGTGAGACATGCGTCCTCTTCTGGGTCATGAGATGTGCTGTCCTCCAGTCACTGGGCATGAGGATGTGCTTCCTCCGGTCCATGTGTCAGTGAACATGCCGTCCCCAGTCACTGATCAAATGAGTTTGCTGCCCTCCGTCACTGAGTTCAGTTTGGACATGCCGTCCTTTCCAGTCACTGGGTCAGTGAGACAAGCTGTCCTCCAGTCACTGGGTCATGAGACATGCCGTCCCCCAGCACGAGTCAGGAGATTGCTGTCTCCAGTCACTGAGTCCCGGAACAGCCGTCCTCATCCTGAGTCAGTGAGACATGCCGTCCCCAGTCACGGGCGGAGACATTCCCTCCCCAGTCCTGGGTCCGTGAAATGCCCTCCCCCCAGCACTGGGTCAGTGAGATGTGCGGGCAAATTTTTACCCAAAAACTCACAACTGTTTTCCCGCAGTGAAGTATTTAAATTAGTCATGTTTCTGCCCCGATATTTGATAAAAGATGACTTTTTTACAAAATCAACAACTATCATTGAAAACGAAAAGTATGCAGTAGACATTTTTTTTGCCGTCTGTGAAGAGCGACTCAAAAAAGCCCCAAAAATTTATTTTGACGCTTTTTGAACCCAAAATTTTACTATTTACAACGTCTGAAGATGTTTAAATTTAGCTTATATGAAATAGAAAGAAAACTTTCAGTCAAATCCTTCTAGTGTAATCCCCAAAAAGTATTCTTTACATTTTTCCGAACAAAAAAAGTGAGCAGAGGGGCATTGTCACTGCTACAAAATTTTTCGCAAAGATCTACTTTAGTTTTTGGGGCAGATACCTGCCACACCGCCACACCTGTCCACCTACCCCACTTTAACCTGCACATGCCACAGACCACACCCGTCCACCCGACTCCCCTATTGCCTTTCCCAATTATTAGTGTAAATTTTAAATCTCTGGTACATAACAAAGTGAATTGATGAGACAGCCCAAAATTTAAACTCAAAAATCTTGTAAAAAGGAGAACCATTTGAACTGATTCAATCGTTTTTTGTAGTTTTTAAAAATAATTATGTACAAGCTTTTTAAAATCTTTTTAGCAATTACCTTGTGCTGACAAGACTTTTGGGTTTGCACGTAGTCAAAAACTCAATTTGAAACCACCTAGACATTGTTTTTAGATTTAAGCATTTAGAATCAACTTTACAAGTCTCGAAAATTGGAAAAAATGACAAAATGAAAGAGATTGGGGTTTATTTGTGGTATTGACAAACAAGTTTACCACAGACTATTGAAAAGATTAAATATTAAATGTAAAGCAAACAAAGATTTAAAAACGGATGGAATGGGACTTATTTGAAGACAGCTTTCGCCTACCATTTCCGGGCGTGTGTCTTGAGAAGCTGTCGTATGCAATCCCAAAGGGGTGAAATAAAATTAATTATAAGTTTAATTACCCCTTTGGGGTGTTACGTCAGTTTTTCTTACTTTAATACGACGTGAAGTTCTGGTTTTGGACTTTGAAGTCTGCACCCACTGCCCCACTTTTGGGTGATTTCAAACCCTTGTGACACAAGAATGCACTTCCCTGTATGACAAGATGGTTTTAACTCCCCTTGCTTTTGTAGAGGGTTTTTGGTGTTGTTCACTCTATCGAAAAAGTATTGGTGACTTGAGATAAGTAAAGTGCCCTTTGGGGATGTCCCTCTTCCCTTAGGAATACCACATGGACATATGTTCACAAGGTTTATTTTTCATGGTAATGTCATTAAAAAAACGATCCACTTCTTTGTAATGTTTTGATGTGTTATGGAGATTGTCTAGCTACGAAATGCACGATTTCACTTTTTGTTCTTTCTTACTGAAATTCGAGTGTTACGCACCAGACATACTGAAATCTACCCTGCGGTGTTTCCCGTCTCCCCAGCTTCCCGACACACAAAACAAGTGCCGACGAAACAATTTCCCCTTTTTGCCAAACCCCATAGAAGAAATGCAGAATCAGTTTCTTGCTTTTGGGGCAAAACAACAATGACCACTATCTTAACATGGTAATAAAGTGGGTGCAGTTTTTTCCCTTTAATTGCCCTCTAAGTAAGAAATTGTTTTTATAAACTCACTGTTTGAAAACATGGTCTCTTGCAAAAATCATGCTCCCCGTAATGGTACCGTGGTTAAACATTGGGGAATTATTTGGGGATTAGCAGTAAACAAGACTTGCCCATTCTGAGAGGGTGGACCCCTCAGGTCGAAGGGGTTGGGGGGCTGAAGGGGGCTATACCCCCCCGGGAGAAATTTTCCATGTTTAACAAACACTATTTCTCTTGTAAAAAAATTAGCAAAGTTTACAAGATAGATTTCTTGCTTTGAAAGAAACAAGACATGTTAAATAACCTACAAATCCTTTTGTGGATACCAACCTTAAAACCCAGCATATAAAGAGTTCCCTGCTCCACATATCACCGAAGGGTAACCCCCATTAGGCACCTACAATGGATACAACAGAAAGAAAAACACTCTGTCACATGAAAAATGTACTCCAAAAGTGTACTTTGTGTGGACCTTTAGGCAGTTTTGAAACCAAATACACAACAATGGGGCCAAAAACGTGTACTAAAACAGCTGAACAGTGCACAAAATGTTTAGGTGAAAAAAGGGAAAGGAATTGCTCCTGAAGAATTTTTAAAAAGCAAGGGAAGCACCTACAGCTTTTGCCCAAGCCTTTTTTCTACCAACACCTGATTTCCCACAAAAACCGAAAGCCCCCAAATAACAATTAAAACATGAAGAAAATTTCAAAATCGACTGCTTTCAATAGCTTGAACTGGTTATTAATTAAAGTAACAAAACAAAGGGCAACACTATTTGATCAAGGCCACAAATCCTTCATAACAAGTACAGTGCTGCAGAAAGTGAAAAAACAACCCTATTCCAAGTAAGTCAGATAAAGCGTTTTTCCAAAGTTCTGGAAAAAGAATATGACCTAGAAAATTCATTGGGGGGTTTGGGAAAAACAGGAAAAAGAAGGGGAAAGCTTTGTAGTAGTTATCTAAGTCTGGGATCAGGGGATCAAGGAGAAAACAGTTTGCAGCACTAAAGGCACCCGGGTCAAGTTACCTTCCAGCATACAGACAACACTTTACCCCACTTGTTTTTCATCTTTGAAAGTGATTTTTTTCACGTTTTGAGCAAAATATGTAAGAAAACATGATGTTACTTGTTAAAAGCGGCGGGAGGCCCCCACTTTGGGCCCCTTCCCTCTAAAATGGGACAGAAGCTGACATTTTTAAAATGGAAAATGTATGGTTCAAAAAATTTTGCCAAAGGGGAAAATTATCTTTTCTGGAAAAATGAATAAACCAGTTATAAATGCAGAAATTGATGCGATGGGCAAGAATAAAAAACCAAGCCCCAAGAGTCCCCCGACTTATAACCAATTTTTGGACACGTCTATAGAAGAGGGACAAATTTGGGGGTTGGATTCGGGAAAATTAAAACCACTAATTCCTAGAAATTACCAGGGTTTTTCGGAAAAATACATAAAGACAAATACTGAGCCGGAAGAATCAAACTGCGATGTTTTGAAATATCATAAAAGAACAGGGGGACAAAATTCATTAGGAAGTAGTGCAAGTTGAAGAAAGAAGTCATTATCCCCCGCACCAAGGAGTCGGGAAAGATTCTAAAACCACTTAAAATTTTCACAAATTCATTTGCTATAAAGTTATTTTTTTAAAGCTTTTTTAAAATACATCTAAAAGAAATTACACAGTTTATATGTTTTTTGTTCCCGAGATCCCATATTCTCAGTGTCCGGAAAACAATCATTTCAAGTCGGTTTTTTTTGCACATTCTCTCCTTTTCTTGCCAGAAGCATCTAAATCATGTGGGGGAAAAGTTCAATAGTAGAGTGAAGGGAAATTTTTAAATATATTAATTATATATATATATATTATATTTTATATATAAATAATTTTATATATATATATATATATTTATATATTTAATAATATATTTATATATATATTTTATATAAATTTTAACAATAGTTTCATTGCCGGTACTCGTTGGTAGGGTCGTCTCTCCGATTTTCACCCTTTTCCCCCCCCAACCCTAAATGATGTTTGTCTGCCGGTACTTTTTAAGGAGGGTAAGTCAAGCTCCCGTTTTTCCCCCCTTTTTCCCCCCTCCGAAAGTGATATTTTGACTCCCGGCGGGCTTGTTAAGGTAGGGTCAGTCTAGCTCCATACCCCTTCCCCCCCTTTTCCCCCCCCCCCCCCCCAAAAAGGTGACGGTGGGCCATCAGGTTAAACTAAATCACTAGATAAAAAAGCTCCCCCCCCCCAACTCTACTGAAAGTACAGCCCCCTTTGTATTCTAGGGATTTTTGGGTTGAAAGTTTCCCTTTTTTGATCAATGAAAAAACTTGTCTTTTCCCTTGCCTATTTTGACTGTTGTAAAAATACCAATTTTTTTAAGTATCGACTTTCCATGGAGATGTTTATTTAAGCAGGGGTACCGTCGTTTTTTCCAGCTTGGATGCGAGAGGGTCCCTGCAATCAACGAGCAAACAGGAAAAGGGATAACGCCGGACTTCCCCATTTTGTATTGAATCCCGTGCCCTGTATGAAAGGGGAAAGGGACATAACCCACAGCATTGCAGCAGTAAAAAAAACCCTGCTTTCCTGTCATCGGGATAATAATCACGGCTTCACTGTGAAGAACTAGCAGTGGATGGTCACCAACACCGCGCCCTTTCCCCCCCCCCCTTACTTCAGAAAGGGGCTAGGGTTTTTTTCAACAACATTGTCCCAACACCAGACACCCTTGTAGATTAGCGTTGAGTTCAAAGTTTTTTATTCTTTTTCATTTTTTTTTTTTCTTTAAAATAGGATATCCTTTCAGTTTTGTTGTTTTATGTTTGATTTAATAAATGGTTTATCTTTGTGAATTATTATTTCTTTTTCTATTCTTTAATTTTTCCTGAGGGGGAGCCAGCCTGAGTAATACTGTCTAAATTTGGTACGGGGCTGAGTAACCTTCACAAGGGGCGACCTTCCCAGAGCAATTTAACGAATCAAGATTAAACCCCATCTCGAATCTCCATTGCCCTTTTAAACACTGCATCCAAGAGGGTTCCCCCACCCCTGAGTAATCATTTCTAGGGTAGGACTACGTACAGGTTTTGAAAGATTTGGTGATTGTTAAAGTCTAAAATTTTTTGTAATTAAGTCAGGCGGGTTTAATATTTAATTTGCATTTTATATGTAGTTAAAACCCTTTGTAGGATTAGACTCTAGGGACCCGAATTTTCCAGTAAATTGTTTCATGAGCTCTTTTTTTTTTAGGGAACGTCGTAGGACCCTTTGGTTGTTGGTGAAAAATTTGGGATGGTCAAGTCCCCCCATTTACTTACTGTTTGCTCGGGCCGGCATAAAACCCCTTTCGTTTTCGTTAATACATATTTTTTAAATTAAAGCAGGATCGAGCCCTCTGGTTTATTCAGTTTGGGGGAGCAGGAATGAACCCCTTTTTCTTAATCCCCGTTTCATTTCCCCTGAAGTTTAAAGTTATTTTGCAAGTATGGGGTTTCCATTTTGGAGAATGCTGGAAGTAATTTAAAAATAACAGGGAAAAATTTAGAATTTTTCATTATTTGCTAAGACCGGGAAAAGACTTGAAAGAGAGAGAATTTGGAGAGAAAGAAGACAGTTAGAAAGGAAAGAAAAGAGAATAAGGGAGAAAAGGGAATCGAAAGAGAAGAGAAAAGGAGAGAGAGGAATTGAGAGGGGAAATCGAGAAACAGAAAGGAAAAGAGAGCCCAAAAAGAGGGATAGATTGATCGGGGGAAAAGAGGGGGAATGTGAGGAAAAGAAAATACGTGGGAAAACAAGATACGTGAGGAACGGTTTTAAATTAAGATAAATTGAGGAAAAAAAAAAGGAAAGAAGTGAGGAAAAATAGAGAACATGATTAATAAGAAAAAAGGACGTGAGCTGAAAATTCCCCTTAAATTTTGAGAAAAAAAAAGTTAATTTTACACAAAACAATTGGGGAAGGAGTAATTGAACAACGTGCAGTCAGTGCACATTTTCCCCAACCCCTAATTTACCTCCCTTCAAAAGGGGGGGAAGACTTACTTCATACTTATCGGGTTTAAAAATCCCGTACCCTCTTTAAGGCCTGCTGACACCTGGGTACCTTTTAGGAATGTTTTTTTTCGGGTAAGCCTTAAATATTATGCAACTTGTACAGAATTCATATGTAATTATAACCACAAAAAGAAGGAAAACCCTTTTAAAGCTATCAAAAACACAAATTTTTACAGGAAAGATTTCGGGTATGCCACCTTACACCCGGGCCCAAACTTTCAGCAGTTAGGGGAAACACTCTTTGTTTGTTCGATTTTTTGGATGGGGATTTCTTTATCAGTGGTCAGCGTCATACTCATGGTCAGTGTCACTGGGTCACAGACCCGATCTTTGGGGATTAGTGTGGACGGTTACAAAGCAGGGGCTTGCTTCTGCAGTTTTTTAAAAATTGAGGTTGGAGGTTGAAGGAGGAGGTCTTGCTTCTCCGGGAGGAATTAGGGCTAAGGCCCACCTCAATGGGGGGGGAAAGGGGAGTGTGAGGGGGCTGGATTGGGGGGAAGGGGGGGTTTCTAGCAGCGAGGTGCAGTCTGTCTCTCGCTGTGAGGAGGCTGTTTTTGGGGAGGCAGCAAGGGCTACAGCAGGAGGGCACCCCAGCACCTGCAAAAGTGGCGAGTATTCACAGTAAGGAAAGGGCGCATCGATAAGGAAAGTTAAGAGTAAATCTGAAGGTAGGAAACGTTCTCTGTTCTTCAGGATAAATGTACTTCAGTGGCCAAAAGGTAAGGGTACTACTCCCCCGCTAATGGGGGTAAGCGCATTTTGTGGTTGGTGACTCTAGGTAAATACATTGACCTGTTTTTTTTGAAATTTGGGAAAAAAAAGAAGATGAGAGAAAGTGTGTTCCGGGGAGCTGGTTTTTGGGGACATTGTAAACAGGGGGATAATATCAGTCAGGTAAGGGGAGAAACCCCTTTTCTGTCCAGTGCTGGTGGAAATGTTTTGGGGGAAGGGTGGGAGAGAAGAGCTGCTAAAAAGACAGGTAGTATATTTTTCATTAAGTCAAAGGGAGGGATCCAAAATCAAGTGCACTTGCCTAAAAAGGGGAGTAGGAAATGAAGGGTTGCTGGGGGAAATTTGGTGTAAATTGCTGGCAGAAGATATGAAAGAATTTGCAATCCATTCATTGACAACTGGAAAAAATTTTTAGGGAAAACATGATATGTATGCGGGGATGGGGTACATCTTCTGGGGCGGGGTGGTAGCATTCAGACTGATTGAAAGGGCCCTTTGGTGAAATGCCTATGTTTTTAACTGATGGAAAAAGGGGTTTGGGGGTGTGTGGGGGAAAAAAGCAGGTTGCAAACTTGGGGTTGGGAAAACAGAAATTTTAAAAGGCATTCAGCATAAGTTAAAAATAAAGACAAAATCAGGTCAGCAAACAAAGGGGGGACAGCGAGGGCAGAAGGGACTAGCTCCCTTAAGGTTTATATTAAATACCCGGAGTGTAAGAAATAAGATAATGAGCTAAGTTTAAATTGCAAGTGCAGAAACAAGATATTATTGCTATAACAAGCCCGGCTAAATCTGAAAGTAGGGATGCCCTGAATGCCATACAAGGCTATAAATTTATTCCACACTGACGGGGTCAACAGAAAGGGGTGGAGTGCGATGTATGTCAGAGACAATTTAAATTTTTTGTTTAAAAAGTATTAAATTAAAAGCGTCAGCCTGAATCGTTTGGTTACAGCTTCTCGGGGCCCCCGGGAAAAAACAAATTTTGGGTGTTGGGATTTACAGGGCCCCAAATTTTGTAGGATGCAGTAACTTCTATGGGACAAATTCTAAGGCCTACATACGAAAAATGTTGTGTAAGGGAGATTTAAACTATAACAGATTGATGGGAAATTTGACAGAAATTTAGAGTCAGGTGACTTTTTTGATACGATCCAGGTTTGTTTTTTAAAATTTTGTGAAGAGCCAACTAGGGGAAAAACCCCCTTGATTTGGGTTTTCTTGCCATGGGGAAACACAAATTTAATAACTTGGGGTTAATGAAGAGCTTGGGGAAAGGATCACAAATCACTCAGTTTTAATATACAGGAAATTTCCCCAAAATGGCAATCAGGTCTCCGCCCCTGACTTTCGTTTGGTGATTTCATAGGACTAAAAAAATACTTAGGTGGGTGAACTGGAAACCTGACTAAGGGTCAGGGAGGTGGGGATGGTTGCCGATTGGCTTTCCCGGGCAAGTTCAGCTGCTCAGTCAAATTAGTTCCAAATAGGGAAATCAATCAACAAAAATGATCCTAAATTTGGGTAACAATAGATTTAAAAATCGATTTGGTCAAAAAAGAGGCATTATAGGCAAATCAAAAGAGGAGAGGGGCAATGAGAAATCGATATAAAACAGTTAAAAAAGGGGAAAAAAAAAAAAGGGGGTTAGAAAAGCAAAAAAGTTAGAGGTTAAAATTGCAAGGAATCGAAGCTAACCCAAAAAGGGTTCTTTCAGGTATAAGAATAGATCAGGGAAAAATAGGCCCACTCAAAAGTTCCTCGGGTCAGTCACTGACAGGTAAGGAAAAGTTTTTGGGTTTTAAAACATACTTCCCCCTTTGTTTTTTAAAGGGGGATACCCGCGATATTCCAGTAAAGATAAATTATGTAGAACAGGGCGAAAATAAACTGTGCACATTGGGGGCCCAAGTGGGGATGGGCCTTGGCAAATAGATAAATTAAAACCAACAACCCCCAGGGCCCCGATGAACGTATCAAGGGTTCTAAAGGAATGTAAAAAGGAGTTAGCACCTTTGGCTAAACTTTTCAACTACACACAAACCTGGCATGGGGGAAAAAGGCAAAAAGTGATACCTATTTTTCAAAACAGGGACGTCCTTACTTCGAACTTAACAAAACCAACCCTAGGGGAAAATTTTTGGAATCAAAAATTGGAGGGGTTTTTGTAGCCCCCTTGAAAAACAAATTAATCAACGAACCCCGCAGGTTTTCAAAGGGGCTTCCCTTACAATTTATTAACTTTTTTCACTAAGGGTTTTTAGGAGGGAGATCATGGTAAAAATTGAATTGGTTAGGATTCAGTAAGGCTTTTTCAGGGGCCCACATCAGAGACATTGAGGAAAATTAAAAACACATGGGAAAGGAGGGGAAATTTTTTCTGGGGTAGAGGCAGGGTTTCAAAAGGCAGCAAAGAGTTGCATAAATGGGGGGAAATCAGGGGGGGGGGAATTTTCACGGGCGGTGTTTTACAGGGGGCGTGTTTGGGGCCCCCCGCGTTTACAATCTACATAAACGACATAATGGGGCATAAAGAGCGCATCGGCAAGTTTGCCGTGACCCCAAAATAGGCCGTCGAATTTATTTGACGAGGACATTCGAGCACTCCCGGAAGATTGAATAACTGATCAGTGGGTCGGAAGTGGGAGATGCGTTTAAAAGACAAATGCAAAGTTTAAATGTTGGGGCAGGGCAATAACCATGCCAATATAAAAAAATAAGTAGATTAATATTACGGGTTTCGAAAAAGTTTTGGGGTTTTGGTTAGCGTAATCGAAACCAAGACAAAAAGTCATAATTTTGCAATAAAAACTAATAGAAACCTTGGCTTCATATCAAGAAAATAATAATAGGAGTCCTCGGTGTTCTTCAATCTATACACCCTTGGGTTGGCCCCATTTAATTAGCTGCACGTTTTGGTCACCTTTTTACAGAAGGATTTAAAAATTTCTGGAAAATTACAAAGGGGATGACAAAGTTGATCCCATGTATCAGAAACCTTCCCATGAGGATAGACTAAGGGCCCCGAATCGCACTCTCTAGAAAGACGGAGAATTTGGGGGGGGTATGTTGGGGATAAAGGAAGAAGGGAATAAATAAGGGGGTGTAAAAAAGGTGCTGAAAATTCTGTAGGGAAGGACCGCAGCAATGGGTTTTAAAATTGGAAAAAAAATTTAGATCAGGAAGGAATAGGAAAATACTGGTTTGGTAATAGATTGTGGTGAGTGGAAAAACTCCCAAGTAGTTATAGAGCAGAAAGTTTGTTTCTTTAAAAAAAGGTTGGATAAATACATGATGGTGTGGGGGGGGGTGATTTAAACCCGATAGTTTTGCTACCCCGGTCGGTTGCCCTGTTCCCCCTTAAGCAATGTACCTGGGGGTGACTAGTTGGGGGGATTGGCTTAAGCCGGTAGGAGTGGGACCGCCTCGAGGGCCGTGGGCCTTCTGCAGTGTTCCTGTTCTTATTTCTTATGTTCTTTTTAGAATCTTTAAACTTCATGGTTTCTGACCCCGTTCCTGACAGCTCTTCCCCCTCAGATACGAAATTCATCAGAAACGTAACTGATTAAAACGAGGAAATTGCGAGGCTGCTGCCGTATGTGAGGCTCCAATTTTTATAAAGACCCAAAGGGGGCGAACCCCAAGGGCAAAGGGTTCTCAACCTTAAAAATCAAAGCCCTAGTGGAAAGTAAAAAGATCTTTTTTTTGTTTGTATTTGTGTGGTGTTAAGGGGCTAAAAAAGTCCCAAATTTTTCCTTTAGAAGGTCCAAAAAAGTTGGAAAAGTTTTAAAGACGTAATGACCCAACACCCTTCTTTCAGGAACCCGTTAAAAGGACTAATGTATCTACCATTTTTCGAGACCTGGATGCAATTATATCTTTCTGTAAGCTTTTCCAACCTTAAAACACTCATTATTTGCATACTTTGAGACTACTTGGGCCTACAGACACTTTTCCTCCATCCGTTTTTAATTTGGTCAAAAAAGGTTCACAGGTTGGTCTGAAGCGTACTTGTCCAACTTTTTGCTCTGTACAATAGGTTATTTAAAAGGTGCCCTTCTCTTTTGAGGGTTTTTCCTTTTATCACCAAAGATGGTTATAAGTGTTTCAGATCCCTTCCTGTAGAGTAGGAAAAACCCCCCAAAGTTTGATGAACAATTTCTCGCGAGTTTTTTGTGGATTAAAAACCCGTTTATGTACCTCGAAAACGAGGAAGTGGATCACCCGGGTTTACTTGTTTGATGAAAGTGAAAAAAATATCACCTCCGAACCATAAAAGTCTTTTACTAGGGCTCAGACCAAAGCCAGGCTTTTCCTACTGTCCATCCCTTTTATTTTCCCTGTTTAAGCCTTTAGAAAATCGAAGGACTTCCTTTTTTTAAGTTACAACGTAATTGCCCTTCTCTTAGAAATTTCCTAAAGCCGCTAAACAAACTCAAGTGATCCAAAAGGAAAAAACTTTTCATATAAATTTGAATAATTAAAAAGGGTTTTTGTAAAGTCAGTATTCAAATTAAAATTTAGTGAGATAGACTATTCCCCTTAGTTGTTCCAAGCAATGCAGGAGGGAGGGTTTTAAAATGGCTCATGACCCCCGTGGCCGGCATTTCTCGCAGTAAAAATTTAAATAAAAAAGGGGGGAAAACCCATTTTTGGCCTAAAGCCTCAGTGTCACTACTTATTGTAGATGGTAAAGTTTCCAATGTCATCCTCCCCAGATACCGGCGAGTACCTATGGTCAAAAAGCCACTTTACGGTACCCTTTGAAAAATAGCTATGACACGTTGGCCTTTTTTCTCCAATTTTCTGGGCGACATGGTTATTTACATTGGTTGTTAGCTTCGAGTTTTTCCCGAGCCAACCCCTTTAAAGACCATAATCTCAGAGGGGGCTGAACCCTTTTTCCATCTTCTCCAGAGTGGGCATCCAAGAAAAATTTTGTCTGACCGTGGAACAATTACATCTGACTTAAAACAACATCTATACCAAATTCTGGGGGTGAACCCCTCTTCACAACACCCCTTTATCCCAACTGTAATGGGAGGATGAGCGCCCGCATTCGATTCTCAAGTCCATTTTAAGGAAACTTTGCTCCCCTTTAAAACCCAAGGAGTGGCATCGTTACCTACCCCGGCTTTGTTTGCCCTGAGGGAAATTTTTCCCGTGACTCTTTGGGGTTTCACCTTTTTTAACTTCCCCTTTGTAGACAGGGCCCGAGGTCCCCTTCCAATCCCTTTTGACTTTGGACTAATGAGGAGGGAAATGTGAGGTTCATTTTTTACCAGTTTTTCTTGACCTTAGATCCAAATTGGGAGACCCGGACATAGTTTGAAGAAAACCTAAATTGTCAAAGGACCAGTACAAACCTATTTGACTCCAAAAGTCAGAGGAGAAGTTTTAAAGTGGAGAGAAGTTCTTTTTACTTTTGCCTATAAGTCAAATAAATTATTTGTGCATGGAAAGTCCAATAAAATATTAAAAATTTGTGGGAAATTGACTACCCCATAGAAATCAAGGGGGAAAACCCTAAGTTTTATCATTCAAATCCTTAAAAAATATTACGAAGAAATTCGGTTTAACCCTTTAAAAACTTTGATTGTTTTTCCCACGAATTGAAAAGACAACGAAGAATGTAAAGGTCTAAATGCCCTCAACTTGACTATGATAAAACTAATGACTTGGTGACTCTTGACCCCGGATGCAACCAACAATATAATGAATTTTGGATGCCCTAAGAGCATGAAATACTTCAATGTGTGAGTAACTTTTTAACGTCTTTTTCTGATATTCCAGGTGTTACCTCCCCGGAAATCATAAGATTGAAATATTTACGGACACTCCTATCAAACGGAAATTATACCCCTTCCCGTTCACCTTAGGAATGTTTGACCCAAGGGAGACAAAATTTTAAAAAATAAAGATCATTGAACCTTCGTATTGATATTTTCTCACCGAGCGGTTAAGAAGGGGGATAATTCAATAGACTTGCTATTTACTTCGAGGCCTTAATGCTATAACTCGGTGGGATGCTAGCTAGCCCTTTAAAAGTAGCATCTACACAAAAAATTTATGACGCTTCCTTCTTTTCAAGGGTTGATTGCACAGCATATCAAAGTAATGTTTGATCCCTTTTTCTAACAACACCCCTTTTTCCCACACACCAAGGACTGATGCAATATTTAAAAATGCCCTTCGGTTTGGTAAAATGCCTGGTACCTACGTGGGGAAGCGAGAAGGTCTTGGGGGAATATGCCAAATGTTTCAGTTATTTTGAAACTTATTATACATCCACATGGGGCGGAATACCAAAAAATAACACAGTTTTGCGTAGTTACGCTACAGGCCTCATGCCAAGCCAAAAATGCTTCCTTGGGGGTAACAAGATTAGATATCTTGGGCGTACTTTTAAAAACTCTTGCAGCCCCTTCCCCGTAAGATCAAAACTTTTTTAGAATTTAAATTCCCCAAAACCAAAAAGCTCTGCGTAGTTTCTTGGGTTTTGTAAATTTTTATGCACGTTTTTTCCCGAACCCTTATGATCTTACAGGCATCTTGTCGGGGCTTCCTTAAAAAGTTTGAAGGGAAACCCCTTGAACTTTTCCCACGTAGCTCGGGAAAAAATTTTTTGAGATTAAAAATTCTTTTTGAAAGACCATACTTTAAAATTCCAGATATTAATAAAACCTTTTTTTTTGAGAATGTGCCTCCCAAAACTGGCTTGGTGCATGCTACACAAAACCATGATGGTTTTCTCCCTTCCCCGTTGTTCCCCAAGCTGGAAACCCTTCCTTTGAAAAGATACTCCACCATGAAAAGGAATGTTTAGCCCCTTTTGTGGGGTTCTCCAAACTTAAATTTTATTTGTGGGGGAAAAAAATTATTTTAAAAGGGCCACAAAATTTTGATTACCCAGAAAATTTTTTAGGGAACCAAAAGTGCCTCTTAGGTGGACAGGCATCCAGGGTTCTAATTTCCTTTGTGTTATCAATGGTTTTATCCAATTATTTCTTACTGGCAAGTCGTGACAGTCAGTAGAAAATTTGTTGCCCTTAAAGTACTTCCTCATGTTAAACTTTTTCCCAGCCTATCTTTTTTTACTCCTTGACTATAAGTCTTGGTTGGGGGGGGGTGAGGAAAAGTTCAAAAGATAGGAGTAGGAGGGAATATAATATAATTAACAAAAGTTCATTTCCGGCTACTGTTAAGGTAGGGTCAGTCTGCTCCCCATATTCCCCCTTTTTTCCCCCCAAACCCCCAAATTGATAGTTTTTCTGCCGGGTACTATTAAGGTAGGGTAAGTCAAGCTCCCGTTTTTTCCCCCTTTTCTCCCCCTCCCTGTAAGGTAGTTTTTATGCCGGCCCGCTTGTTAAGGGAGGGTCATTTTAGTCCGAACCCCCTTCCCTCCCTTTCCCCCCCCCAAAGTGAGTGTGGGGCTCTGGTTAAACAGTAAAACACTAGACCGCAGCTCCCAAACCACTGTAAGTACATGCCTGCCTTTTTATTCTAGTGGATTTTTGGTTGAAAACTTCACTTTTGATCAATGTAAAAATTAGTCTTTTCCCTTGCTCATATTGCTGTTGTAAAAATCACCACATCTTTTAAGTATCAGACTTTCCATGGGGGGGGATTATTTAAACATGGGTAACCTGTCTGTCTTTTCCCCTTGGATGTCAGAGAGGGCACCCGGCAATCAACAGCAGAAAAAGGGGAAGGAAAAGCCAGAGACTTTTTCCCTTTTGTTTGAAACCGTTACCTGTTTGAAAGTGCAGGACATAACTCCACAGCATTGCAAACGGGAAAAAACCGTTTCCGTCATCGGGGTAATAAACCGGCGTTCTCTGTAAGAATAGCCCGGGGGTGGTCCCAACCCGCACCTTTCCCCCCCCCCCTTTTCATCGAACGGCTCGGGGTTTTAAAACATTGTCACCCAAACCCCCAAAACCCCCTTTTAGTTTTGCGTTGGTTTCAAAATTTTTTTTATTTATTTCATTTTTTATTTTTCTTTCAATAGGATAACCTTTTAGTTTTGTTGTTTTTTTTTGATTTAATAAATAGTGTTTATCTTTGTGAATTATTTCTTTTTCTATTCATTAATTTTCCTAAGGAGGAGCCAGCCTGAGTAATACTGACTGAAGTTGTTACAGGGCTGAGTAAGCCTTCACAATACACATCTGAAGAAATCTGATAGTTCCTTCAAAGATACCTTTAATAAAAATTGTTATGTGGACAATCTTCAAGGTAATGTAAATAAAGAAGAGGATATGAAATTCTTATTCAGAGAAACTAATTTGTGACAGGTGAGAAGTTGAAGGTATATAGAAGAGGTGTAAGATAGTGGTAAGGATGAGGGCTGGTTGATATGATAAATCTCTCACTGGGATGAGGTGAGGCCCTGATTGTCGGTGAGGGATGACAGGTATGGTGGGAATCAGACAAAATGGGGCTTTGGTTTTGTGATGAGGAAAGTGCTTGTGAGAAAGAATCATGCACTGGCGAGAATGGGAATAGGGATGCTTGTGGGGATGAATAGTGGTAGATGGTAGTTAATTCTGAATTATTGTATCTGAGTGGGAAAGGGAGCTAGAGCTTGAGGGAGTGTTGGGACAGTACGTGTGTGCTTGTATGTGTTCGTACATACCAACATACATAAATGTGTATGTTTAGTAATGGTGGGAGACAACGAGACTAGTGATTCTACAAACAATATGTTTTGACAAACCATACCACGGGTGGGGTTTGAACCCTCGGTAAGAGTCTCAAAACTCCGACCGTTGTGTTAGCCACTGGGCCAGCTAGCTTCATTTTGACGGCTTTGAGGGGACTTGAGCAAGAGTTCGTCACGGCCACGCTAGCGGGAGATTCGTCTGTAAAAACTTGCTTTTGTGGTTACAGTGGTGCCTAGCTGGTGCAGTGGCTAACACGACGGTCTGGAGTTTTAAGACTCTCTGACCGCGGGTTCAAACCCTACCCGTGGTATGGTTTGTTTACAATCGTGTCATTACGATTTCCTGAGTCTGGTTTTGATAAATCATTACAACACTAGAAGAATAACGCGGTGTTTGCAAGGTATATTCCGTTCCTTATAAAATTAGTTATAATTGTAAAATAAAATTTACGGATAAAAATTCTAACTTTAGAACGTCCTTCGAGTTGGAGAATCTGGATGTACTTAAATGAGGTAAATATAATGTAAGTAAAACCTACTGACCAAACATCACTGATGACTCACTGTGTTTTCTCGAGTGAAGTAATGCTTAGCAAGCAGAGTCATCAGGTCGTCTAGATCACCAGGGCCCAAGACCACATACTTCAACATAGGAACATCACTCATCTTGACTTTCAGCGCCTCTGCTGCCCTGTGTGTCAGTTATTTTAAATAATTAACACTGTAAATTATTCACTTCCTTCCCAACACTGTATGAAAAATGTATCAATATTCACTAACTCTGTAAAGAGTTGATGTTTGTTTAATATTATATTTGATTGATATTATTGTATCGGATTTTGAACTTATGGCTGCATCAAATATATTTGATGCATCTTGGTGTTAACAACTATGTTCACTATGTGACTCACCTCTCCATCATCTTGATGTTAACATATTCACTATGTGACTCACCTCTCCATCATAATGTTAACAACTATGTTCACTATGTGACTCACCTCTCCATCATCTTGATGTTAACATGTTCACTATGTGACTCACCTCTCCATCATGGAAATATAAACACATATGCAGTGTAATGTGATCCTTTATTGACTACATTTCGCCCACAAAGTGGGCTTTTTCAAGTCACAAACAGATCTACCAGGGGTGGAAGGGACGCGAGTATTTATAGTCAGGTTCAGAATGCTGAGGTCAGGTGGAGAATGCTGCATCTGATGATGTACCGAGTGGGGTTATAGAGTCTAAAATCTTGGGTAGCTTGGAAAGGAGATTCCATAAGTTTGTGAGCAGACCTTCTACAGTGTTCTTCCATTCCCGTGTTCTTATGTGGGATAGCGATGAAGAAGTTCCTTGGCAAGTGGTTCAGCTATGTTATAGAAGCCACTGATGAAAACTAACACTCACGCGAGCTTTTAAATCTCTGCACAAAATTCAATTTAAACCAGCAAATAATAGAGCCTACTAGACTGGAGAATACACTAGACCTCATCTTCACTAACAATGATGATCTGATAAGAAATATCACCATATCAAAAACAATATACTCAGATCACAACATAATTGAGGTTCAGTCATGTATGCGCGGAGCCCCAGACCGACATAATGAGATTAGTCACGAGGGAGCATTCACCAAATTCAACTTCAATAACAAAAACATAAAGTGGGACCAAGTAAACCAAGTCCTAACCGATATAAGCTGGGAAGATATACTAAGCAACACAGACCCCAACTTATGCCTAGAACAGATTAACTCGGTGGCACTCGATGTATGCACAAGGCTTATTCCTCTAAGAAAAAGGAGGAGTAGGTGTAAAACAGAAAGAGACAGGCGCTCCCTTTACAGGCGACGGAAAAGAATAACAGAGCGGCTAAAAGAGGTCAATATATCTGAAATGTGTAGGGAGACACTGGTCAGAGAAATAGCAAGCATCGAACTTAAGCTAAAAGAATCCTTTAGGAGTCAGGAATCGCGGGAAGAACTAAAAGCCATAAATGAAATCGAAAGAAACCCAAAAATATTTCTTCTCCTATGCCAAATCAAAATCGAGAACAACGTCCAGTATTGGGCCCCTACTTAAACAAGATGGGTCCTACACAGATGACAGCAAGGAAATGAGTGAGCTACTCAAGTCCCAATATGACTCAGTTTTTAGCAAGCCGCTAACCAGACTGAGAGTCGAAGATCAAAATGAATTTTTTATAAGAGAGCCACAAAATTTGATTAACACAAGCCTATCCGATGTTATCCTGACGCCAAATGACTTCGAACAGGCGATAAATGACATGCCCATGCACTCTGCCCCAGGGCCAGACTCATGGAACTCTGTGTTCATCAAGAACTGCAAGAAGCCCCTATCACGAGCCTTTTCCATCCTATGGAGAGGGAGCATGGACACGGGGGTCGTCCCACAGTTACTAAAAACAACAGACATAGCCCCACTCCACAAAGGGGGCAGTAAAGCAACAGCAAAGAACTACAGACCAATAGCACTAACATCCCATATCATAAAAATCTTTGAAAGGGTCCTAAGAAGCAAGATCACCACGCATCTAGAAACCCAGGGCAACATGGGTTTAGAACAGGTCGCTCCTGTCTGTCTCAACTATTGGACCACTACGACAAGGTCCTAAATGCACTAGAAGACAAAAAGAATGCAGATGTAATATATACAGACTTTGCAAAAGCCTTCGACAAGTGTGACCATGGCGTAATAGCGCACAAAATGCGTGCTAAAGGAATAACAGGAAAAGTCGGTCGATGGATCTATAATTTCCTCACTAACAGAACACAGAGAGTAGTCGTCAACAGGGTAAAGTCCGAGGCAGCTACGGTGAAAAGCTCTGTTCCACAAGGCACAGTACTCGCTCCCATCTTGTTCCTCATCCTTATACCCGACATAGACAAGGATGTCAGCCACAGCACCGTGTCTTCCTTTGCAGATGACACCCGAATCTGCATGACAGTGTCTTCCATTGCAGACACTGCAAAGCTCCAGGCAGACATCAACCAAAATCTTTCAGTGGGCTGCAGAAACAATATGAAGTTCAACGATGAAAAATTTCAATTACTCAGATATGGTAAACATGAGGAAATTAAATCTTCATCAGAGTACAAAACAAATTCTGGCCACAAAAATAGAGCAAAACCCACCAACGTCAAAGACCTGGGAGTGATCAGTCGGAGGATCTCACCTTAAAGGACCATAGCATTGTATCAATCGCATCTGCTAGAAAAATGACAGGATGGATAATGAGAACCTTCAAAAACTAGGGAGGCCAAGCCCATGATGACACTCTTAGGTCACTTGTTCTATCTAGGCTGGAATATTGCTGCACACTAACAGCACCTTTCAAGGCAGGTGAAATTGCCGACCTAGAAAATGTACAGAGAATTTTCCCACGGCGCGCATAACGGAGATAAAACACCTCAATTATTGGGAGCGCTTGGGGTTTCCCTAAACCTGTATTCCCTGGAACGCAGGAGGGAGAGAACATGATTTTTATACACCTGGAAAATCCTAGAGGGACTAGTACCGAACTTGCACACGAAAATCACTCATTACGAAAGCAAAAGACTTGGCAGACGATCCCACCATCCCCCAAATGAAAAGCAGGGGTGTCATTTGCACGTTAAGAGACCATCCAATAAGTGTCGGGGGCCCGAGACTGTTCAACTGCCTCCCAGCACACATAAGGGGGATTACCAACAGACCCCTGGCAGTCTTCAAGCTGGCACTGGACAAGCACCTAAAGTCATTTCCCGGGAAATCAGCCGGGCTGTAGTCGTATGTTGGTTTGCGTGCAGCCAGCAGCAACAGCCTGGTTGATCAGGCTCTGATCCACCAGGAGGCTGGTCTCAGACCTGGCCGCGGGGGCGTTGACCCCCGGAACTCTCTCCAGGTAAACTCCAGGTATAGAAATAAGTGATGGTTCCATGATTCTTCGGTATTGAGTGTTGTCTTCTGTGGCAATAAGTCTTGAGTTTCTGTAGTTTATCAAGGGGTTTGTGTGAATTACGGTGTTGTACACAGGCATTCCTTGTGTCGTCAGACCTGCTTGCGTATTGGTGTTCTGAAATACGTGTTTGGAGGTCCCTTGATGTTTTGCCCAAGTATAATTTGTTGCAGTCATTACAAGGGATTATGTATACCCCTGCAGAGGGTGGAAGCTTGTCCTGTCTATCACTGGTAATGTCCTTGATGGTGTGGTTGTGGAGGTAGATACTTGGAATGAGGTATTGGAAAAGATGTTGGAAACGGTTTGGCAATGGAGTTGGTGGGGAGGACTATGTATTCTTCTGTGCAGTGTCTTCTCTGGGTGTGTTGAAGATGTTTAATGCCCATCGTTCTGCAGGGCTCTGATGGAAATGACGAGGATCGTGGAGTTTAGAAAATACTTGTTCAAATTATCGTGCATTTTTTTCAAGAAACTCATTGCTGCAGGGTTCTGAGTGCACGCCTGAAAAGCCTATAAAATTTCACCACGTTTAGTTTTGGTGTCGTTTGGTGAGAGTAGAAGTGGGAGAGATCGTTTTGGTTCCTAATTGAACAGTATTTTCTAAACTCCACTATCCTCGTCATTCATCAGGGACTGCAGACGACGGGCATTAAATATCTTCAACCACCCAGAGAAGACACTGCCCCGAAGAGATACATAGTCCTCCCCACCAAATCCTTGCCAAACACGTTTCCAACATCTTTTCCATACCTCATTCCCAAATATCACCCCCACAACCACGACCATTTAAGGACATTTTCCAGTGATAGACAGGACAAGCTTCCACCCTCTGCAGGGGTATACATAATCCCTTGTAATGACTGCAACAAATTATACGTGGGCAAAACATCAAGGGGCCTCCAAACACGTATTTCAGAACACCAAACGCAAGCAGGTCTGACGACACAAGGAATGCCTGTGTACAACACCGTAATTCACACAACCACTTGATAAACTACAGAAACTCAAGACTTATTGCCACAGAAGACAACATCAATACTGAAGAATCATGGAATCATCACTTATTTCTATATCCGACAACTTCAACAGAATAGTGGCTTCTATAACATAGCTGAACCACTTGCCAAGGACTTCTTCTCGCTATCCCACATAAGAACACAATATTATTAGTGTTTTTCCTGTGTAAAAATGAGAGAAAATAATTATTAAAAATCGAGACATTTCATTCTCTTTGTCAGTAAGGTGCCCATAGTTATTTTTAAAGGGGCCTATCTCATCTCTAACTTTTGTTCTATAGACCTGGAAAAAACTTTTTTGGGGTTTGTTTTAGGAATCCCTAGCAACTTTAATTTCATAGCCCCTTTTAGCTTTTCTTATCCTCTTTTTATTGTCCCTCTTAATGTCAATATACTGATTCATAAGATGACCCTCACCCACATTAGAACACAGGAATGGAAGAACACTGTAGAAGGTCTGCTCACAAACTTATCCAATCTCCTTTACAAGCTACCCAAGATTTTAGACTCTATAACCCCAACTCGGTACATTCATCAGATGCAGCATTCTCCACCTGACCTCAGCATTCTGAACCTGACTATAAATACTCGCGTCCCTTCCACCCCTGGTAGATCTGTTTTTGACTTGAAAAAGCCCACTTTGTGGGCGAAATGTAGTCAATAAAGGATCACATTATACTGCACATGTGTTTATATTTCCATTGTGTCGGTATTTTATACCATTTATTTCCACCTCTCCATCATTTTTGATGTTAACATGTTCACTATGTGACTCACCTCTCCATCATTTGGTGACTCACCTCTCCATCACCTTGGTGGCTCACCTCTCCATCATCTTGGTGACTCACTCTCCATCATCTTGGTGACTCACCTTCTCCATCATCTTGGTGACTCACCTCTCCATCATCTTGGTGACTCACCTCTCCATCATCTTGGTGACTCACCTCTCCATCATCTTGGTGACTCACCTCTCCATCATCTTGGTGACTCACCTCTCCATCATCTTTGGGGACTCACCTCTCCATCATCTTGGTGACTCACCTCTCCTCATCTTGGTGACTCACCTCTCCATCATCTTGGTGACTCACCTCTCCATCATCTTGGTAACTCACCTCTCCATCATCTTGGTGACTCACCTCTCCCTCATCTTGGTGACTCACCTCTCCATCATTTTTGGTGGCTCACCTCTCCATCATATTGGTCACTCACCTCTCCATCATCTTGGTCACTCACCTCTCCATCATCTTGGTGACTCACCTCTCCATCATCTTGGTCACTCACCTCTCCATCATCTTGGTGACTCACCTCTCCATCATCTTGGTGACTCACCTCTCCATCATCTTTGTCACTCACCTCTCCATCATCTTGGTGACTCACCTCTCCATCATCTTGGTGACTCACCTCTCCATCATCTTGGTCACTCACCTCTCCATCATAATGTTAACAACTATGTTCACTGATCCATCTTACCCAGATCTTCCAAGTATTCTCTTCAAATATTCATAGGTAGCAGAAAGTCAGCACTGACCACCAGGGTTGTGGTTCATTGTGGTTTGCTTCGGCCCCGTAACAGCTGGTAGTCCCCTTTTTTCCCTCCAAAGGGGCCGG
>NC_069457.1:23186773-23223056 GCF_026875155.1 Cherax quadricarinatus
TTCCATGCTCGTTTAAGTAAGCCTGGCAACGGCGAGAGTAAGTTGGGTGAGCCTTATGACAATTAAGGGTAGAGGGAGGTAGACTACAAGACAAATTGATGTGGCCGTCGGCACCACAGACTGGGCGTTCAGCCATGGACCTGCAATATTTTGCTGGATAACCAAAATGCCAGCAAATTCTACACTGTTGTGGTGTAGGGATCACCTTTCGATCTTGTAAACGGTGTCCCCCAATATATACAGAGAACGGAAGCTCACGTCAGTCGAAAGTTAAGCAAGCTACATTGTAAGGGTATCGTCTCCGCCTGAGGGCAGGGAGGACATAAGTGTCGGCTTTGGGGATTTGGAGGTCTTAATTAAAGGTCTAGCTGTTCTAGAATGTCATGGCCACATGTCTGTAAATTCTGTTGAACAATGGTATGAGGCAGAATGACAGTACCACTACAAGAACTGAGGGAATGTTTTACAATAGTCACAGGAATAGTATCGATAGATGTAAGAAGAGAAAGATTGTGATCTTGGTTAGCATTGTGGACAGTGATGATGACTGTACTGCTCTTGAGAGGATGAAAGGATATATTTCTACTAACATGGTGGAGGAGTGCCTTGCCAATACTATGGTCGGAAAGATAGGCAGTAGAGGAAGTCGATCATAAAGTAAAGAATTTAGTCCATTGTGCATTCTGAAACATAGCGTGGAAAGGGAGTGCATGATATGCCGGTCTTTTCTGAGTAGAACGAGAAGGAAGCAAAGAAGTACCATCAAGTAATTGATGTGGGCATTTAGGTGTGGGACCGGAGTTGGTCTGACGTGGGACGGGCTGGTGATTCGAAAATTACCACACCATAGAGGAAGAAGCCGGAAGCATAATCAAAGAAGAGCAAAGGTCATACATATCAAAGGAGTCAGTCGAAATCCCGGTACCTGAAGTTGATGATGAAACAGCTCCAGCAAGGGGTACAGTGGCATTAGAAGTGTCCAAAGATGGTCAAAACATGAGTCAGGGTCAGAACAGGGTGCGGTATCAGGAAGGGGCCCAGGGTGAGGAGGTTCATGGATTTGGGGTTCCATAGTTAGGTCTCTTCTTTCTTTTTACTTGTTAGGAAAAAAAGTAAAGAAAAAAAAAGGTGGGGAACGTGGAGGAATAGCTCCTAGGAGGTAAAAAAGGGCCGTAAATCCCCCTCCGCACCCAAGAGAACCCCAGCACCACAAGCAGTGCAGATGCTGCATGGAACCCATGCCAGTAAACCAGCAATCCAGGATAGCAACCTCACATTCGCCGAGCCACCTTCGTGGACAAAAGAGAGGGCAGCCAGACACCCGCCACAGTGCATACCTCCTTCGACCTCCACCCCTTGGAATCCGACAGGTAGCCTCCAGAGATACACCCGTCACCTGAAAGACACCCAAAGCCACCGCCCCCCGGGAGACCGGAGAGAGATTGGGACACCACTAGGTGATGCAGATTCCACAGCAAACTACACCACGCAGGATCTCAAGGAATGTGATGGACCGTATCCTTTCCCTTATAGGAACAGCGTGCTGTGGAAGAATCAAAGGCCAAAATAGGAAGGGAATAGGGGATGGATAGGAGGAAGGACGATATAGGGAAAAGCGGATGTGGTATGGGGAGATGGAATCGGGCAAAGGCGCAACTAGGAAGGGTCAATAGGTAGTGTCGGATGGAAGGAAACACGCGCAGGAGCCCTGAAAAGGTGAAAACGCATGTTACTGGATGGGTGAAGAGGTCTGGGACGGGGACTAGGTGGGTAACTCAGGTAGAGGTCTGAGGAAGGAAACTACGCCAAGGAGCCCCCCTTGAAAAGGTAATGTCTCTTAACTATTTACATCATAGTATGTGTAAAGCACATCAGCATCCTGGGATCATGATACAGGGAATATCTCAATGCTTGACAAACATATAGTCATGACCCGCTTACACTAGTGGACTTTTCCACTGGTGTCGCCGCCTACCCTTGCTTTTCCTCACTTATTTGTTATATATAAGCCACTTCTCCATGTACATGTACTTTTCTCAACATTGATGGACTGAACACATCGACTCTGGGTTAAGGGACTGATTATCTCAAGCTCCATCTCTCCTTACACCTTTCTGCTTTGTATAGGACTGATGAATCCAATATGTGGAGAAACATTTCTTCAGTAAAGATTCCCATATGCTGCAGAAGTGTCTCAACACTCAGGTGTTGTTGTTGTGTTCATCGGGTGTTTTGGTACTGTCACTCAGGTGTTGTGGTCATGTCATTCAGATGTTGTGGTACTGTCACTCAGGTGTTGTGATAGTCACTCAGGTGTTGTGGTACTGTCACTCAGGTAGTGTTATCACTCAGGTGTTGTACTGTCACTTAGATGTTGTTCTACTGTTTCTCAGGTGTTGTGGTACTGTCACTCACGTGTTGTGGTACTGTCATTCAGATAGTGTTTTACTGTCACACAGGCGCTTTTGTCATTCAGGTGTTGTACTGGCTTCCAGGTATTATTCTTCTCTCAGGTGTTGTGATGCTCTCGTTCAATTGTTCAACAACTGTCACAGGTTTTGAGCTTCCATAACTCATAAGTTTGGATACTGTCACTCATGTTTTCTAGTACTGGTAGTCAGGTGCTGCACTGGTAGTCAGGTGCTGCACTGGTAGTCAGGTGCTGCACTGGTAGTCAGGTGCTGCACTGGTAGTCAGGTGGCGGACTGGTAGTCAGGTGTGCATGGTAGTCAGGTGGTGTACTGGTAGTCAGGTGGCTGTACTGGTAGTCAGGTGCTGTACTGGTAGTCAGGTGACTGACTGGTAGTCAGGGTGCACTGGTAGTCAGGTGGTTACTGGTAGTCAGGTGTGGCTGGTAGTCAGGTGCTGACTGGTAGTCAGGTGCTGTACTGGTAGTCAGGTGTGTACTGGTAGTCAGGTGCTGCACTGGTAGTCAGGTGCTGCACTGGTAGTCAGGTGTGCACTGGTATCAGGTGCTGATGGTAGTCAGGTGGGTACTGTAGTCAGGTGTGCACTGGTAGTCAGGTGGCACTGGTAGTCAGGTGCTGCACTGGTTAGTCAGTGAGCTCACTGGTAGTCAGGTGCTCATGGTAGTCAGGTGCTATGGTAGTCAGGTGCTACTGGTAGTCAGGTGAGCACTGGTAGTCAGGTGCTGATACTGGTAGTTCAGGACTGAAACTGGTAGTCAGGTGCTGAATGGTAGTCAGGTGGAGCACTGGTAGTCAGGTGCTGACTGGTAGTCAGTGCTGCCATGCATCTGCGCTTAGTCAGGTGCTGTACTGGTAGTCAGGTGCTGCACTGGTAGTCAGGTGCTGACTGGTAGTCAGGTGCTGCACTGGTAGTCAGGTGCTGTCACTGGTAGTCAGGTTGCTGCTAGTGGTATGAGTCAGGTGCTGCTGGTAGTCAGGTGCTGTACTGGTAGTCGCAGATGTGTCATGTGTATTAGTCAGGTGTTACTGGTAGTCAGGTGGAGTTACTGGTAGTCAGGTGTTTACTGGTAGTCAGGTGGTTGTACTTGGTAGTCAGGTGCTGTACTGGTAGTCAGGTGGTGTACTGGTAGTCAGGTGCTGCACTGGTAGTCAGGTGCTGTACTGGTAGTCAGGTGGTGTACTGGTAGTCAGGTGGGTACTGGTAGTCATGGCTAGTACTGGTAGTCAGGTGATGTACTGATAGTCAGGTGGTGTACTGGTAGTCAGGTGGTGTACAGGTAGTCAGGTGCTGTACTGGTAGTCAGGTGGTGTGCTGGTAGTCAGGTGGTGTACTGGTAGTCAGGTGCTGCACTGGTAGTCAGGTGCTGTACTGGTAGTCAGGTGGTGTGCTGGTAGTCAGGTGCTGTACTGGTAGTCAGGTGGTGTACTGGTAGTCAGGTGCTGCACTGGTAGTCAGGTGGTGTACTGGTAGTCAGGTGCTGTACTGGTAGTCAGGTGGTGTACTGGTAGTCAGGTGGTTGTACTGGTAGCAGGTGGTGTGACTGGTATTCAGGGTGTCTGGTAGTCATGGGGGCTGCACTGGTAGGTCAAGGTAAGTCCACTGTAGTCAGGTGCGTGTACTGCGTAAAACAGAGGGTTCGTTAGTCAGGTGGTGTCTGGTAAACAGGGTGTTAGGTAACTGTAGTTCAGGACATGTACTAGTAGTCAGGTGATACACTAAATAGTCAGGTGCTGCTAGGAAACCTTCATTGGTTGTATCGTACGTCAGTGGGTGTACTAGTAGTCAGGTGGTGGATGGTAGTCAGTGACTGTAGGTAGTAGGCACGTACTGGTAGTCAGGTTCATCAACTGTAGTCAGGGTTTTCTACTGTAGCAGGTGCTGTCTGGTAGTCAGGCTGGTGTACAGGTACGCACTGAAGGTAGTATGGTGTCAGGTGTGCTACAGGAGTCAGATCTGTACTGTGTTCAGGTGGTGGGTACTGTAGTCAGTGTGTGTACGGTTAGCCAGGTGCTGTGATTGGTAAGTCGCAGAAGGTTGATATAGTTCTAGAGTGCTAAGTTCCAAAGGTAAATATGTTATAAAATTATCTTACAGTGACTAGGACCTATCATAAAACATAGCTACCAGTATTCGTATAATACAATAGTTGTGTAACAGGTGGTGTAACTGGTAGTCAGGAAGTATGTAGTCATGATGTAGTGGTAGCAGTGAACTGGTAGCAGGTATAACTTAGAGGGATCTATGTAGTCGTCTTAGTCTAAAGGTGCAAATGGTAGTACAAGAACAGCTGGTGAGTCCAAAACATAAACTGGCTACAGTCAGGCGTCCTGTACTGAACCCATATTTCCTGATACTCAGTCCTGACCAGTCAGGTGGTGAAATGGTAAGCTAGAGAGCTTGGCAGTGTAGCTAAAACAAAAGGAGTACACAATACAATTGCTTAAATTCACAGATCTCCGACACCAGCCTCCACACATGTTGACTCCACGTGACTGGCCCAAGCACGCTTACCAGCGTAACCAAATATAGTTGGAAAAGAAATCCAGGGATTTCTTTATAATTACTGTTAGAGTAATTTACTGTTTCCCCCAAATGCACATTATGAATTATAAAATTATTCTTTACCATTATAAAACATTTCTATACTATCTATGACCCCTTCACTTCTGTACCCCCCTCATTATATCTTTTCATATGTCATGCAGAACCTGCGTAACAGTAGGTCATGGGCTGTACTGGTAGTCAGGTTGCTTGTACTGGTAGTCTACGGTGGCATATTTTCTGGTGAGTTGGTGATGTACTGTAGGTCAGGTTGTATGGTACTGGTAGTCAGGGTGCTGGTAGTGGTAGTTAGTGTGATGTTACTGTAGTGCAGGTGCTGTAGTGTGTAGATGGTGATTGATACTGGTATAGTCAGAAGTGCTGTAGTGGTTGTTAGGATTGTGATTTACCTGGTCAGTTCAGGTGCTTGTAGTGGTGTTAGACAGGCTCGATGTTACTGGTAGTCAGGTGTGTAAGTGGTAGTATCAGGTGTCTGTATGGTAGTCAGGTTGATGGTACTGGTAGATCAGGTATGTACTGGTAGTCAGGTGATGTAGTGTTAAGTTAGGGTGATGTACTGGTAGGATGGTGAATGTATTGGTTAGTCAGGTGATGTACTGGTAGGTAGTCAGGTGCTGTAGAGGGCTAGTTAGGTGATGTTTATGGTAGTCAGGTGCTGTAGTTGTAGACAGGGTGTTGTCACCAACCATCGAAGAAAGTCCTCGCCCCCTCCCCCCCCACTCCCCAACGCCCCCCCCGCTCCCGTCCACACACCCCCCTCGTCTCCCCCCTCTACCGCGCGCGCCATATTCATATGTTCAGAACTCTTAAGAATTCCCTGACAACCACCCCCACTCCCCCCACGACGACAACAACAAACTTAATAGTGAGCTTCATTGAACGAAAGGTATAAGAGAGACTCAACCGCGCCTCCCCCCCCCCCACGCATCCCCCCCCTCCCCCCCCCCCCCCGCCCTCCCCCCCCAGACCCCCGCACGCACCAACCCCCCCCCGACCCCCCCACCCCCCTATCCCCGCCACCTCCCTCCACCGCGCCCGCGTGAAGTCAGGTGATGTACTGGGTTGTCAGTGATGTAGTGGTCGTTAGAGTGTATGTACTTGGTAGTCAGGTGCCTGAATGTTGGTAGATTATGGTATGTATCTGGTTGTGAAGGTGATGTACTGGTGCAGGTTCAGGTGATGTACTGGTTGTCAAGGTGCTGTAGTGGGTAGTTAGGTGATGTACCTGGTAGTGAGGCGCGATGATACTGTGTTAGTCAGGTGATGTACTGCGTAGTCAGGTGCTGTTACTGGTTGGTGTAGGTGCGTGTAGTTGGTAGTAGGTGGAATGTACTGGCTAGTCAGGTGCTGTAGTGGTAGTTAGGTGATTGACTGGTCAGTGAGATGATTGTTATTGGTAGTCACGGTGTGATGTACATGGGTTGTCAGGTGATGTTACTGACGTAGGTAAGGATGAGGTCTTGGCTCATCAAGGATGATGTACTGGTAGTCAGCGTGATGTACTCGGGTAGGTCAGGTGCTGTTGTGGTAAGTTAGGTGATGTATGGTAGTGAGGGTGATTTGTACTGGTAAGTCAGGTGATTGTCTTGGTAGTCAGCGTGATGTACTGGTAGTCAGGTGCTGTAATGGTAAGTCTGGGTGCTGTACTGGTACTTGAGTGACAGTAACCCAACACTTGAGTGTACTTGTAACACAAACACACTTGAGGCGACTGTACCACAACACTTGAGTGACTGTAACAACACTAACACTTAGGGGGTGACAAAGTACAACAACATTTGAAGGTGAAACTGTACTCCACAACACTTAAGTGACAGTTACCCTCAACACTTGAGTGACAGTACACAACACTTGATGACAGTATCCACACACTTAAGTGACAGTACCCAACACTTGAGTGACCAGTAACACAACACTTGGAGTGACATGTACCACAACACTTGATGTCGACAGTACCATCTCAAACACTTGAGTGACAGTATACGACAACACTGGTGACCAGTACCGCACAACACTTGCGTGACAGTACCTACAACACTTGAGTGACAGTAACTACAAATCAATTAAGGGACAGTAACCACGCAACACCTGAGTGGACAGTAAATCAAACTCTTGAGTTGGACAATACCACAACACTTGAGTGACAGTACACACACTTGAGTCGACAGGTTCCACAACACTTGCGTGAAGTCCACAACTCAACTGAGTGACAGTGACACAAAACACTTAAGTGGACAATACCACACTACACTCTTGAGTGACTAGGTATTAATAACACAACTCTTGAGTGGACGTGCCTCAACATCACTTGTGTGACAGTACCACAACACTGTAGTGACAGTAACACAACACTGAGTGACACTGTAAACACATCACTTGAGTGACAGTACAAACACTTGAGTGACAGTATCACAACACTTGAGTGACAGTAATAACCAACACTTGAGTGACAATACCACAACACTTGTAGTGACAGTACCAACAAACTTGGTTGACAGTACACAACACTGGTGTGATCAGTATCACTAACACTTGAGTGACAGTAAACAAACACTTGAGTGACAGTTACCACAAAAAACACTTGGAGTGACTGTAGCACAACCACTTGAAGTGTCTAGTAACCACTAACACTTGAGAGACAGTTACCACAAACACACTTAGAAGTGTCAGTATCACAACATTTGAGTGACGCAGTACGTACAACACTGATGACAAGTACCACAAAACTTGAGTGACGTAAGCACAACACTTGAGTGACAGTTACCTCAACACTTCGTACCTGTGTCTGGTACGAAAACATCTGGAGTGACAGTACACACACCTGAGTGACAGTACCACAACACCTGACGTGTACAGTTCCACAACACTGAGAGCTGTGTCAGTACCACAACATAACTGAGTGACGAAGTACACAACACCTGAGTGACGTACCAACAAACCAACCTGAGTGACAGTAAACACAAACACTCTGATGAGTGACGGTACCTACAACACACTGAGTGAACAGTAATCAACTACACCTCTGAGTGACAGTCCCTACACACGCTGAAGGTGACAGTACCAGACATACACCTGCTGAGTGGACAGAGTCGGAATAACTCTTGGAGTGACACAGTACCAGACTTAAACCACTTTGAGTGACAGTACACACACCTGAGAGTGACAGTACCACAACACTGTAGTGACAGTACCACAAAACACTTGGAGTGACAGTTACCACAACACATGAGTGACTAGTACCATTTCAAACTACCTGAGTGACAGTTTCTTACCCACAACTCCTGAGTGACAGTAACCCAGAGCACTGAGTGGAGCAGTACGAATATATAGTCTTGAGTGACATTAGTACCCAACACCTGAGTGACTGTACCACAAACACATGAGTGTCATGTACTACTCAACACTGTAGATGACGCATGAATTACCACAACACCTGTGTGGACATAACACTACACTGAGTGAACAAGACTACCTCCAAACACCTGAGTGGAGACTCAGTACACTAACACCTGGTGACCCGTTCCCACAAACACCTGAGTGACAGTAAACACAACACCTGAGATGACCTAGTAACCACAAACACCCTGAGTGGGACGTAACCACAACACCTGAGTGACAGTACCACAACACCTGAAGTGGACAGTACCAAGAACACCTGAATGTCAGTATACTCCACAAACACTTGTAGTTAGTAAGACAGTAACAAAACACTTGACATGTGACAGTACGAAAACACTTGAGTAACAGTAACACAACACTTGAAGGGACGGTAGCGGAAGAAACACTTTGTAGAGTGAACAGTCCTCAACACTTGAGTGACAGTACGAAACACTGAGTGACATTTTACCAACAAAACACCTGAATGACAGTACCTCCACCACAACTTGAGTGACTGTAACACAACACTTTGAAGTCGACAGTACCTACGACCACTTGAGGACTCAGTACCACAACACTGAGTGACAGTTAACATCACCTTGAGTGACTATGTATCCACTAACATTGAGGTGGAGATAATAACAGCAATGTTGGTAGTGATCAGTTAACACAACACCTGAGTGACAGTACAAAAACAAACACCTGAGTGACAGTACAAAAACACTTGGTGACAGTACCCACTAATCACTCGCTGTGTGACAGTACTAACAACACCTGAGTGGACGTAAAAGCAACACCTGAGTGACAGTAACTCATATATTTGTAGTGACGTACTCCACAACACCTGAGTGACAGTTTGCCACACAATCAACCTGAGGTGACAGTACAGATAAACACCTCTTGTTATAGTGTCAGTAAGTCAATCTTGTACCTTTGCACTGCATGAAGGGTGAGACAACACCCTTGAATGACAATACAACACCTGATTCACAGAACTACAAACTTCTAAGTGTCAGCAAGAGAGAAACACCTGTGTGAAAGCACAAAATAAAACGACCGAAGAGTGGACAATGCTTAATACATGAAAATAACAAAAAGGCGCACAATACACTGTCGACTGGAGAAACAACGACACACAAATAACCCGCACATAAAAGAGAGAAGTTACACGACGTTCCCCCCCCCCCCCTCCCCCCGCCCCCCCCGCTCCAACATGGACCACCCCAACCCACCCACCGACCACCACACCAGTCAACACCTCTCGTGGCCCCCTCCCCCCCTCGCCCCTCCTCCCCCCCCCCCCTGCCCCCCCCCCCCCCCACCCCCCTCCCCCCCCCCACACCCCCCACCTTCACCCCCCCCCCCCCTCGCTCCCCCCCCACCCCCGCCCCCCCCCCCCCCCCCCCGAAGCACCCAGGCTATTTAGCTAGTGGGCTTGACTCTCTCCCTCTGGTGTGCGCGCACCTTGTCTCTGTCTTGACAGTTGCTTGGGCTCTACCTCTTTTGTGTCGCGGCAGCCTAGCTCTCTTGCTGTGGCTTGCTCCTCCCTCTTATGTGGGCACCTGAGCTCTTTGCAGGTGCTTGGCTTCCCATCTGTGGTGCTTACGTAGGCATCGCTTTGGCATGTGCGTGCTCCTCCCTTGTGGGCACTAGCTCACTCTTGAGCTGTGACGAGTTTGCCGTCTCACCTCTGTCTGGCACCTTGCGTCATTGCGGTTCTGCTTGCTGCTCCCACTCTGTGAGGCACCTTGCTCTCTTGCAGTGCTTGCTCTCCCTCTGTGGGCACCTAGCTCTCTTGCAGTGCTTGCTCTCCCTCTGTGGGCACCTAGCTCTCTTGCAGTGCTTGCTCTCCCTCTGTGGGCACTTCTCTAGCTCTCTTGCAGTGCCTGATCTCACCTTGTGGGCATCTGCTCACTTGCAGTGCTTGCGCTCTCCTCCTTACCTGTGGGCTATCTACGCTCTCTTTGCAGTGCTGCTCTCCTCAGTGGGCAGTAGCTCTCTTGCCAGTGCTTGCTCTTCCCTCTGTGGGCATCTAGTCTCGGCGTGTGTGCTTTGCTCTCCTTATCAGCTTGTTCTGGGCAGACACTTGACTCATCTGCAGTGTCTGCTCTTCCCTCTTGTGGGGGCTACCTAGCTCTTACTTGCAGGGCTTGCCTTTTCCCTGTGTGTGCGCGCGCGCGCTCTGTGTGTGTCTCTCTTGCAGTTGTCGCTTGCGTCTCCCTCTGTGGGACAGCGCTAGCTCTCTTGCAGTAGCTTGCTCGCCCTCCTGTGAGGCTGCTAGTCTCTCTATGCAGTGCTTGCTCTCCCTCTGTGGGGCATCTAGCTCTTCTTGCAGTGCTTGTTCTCGCTCCCTCTGTGGGTACACCTAGCTCATCTTGACAGTGTTGCTCTCCCTCTGTCGGCACCTTGCTCTCTTGTAGTGGCTTGCTCTCTCCCTCTGTGGGCCCTGGCTCCGCTTGCAGTGCTTGCTCTCCCTCTGTGGGCCACCTAGCTCTCTGGCAGTGCCTTGTCCTCCCTCTGTGGCACCTTGCTCGTCTTCTCAGAAAATACATGCTTGCTCTCCCTCTGTGGGCACCCTAGCTCTCTCTTGCAGCGTCTTAGCTCTCCCTCTGTGGCATCTGAGCTCTCTTGCAGTGTTGCTCTCCCTCTGTGTGGCACCTACGCTCTTGCAGTGCCTTGCTCTCCCTCTGTTGGGCACACTTGCTCTCTTGCAGTGCGTGCTCTCCATCTGTGGGCATCTTGCTCTCTTGCGGGCTTTGCTCTCACTTCTTGTGGGCAATCCTAGCCTCCTCTTGCAGTGCGTGCTCTCCCTCTGTGGGCACCTAGCTCTCTTGCAGTGCTTGCTCTCCCTCTGTGGGCATCTAGCTCTCTTGCAGTGCTTGCTCTCCCTCTGTGGGCATCTAGCTCTCTTGCAGTGCTTGCTCTCCCTCTGTGGGCACCTAGCTCTCTTGCAGTGCTTGCTCTCCCTCTGTGGGCACCTAGCTCTCTTGCAGTGCTTGCTCTCCCTCTGTGGGCATCTAGCTCTCTTGCAGTGCTTGCTCTCCCTCTGTGGGCACCTAGCTCTCTTGCAGTGCTTGCTCTCCCTCTGTGGGCACCTAGCTCTCTTGCAGTGCTTGCTCTCCCTCTGTGGGCACCTAGCTCTCTTGCAGTGACTTGCTCTCCCTCTGGTGCTCGCTGAGACTCTCTTGCAGTGCTTGCTCTCCTCTGGGGGCAACTTAGCTCTCTGCAAGTGCTTGTCTCCCTCTGTGAGCGCATCTAGCTCTTCTGCGCTAGTGCTTGCTCTCCCTCTGTGGGCATCTAGCTCTCTTGCAGTGCTTGCTCTCCCTCTGTGGGCATCTAGCTCTCTTGCAGTGCTTGCTCTCCCTCTGTGGGGCATTAACTAGCTCTTCTTAGCTCAGTGCTTGCCTCTCCTCTGTGGGCTATCTAGCTCTCTTGCTGAGCTTGCTCTCACTCTGTGGCGGCATTTCTAGCCTCTTTGCAGTGCTGCTCTCCCTCTTTTGGGGCCATCTAGCACTCGTGCAGTGCTTGCTCTCCTCCTCTGTGCGGCATCTAGCTCTCTTGCAGGTGCTTGCTCTCCCTTGTGGGCATCTGCTCTCTTGCAGTGCGTGCTCTCCCCCCCTGTTGGGCACACCTAGTCTCTTGCAGTGCTTGCTGCTACTCTCTGTGGCCACCTAGCGCTCTTGAGTGGCTTGCTCTCCCTCTGTGGGGGCATCTAGAGCCTTCTCTTGCAGTGCTTGCTCTCCCTCTGTGGGCATCTAGCTCTCTTGCAGTGCTTGCTCTCCCTCTGTGGGCATCTAGCTCTCTTGCAGTGCTTGCTCTCCCTCTGTGGGCATCTAGCTCTCTTGCAGTGCTTGCTCTCCCTCTGTGGGCATCTAGCTCTCTTGCAGTGCTTGCTCTCCCTCTGTGGGCACCTAGCTCTCTTGCAGTGCTTGCTCTCCCTCTGTGGGCATCTAGCTCTCTTGCAGTGCTTGCTCTCCCTCTGTGGGTATCTTGCTCTATTGCACAGGGCGTGCTCTCCTTGTGGCACCTAGCTCTCTTGCAGATGCTTTTGCTTCTACCTCTGGTGGGGCATCTGGCTGTCTGAGCTGTGCTTGCTCTCCCTCTGATGGGCACCGAGCTCTCATTGCAGTGCTTGCTCTCCCTTCTGGTGGGCACCTAGCTCTCTTTGCAGTGCTTGCTCTCTCCCTTGGTGGGCATTCTAGCTCATCTGCAGTGCATTGCTACTCACTCTGTGGCCACTAGCGCTCTCTTGCAGTGCTTGCTCTCCCTCTCGTGGAGCATTATCTCTCTGCCTAGTGACTTGCTCTCCCTTGTGGGCTACCTCTGCATCTCTTGCAGTTGCTTGCTCTTCCCGCTCTTGGTTGGCGCAACCTTGCTCTCTTGCAGTGTCTGTGACTTCTCCCTCTGTGGGCATCTAGCACTCTTGCAGTGCTTGCTCTTCCTCTGTGGGCATCTATCTCTCTTGCAGTGCTCGCCTTCCTTGTTTGTGACCTGGCATCGTTTCATCCTTATTTCCCACTTCTTCACTACCACTACTACTACCTCTTCTTCTTATACTACTACTTCAACTTACTGATGAAATTACAGACAATGTGCGGCGTCTGGTTGTCGTTGTTGTGGCGTTGTCTGGCCATCCAGGGGCTGGGACTTGGATGGCGAAACGTATACAGAGGGGGATCGGGTGTGTTGAGTCCATGTGTGCTTAATATTTATGTTCTTGTCGGTATTCTTATATTCAATCTCTGGTATTACTTACTACTACTACATGGTTACTGTATAAACTTGAAAAGGATCTACAAGTGCAAGACTTATTGTGTTGACATTTTTTATTGTGGCAATGTTTCGCCTCTGTCCAATAGCATTTATCAAGCCAGTACAAACATATACATGTACTCATCAGAGGGATATTAAATAGTGCTCAGAGTGGCGTTTGCAATTACTAGAAAGGTACCATTTGCGATGTTCACTAGTGGGTGGTGTAGTAGTGTTTGTAAGTAGTAATAGTAGTGTTAGTAGTAGTGACAAAAGTAATACAATATGGTAGAGCAATTAATTCGTACATGAGAAAAAGGATGTAAAAGCTATTACTTGGGTAACATAAAAATATGTTGGACAAATATAGACTGGAAAGAGGCAGCTTGTTTCAGTGTTCACTCCTTGTATGTGCTTGTGTAGTATAACAGAAGAGACTATGTGATGGCAGGGTTTACTGTTTTCAGGAGGATTCTTGCTAAGACTTCAGAGATGGTGAAGCTGCCGTTGTTTTGTTTAATTGTATTCGAAACAGCGATCAGTGCTGATTCGAGGCACTTGCGTCTGCGGAAATTAGTTTCTTTGATCACTAATTGGGCGTCTCTGAATTTCATGAGATGATTGATGGAACTTCGGTGTTGTACACAGGCGTTGTTCAAGTTATCGTTCCTACATGCGTAAATGTGTTCATTGAGGCGGGTGTTGTAAACTCCTGCATTGACTGGTCCGTGATGCAGGAGTTTACACTATACCCTGTGGAGGCTGTGACAAGATTTACGTAGGTGAAACAGCAAGAAACCTCGACACCCGCCTCAATGAACACATTTACGCATGTAGGAACGATAACTTAAACAACGCCTGTGTACAACACCGAAGTTCCATCAATCATCTCATGAAATTCAGAGACGCCCAATTAGTGATCAAAGAAACTAATTTCCGCAGACGCAAGTGCCTCGAATCAGCACTGATCGCTGTTTCGAATACAATTAAACAAAACAACGGCAGTTTCACCATCTCTGAAGTCTTAGCAAGAATCCTCCTGAAAACAGTAAACCCTGCCATCACATAGTCTCTCCTGTTATACTACACAAGCACATACAAGGAGTGAACTTTTAAACAAATTGCCTTTTCCTTTATTTTAACATTTTTTTTGTTAAAAATTTAAAAGGTTTTAATTTTTTCTCAGGAGAATTTAAAAAATTTGCCCCCCCATATGTAACTTTCGCCACCACCACCTATATTTCCAAACTCCAAACAAGGAACACCCGAAAGGTTTTTTAAATTTGCCCCAATCTAGGTATTATTGTGCCCAGTTTTGGAAATGGTTGATAAAGGGGGGTTTTGGGAAAGGGGGGAAAAAGGCCACCAAAAAAGCCAAAGGGAAAAAGGGAAGCCTTTTGAAAGAAGTAGTAATAGGGGGTAGCAGACTAATGGAAAACCCCCAAAAGGGGGAATGAAATTAAGAAACAAGCCCCCAAAAGGGAAAAACCCCTGGAAGAGTATGCCCCCCCCCCTGGATGGAAAAGCCAAAAATGGACAACCAAGACCCCGGGAAAAAGGCATTTTCAAAAAGTTGTAAGGGGAAAGAAAGACGAAGAGGTGTAAGAGGGGGGGAGAAGTTGGGAAAAAGGAAGAGCCCAAAAAACAAAAAAGGGGAGAAAAACCGGGAAAAAAGGAGACAGATGCCCACAGAGGGAGGCAAGAAAACTGCAAGAGAGAAGGTGCCCACAGAGGGAGGCAAGCACTGCAGGAGCTAATCCCCAACAGGGGGAGAGCAAGCACTGAAAAGAGGGGCTAGATGCCCACAGGGGGAGAGAAGCACGGGAAGGAGCGGGGGCCCCAAAGGGGGAAAAGAGCAAGCACTGCAAGAGGGGCTAGAGGGCCCACAGAGGGAGGCAAGCACTGCAAGAGAGTTTGTTTGCCCACAGAGGGAGAGCAAGCACTCCCCAAGAAAAGCAAATTTCCCACAGAGGGGGGGAGCAAGCAGGGAAAGAGAGCTAGATCCCCCACAGAGGGAAAAGAAAGCATTTGAAAGAGAGCTAGGTCCCAAAAAAGGGGAGAGAAAGCACTGCAAAGACCCTAGTTTGCCCACGGGAGGGGAGAGCAACCCACTGAAAGGGAGAGTAGATGCCCACGGGGGGGAAAGACCAAAGGAAATGCAAGAGAGAAGGGGGCCACAGAGGGAGAGAAAAGAAACGGGAAGAGAGCTTAAAAGCCCACAGAGGGGAAAAGGCAACCCACGGAAAGGGAAAAGCTGGGTGCCCAGAGGGAGGGGAAACTTTTTTGAAAGGGAAGCTGGGTGCCCCAAAAGAGGGAGAGCAAGAAACGGGAAAAGAGACAAATGCCCACAGGGGGAGAGCAAGCACGGGAAGAAAAGCTGGGTTGCCCACAGAGGGAGAGAAAAGCATTTGGAAGGGAGAGCTAGGGCCACAGGGGGAGAAAACCCCTTTGCAAGAGACCCTGGGTGCCCCACAGAGGGAAACCCAAGCACTGCAAGGAGGGGCTAGATGCCCCACAAGGGAAAACCAAGCACTGAAGAGAGCAAAGGGGGCCCAAAAGAGGGAGAGCAAAGCACGGGAAGAGACCCTAGTTTTCCCCACAAAAGGGGGAAGAAAGCACTAAAAATAGAGCTGGGTGCCACAGGGGGGAGACCCAGCATGAAGGAAGCTGGGTGCCCACAGGGGGAGAAAAGCACGGGAAAGGGGGAAGCTGGGTGCCCCCCAGGGGGGAGAGAAACCCACTGAAAGGGGGTAGGTCCCCAAAAGAGGGAGAGCAAGCACTGCAAGAGAGCAAGGTCCCCAAACAGGGGGGAGAAAGCACGGGAAGAAATGGTCCCCAACAGAGGGGAAACAAGCACGGGAAGAGAGCTGGGTCCCCAAAGAGGGAGAGCAAGCACTGCCAAGAGGGGGGCCTGGGTCCAAAAAAAAGGGAGAGAAAGGGCACTGAAAAGAGAGCTAGAGCCCCACAAGGGGGGAGAAAACACTGCAAAGGAGCTGGGTGCCCACAGGGGGGAGAGAAAGCACATCCCAAAGAGAGCTAGATGCCCCAGGGGGGTAGAGCAAGCACTGCAAAAAGAGCTGGGTGCCCACAGAGGGAGACCCAACCCCCACTGCAAGGAGCTAGGGGGCCCAAGGGTAGGGGAAAGCACTGAAGAGAGCTGGGTTGCCCCCAAAGGGAGACCCAAGCAGGGAAAAGGGGCTAGGTGCCCAAAGAGGGGGAGAGAAAGCACTGAAAGGGAGGCTAGGTGCCCACAGAGGGAAGCAAGCCCCCTGCAAGAAAAGCTAGATCCCCACAGAGGGAGAGCAAGCCTCCCAAAAGAGAGCTAGTGCCCACAGAGGGAGAGCAAGCACTGAAAGAGAGCAAAAGGGGCCCACAGAGGTAGAGCAAGCACTGCGGGAGAAGCTAGATGCCCCAGAGGGAGGGGCAAAGGGCACTCCCAAGAAAAGCTAATGCCCCACAAGGGGAAAAGAAAAGGCACTGGAAGAGGGGGCTTAGTTTCCCCACGGGAGGGAGGAAAGCACTGCAAGAGAGCTGGGTTTTCCCACGGGGAGGGAGACCCAAGAAACTGAAAGGGAGACTGGGTCCCCCACAGGGGGAAAGAGCAAGCACTGAAAGGGAAAAGTAGATCCCCACAAGGGAGGGGCAAGCACTGCAAGGAGCTAGATGCCCCCCAAGGGAACAAGCACTCCCCAAGAGATTTGATGCCCACAGAGGGAGAGCCAAGCACTGCAAGAGAGCTAGATGCCCACAGAGGGGAGCAACACCCCCCCCCTGCAAGAAGGGGGCTAGATGCCCACAAAAGGGAGAAGAAAAGAAATGAAAGGGAGAGCTAGATCCCCCAAGGGGAGAGAAAAGCATGCAAGAGAGCAATTCCCCACAGAGGGAGAGGCAAGCACTGCAAAGAGCTAGGTGCCCACAGAGGGAGAGGGAAAAAGCACGGGCAAGAAGCTAGATGCCCACAGAGGGAGAGCAAGCACGAAGAGGAAAGATGCCCCAACCCAGAGGGAGAACCAAGAAACCTCCCCAAAGAGAGCTAGATCCCCCACAGAGGGGAGCAAGCACTCCCAAAGGGGAGTTTTAAGTGCCCCCCGGGGAGAAAAGCAAGCACTGCAAAGAGAGCTGGGGTTCCCCACAGAGGGGAGAGCAAGCACGCAAGGGCCCTAGATGCCCACGGGGAGGGAAAGGGGGGGGAAAAAAGCACTGAAAAAGAGAGCTGGGTGCCCACGATGGGAGAAAAAAAGGCCACTGCAAAGAGAGCTAGGTCCCCAAAAGAGGGAGGGGCAAGCACTGCAAGAAGCTGGGTGCCCACAAAGGGGGCAAGCACTGCAAGAGGGGCTAGATGCCCACAGAGGGAGAGCAAGCACTCCCAAGAGAGCTAGAGCCCACAGAGGGAGACAATTTTTTTTTTGAAGGGGGAGCAAAGGGGGCCCACAGAGGGAGAGCAAGCACGGGGCCAAGAGAAAAAATTTGCCCACAGAGGGGAGCAAGCACGGCAAGAGACTAGGTTTGCCCACAGAGGGAGGGGCAAGCACTGCAAGAGGGCTAGTTGCCCACAGGGGAGAGCAAGCACTGCAAGAGGCTAGGTCCCCCAAAAGGGGGAGAAACATTAAACTCCCAAGAGAGCTAGGGCCCAAAGAGGGAGGGGCAAGCATCTCCCAAGGAGGCTAAATGCCCACAGAGGGAGGGGCAAGCATCCCCAAGAGAAACTAGATGCCCCACAGAGGGAGAGCAAGCCCCAAAAAACCCCGGGGGGGGGCAAGAGGCTAGATGCCCAAAAGAGGTGAGAGAAAGCCCCTGCAAGAGAGAAAGGGTCCCCCCACAGGGGAGAGAAAAGAAACAAAAAAGGAGGCTAGAATGCCACAGAGGGAGACCCAAAGCACTGAAAAGAGAGTTTAAGATCCCCAAAAAGAGGGAGGCAACCCATTTGCAAGAGAGCTAGTTCCCCACGAGGGAGAGAAAACACTTGCAAAAAGACTGGGTTCCCCACAGGGGGAGAGAAACACGAAAAGAAGTGGGGTCCCCCACAGAGGGAGAGAAACCCACTGAAGAGGCTAGATGCCCACAGGGGGGAAGCCAAGCACTGCAAAGAAAACTGGGTGCCCACAAGGGAAAAGCAAGAAAGCAAAAAGAACTAGGGGGCCCACAAGGGGAGCAAGCACAGCCAAGAGAGGCTGGGTGCCCACAGAGGGGAGAGCAAGAAAACCTGCAAGAGACTAGGTCCCCACAGGGGGGAGAGCAAGCACTGCAAGATGCTAGATTGCCCCAGAGGGGAGCAAACGAAAGAGAGCTTGGGTGCCACAGGGGAGGAAGCCGCAAGAGAGCAAGGTCCCCACAGAGGAGAGCTTTAAATCCCCCAAAGAGGGGGGTTATTTTGCCCACAGAGGGAGAGCAAGCACGGGCAAAAGCTAGATAGCCCACAAGGGAGAGAAAAGCATTGCAAGGAGCTAGATGCCCACAGAGGGGGAGAAGAAACTGCAAAAAGGGGCCGAAGCGGGTTCCCACAGGGGGAGAGCAAGCACTGCAAGAGGCAGGTCCCACAGGGGGAAAAGCAAGCACTGAAAAGAACCCTTAGGTGCCCAAAAGGGGAGAGCAACCCGCAAGGGGGAAGAAAGGTGCCAAAGGGGGAGGGAACCGAAAGAAAGGTCCCCGGGGGAAGCAACCCTTTCCAAGGGTTAGGTGCGCCCCAGAGGGAGGCAAGGAAGATTGCTTTGTCATTCCAAATTTTTGGGCCAAAACGTTTTTCGTAAACTTTTTTTTTTGTGCGGGTTTGTTGTCTTCCCAGTGGTTTTTTCTTTTTGAATTAGTTTTGAATTGCACTCAGGTTTTTTGTCTTTCACCGGGTTTGTTTTCCTTTTTTGGTTTTCATTTCAAATTTTTTAATTTCCCTTTTTTGAAATCGGGGTGTTTTAAAGGTCATTCGGGTGTTGTTTTTTCCCCTTAAAGGTTTTGAAAACTTCACTCAGGTGTTTTTTTTTCTGTCACTCAGGTGTTGGCCCCGTCACTAAAGGGGGTTGGGGACTGCCCATTTTAAAAATATTGTGTTCCCGGCACTCAGGTGTTTTTGGTACTTCACTAAAGGTGTTTTTTGGGTACTGTCCCCAAAATTTGGGGTTACGGTCACTCAAGTTTTTTGGGTACTGTTCACTCAGGTGTTGTTGTACTGTCACTCAGGTTTTTTTTAACCGTCCCCCCATTTTGTGGTACTGCCCCAAATTTTTTCCAAGTTTTTTTGGTACTGTCACTCAAGTTTTTGGGGTACTAGCACCCCAAATTTGTGTTACTGTCACTCAGGTGTTTTTTGAAAACGCACTCGGGTTTGTTGTTGTCGTAAATCGGGTGTTTTTTTTACTTTTCACGAAAATTTAATTTGTTTTTTATTTGTCACTAAAGTTTTTTTGGTATTTCCCCCAAAGTTTTGTTCCCGCCCACTCGGGTGTTTTTGGAAACTGCACCCCGGGTTTTTTTGGTACTGCCCAAACCGGGTGTTTTTGAAATGCCCCCAAACTTAAAGGTGTTTTTGTACTGCCCCTTTTTCCCCACTAAAATTTTTACTGTCAATAAAAGGTTTTTGGACGGGTCACCCCAATTTTGTTTTAAACTTCACTCGGGTTTTTTTGGGTATGTTTTTGTTTTGGGTTTTGGTTTTTTGGGGGGGGGGGGGGGGGGTTTTGTGGTTCTGTCACTAAATTTGTGGTACTGTCACCCCCAGTTTTGTTTGTACTGTCCTCAGGTTTGTTTTAACCGCACTCAATTTTGGGGAAACGGTCACTCAAGTTTGGGGTACTGCCCCACTCGGGGTTTTTGAAAGGGGGTCACCAGGTGTTGTTGTACTGCCCTCAGGGTGTGTTTTCCCGTCACCAAGTTTGGGTCCCGGAACCCCAAGTTTGTGGTCCCTGCCCTCAAAGTTTTGTTTTCTGTCACTAAAGTGTTGGGGTTACTGTAAATTCAATTTTTTGTGTTACTGTCACCAAGTTTTTGTGTTCCCGCCCAACCCCCAATTTGTGGTACGGTCCTCAAGTGTTGTGGTATTTGCCCACTCAATGTTGTTTTTACAGTCACTCAAGTGTTTTTTTCTGTTTACTAAAGTGTGGGGTACTGTCACTCAGGTGTTTTGGTACTTTCACTCAAGTTTTTGTTTTACTGCCCACTCAAGTTTTGTGAAACTGTCACTCAAGTGTTGGGGTATTTGCCCAAATCGGGTGTTGTGGTACTGCACTAAAGTTTGTTTTAAACTGTCACCAAGTTTTTGGTTTTCAACTCAAGTTTTTTGGTACGTCACTAAAGGGGTTTGTGGAAAACTGCACCAGGTTTGTACTGTCACTCAAGTGTTGGGGTACTGTCACTCAATTTTTGGGGTTCCCTGTCACTCATTTTGGGGTTACGGCCTAAAAGTGTTGTTACGGCACTCGGGTGTTTGGTTCTGTCACTAAAATGTTGTAAAAACTGCCCATTTCCAAGTTTTTGGTTTCCCTTTTTACCAAGTGTTGTGGTACTGTCATTCGGGTATTTTTCGTACTGTCACTCAATGTTTGATACTGTCACTCAAGGGGTTTTTCGTACTGTCCCCCAAACCAAGGGGGAATTTTGATTTTTTACTGTCACCCCAAGTTTTTTGGGGGGTTGTTTTAGGGGGGGGTATTAAAAAGGGTTTTTGGGGGGGGGGGGGGGGGGGGGGGGGGGGGGGGGGGACGTCACTCAAGTGTTTTCGACTGAAAATTAAAGGTGGGGAAAAATTAAACTCAAGTGTTGTGCTAAGTCACTCAAGTTTTGTGTTACTGCCCACCCCAATTTTGGTGATACTGTAATTCAATTTTGGGGGTTTTTACTGTCCCCTAAAGTTTTTTTTTACGGGTCACTCAAGGTGTTTTTACTGTCCTAAATTGTTGTAGTCCTGTCACTTAAGTGTTGTTTAACTGTCACCCAGGTGTTGTGGTACGGGTCAATCAGGTGTTTTTACTGTCCTCAAGTTTTTTGTGTTACTGTCCCCGGGTGTTTTTTTTACTGTACCAAGTGTTTGGAAACTGTCCCCAAGGGGTTGGGTTTTAAACTGTCACTCAATTTTTTTGTTTTATTTGCCATCAAGGGTTGTGTTATTTGAAAACCCAGGTGTTGGTTACTGTCACCAAAAGTTTGGTACTACACTCAAGGTTGTTTTTAAACGTAACTCAAGTTTTTTTTGGTATTTCCATTCAATTTGTTGTGGTACGGGTCACTCAAGTGTTGTTTTTAACGCCCAAAAATCAAAGTGTGTTTTAAATTGTCACTCAAGTTTTGTGTTACTCCCCTCAGGTGTTGTGGTAAATGTCACTCAAGGTTGTGGTATTGTCACTCAGTTTTTTTTACGGTCCTCAAGTTTGTGGTACGTCACTAAAAAGTTTTTGTTTACGTCACTCAAGTGTTGGGGGAATGTCCTAAATTTTGTGGTATTGTCACTCAAGTGTTGTTTTAAACGGGAAAATCGGGGTGTTTTTGGTACTGTCACTCAAGTGTTTGGATTTTCACTCAAGGTGTTTGGTATTTCACTCAATGTTTGTGGTACCGTCACTAAAAGTGTTTTTTAAACTGCCTAAAAGTGTTTGGAAACTGTAAACTCAAGGGGTTTGTGGTACTGTCACTCAAAGTTTTTTGTGTTACCCCCCAAAAAAGTGTTGGGTATTGTCACTCAAGGGGTTTTTGTTACGGTCACTCAAGTGTTTTGTTTTACGTCACTCAAGTTTGTGGTACTGTGACCAAGTGTTGTGGTATTTGTCACCAAGTGTTGGGGTTAAACGGGTCCACCCCAAGTTTTTGTGGTTTTGTCATTTTTAAGTTTTTGGGTTTTTAAACGTCACCATTTTTGGGGGTACTGCCCACTAAAGTGTTTTGGTACTGCCCACTCAAGTGTTGTGGTACTGTCACCCCAATTTGTTTGTTACTGTCACTCAGGGGGTTGGGGGAAATTGTCCTCAAGTGTTTTTTAAAACTGTAACTCAGGTGTTGTGGTACTGCCACTCAAGTGTTTGTTTTTACTGTCCCCAAAAGTTTTGTGGTACTTACTCAATGTTGTGGAAAACTGTCCCCCTCAAGTGTTGGGTACTGTCCCTCAAGTGTTGTTTTTAACTGTCACTAAAATTTGTTTGTGTTACTGTCACTAAAGTTTGTGGAAACTGTCACTCAAGTGTTTTTTACGTCACTCATTGTTTTTTTTCCTGCCCACCCCAAGTGTTGGGGTTTATTTGTCATAAGTGTTGTGGACCTGTCCACTCAAGTGTTTTGTTCCCTGTCACTCAAGTGTTGTGGTACGGCCCACTCAAAAATTGTGGTAACGTCAACCAGGTTGGGGGAAAAGTAAACCAAGTTTTTGTTTTAACTGTCCTAAATGTTTGGGGGTCCCTGCCCAACTCAAAGTGTTGTCGTACGGTCAATCAGGTTTTTGGAAACGGGTCACCCCAAGTGTTGTGGTACTGTAAACCCACGTTTGTGGAAACTGTCCCCAAAGTTTGTGGTACGCCCACAGTGTTTTGGTACGGGTCCCCAAAAAAGGGGTTTGTGGTACTGTCACTCAATTGTTGTTACTGTCTTCCCGGTGTTGTGTTACGTCACTCAGGGTTTTGTGGTACTGTCACTCAGGTGTTTTGGGGGTACTTCCTCAAGTGTTGTGGTCCCTGTCACTCAGGTTTGGGTACTGTCACTCGGGTTGTTGTTTAACGTCACTAAAGGTTTTTGGTGGTACGGGGCCCACTCAGGTTTGTACTGTCCTCAAGTTTTTGGGGGTACTGGTCACTCAGGTGTTGTTTTTACTGCCCAACTCAAGTGTTTTTGGTCCCGTCACCAGGTTTTAAGGTACTGGAAATTCGGGGGTTTGGTACGGGTCACTCAAGGTTTTTGGAAAAGCACTCGGGTTTTGGGTGTTACTGTCTTTTAAGGTGTTAAAGGAAACGGTCACTAAAGGTGTTTGGGTACTTTTAACTCAGGTGTTGTGGAAACTGTCACTCGGGTGTTTTTTTTTACTGTAAAACTCAGGGTTGTTTTTACTGTCACTCAGGTTTTGGGTGGTACGGGTCACCCAGGTGTTGCGTACGTCCCCAAAAGGTTGCTTTTTTAACTGTCATTCAGGTTTTTAGGTACTTTTCACTCAGGTTTTTGTGGAAACTGTCAGTCGGGTTTTGGGGTAATGCCACCCCAAGTGTTTGTGGTACCTCACTCAGGTGTTGTTTACTGTCACCAGGTGTTGTTTTAAAACTGTAAACACGGGTTTGGGGAACTGTCCCAGGGGGTTGCGGGAACTTTTCACTGGGTTTTGTTGCAGTACGTCACTCAGGTTTGTGTTACTCTTGTTAAAATTTGGGGTTTTAACCAAGTAATTTTTAAAAGATTTTTGTCCCAAAATTTAAGAAAGACACTAAATCGCCTGCACAGCCCCGCCCCCGCAACAGGTTTTTGGGAAAAAGCTGTCGAAAGTCATTTTCTAAAACCGGGCTTTTAAATTTTTTATAATTTTGAAAATTTTTAAAAAAATTACCCCAAAGGGGGGGAATGTCACATATTTCATTCACTGATTCTGACAAATTTCATACTTTTTTGGGACCCAAAAGTCCGCCCTCACGGTAAACTATAGGTTGTTAAAACCCCTTGCCTGAAAATTTGCGCTGTCCCCCGAACTACAAAAAAAATTTCGAACCTACCTTGCCTTGTAGCATGACCCAAGGGGTTTCTTCACACCTTCGACAGATATCGGAAAACTTGAAAAGAAGTTTGAAGGGGTCCTTGGGAAATGCCCAAACGTTTTTCCATAGTCAAAGGAAATTTACCACACTAGTAAAACTATTTCCCCACAAAAATTTGGGTCTTTATTGTTCACAAATCTTACCCACAAAAGGGAACCCTAAATCACATTTCTTTTAAAAGTTTTTATTTTTTTTTTTATGAGTTTAAGTGTTTATTGTGTTTTATGAGACATTTTTGTTCAAAACAACCACAGATCGTTCTTTGTTGTTATCCTGGCCAGTGTCCCCCTCAGAAAGAGTAAAAATAATCTGAAACGCCACAGCACCCCAGGGCCTTTAACGCCCCTTGCACAAAAAAAAAAACTGCCCATATATTTTGTTTCCCTTTGGGCCACTTCCTCGATAACCCAAAGCAGAAGTTTAAATCTTGCTGTTTTAAAAGCATAAAAAACAATGTCCACAAATTTTAAAACATGGTAATAAAGGGAGCAGGTTTTTTCCTTTAAATTGTCCTGCTAAAGAGATGACTGTCTTTTAAATTAAAAATACATTTGGGCAAAAACGGGACTGAAAAGGAGAAATGGTTGCTTGCCCAAACGGGGCATACTCGTACTCACTCCCGATCAATTACTGTAGAAGAAAAACAAAAACGTTGCCCCTTCTGAGAGGGCTGGGCCCCTAAAGGGCAAAAGGGGGTTAAAAGGGGGGTTTGAAGGGGCTGAAACCCCCCACCTGGAAAAATTTCTCCCCACGGGGGGGGCGGTGGAGGTTCCCCTGAAAGGTGAACTTTTCATCACTTAACTTTTAATTTTCTCACTCGCCACCACTGCTGTTTGGGTTCTTTTTCTAACAGCTTTAGTCTGTGGGGTTTCTGGAAAATCACAAATTTTGTTTTCAACATTGTTTAATTCTAACTCCCAAATTTATTTATTGCCGTTTATTCCTAAACCCCTTTGCTAAAAACCCAATAAACTGTCCGATGTTTTCCTTTTTGCATCGGGATAATGGTCACAAATTTTTCCAAGTGGCCATTGGGACCCCCGGACCATCATTGCCGAAAAACACTATGTCATCAGGTTTTAAGGACTTAAGTTTTTTCAGGAACCCAGCTCCATAGAATGTTCCCTCAATGTGGGAGAAAAGTTTTCCTCGCCCAAAATTTTTTTCTCCCAACGCCCAATCACTTTATTAAGGTTTTTTGAATTTTACGTCTGGGGTTCTCCGGGTTTCCGAAAAAAGTGGATCCTCTATATTTCTTTTTCAATCAGGGGAGGAACGGGTTTCACCGTCCTGCCATGGAGTAAAAGAGGGAACTTAACACTTTTTAATTTGTCCAAAATCATCGTAACACAATTTAGAGGTCGGGTTTGTTGACTATTTTTTTTTTTCAGTCACAACTGTCCCGGAATTCTTCTAAGCCCATTCTCTGACGATAAAAAAGTCTTCCTTAAACAACGTCGTCAATGCCGGGAATCTTTCCCTTTTAAATAAAATCGCCCGGGGCCCAAAGGGAAAATTTAGGGGGAAAATGAAACCCCAATTACAACTGCGTTGATTCAGCATCTTTTTAACTTCTGGTTGATCAAAGATTTTTGCTTATAAAAAAAGCACCACCAGCAAAAAAGGGTTCTTTGCTTTTATCGGGAAATCCAGCCCCTGGGAAAAATGCCCTTCTGGCTAAAAAACCTAAATTAATTTGATAAAAGGGTTCCAGCAACATGTAAAGATGGCTCCCTTCAGATTTTACTCCCTTTTAGTTGGTAGCACAAGTGAACAAACAGGGTACCAACCTTTGGGTTTGGGAAAATTTTGGGTCAACTGTTTTGGGTTTTAAAATTATTGGCCCAGGGAAAATCAAACACCTGACCCCCTAAAAGGGAGTGATTTTGACAAACCTTTCAGGGGAAATAGGGGGTGGACCGGGAAAACGACATCTCCATAATGTAGTGACAACAAGTAATACAGTCCTTATTTTTTTTTCACACTTTGTCGCCTTGGGTATCCATTAGGAGCCCGTATATGACAAATTTGGTCAGCTCCCCCAAACCATGTAACACTTTACTTTGGGGCGTTCGGACAATAAATTTTTTTAGCCAATGTTTCCCTTGGGGATCAATTTTTGATGTATGGCTTCTTTGGGTATGAAAATTATGAATTCTTCCTCGACATCTTAAAACCCTTTTTTTGGAGTCGAATAAAGTCCTAAAGAATTTAACATAAAAAGGTTTTTTTTGGGGATTTATCGGGGTTTTTTTTCCAAAAATTTTAAATTCTTAAGAAACATTTTTTCTGTATTATTCAGGGAACGCCTTCCAACTAAAAAAAAAAACCTAATGGAAAAAAAAAATAAAAAAAAGAAATTTTTGGGAAAAAAACAAAAAAAATGATTTTTGAGAATTTTTCCCTTAAAAATTTTAAATATAAAAAAAAAAAAAAAGGGCCCTTCGGGTTCTTGTATTTGGGGTAGGAGAAAAGGTAGGGCCCTGGATATTTCCCCCTGATTTATTTATGTGGGGTTATCCGGGCAGAGGGTTAACCTTTTCCCTGGAATCTCTCCCAAATTTGGGATGGAGCACAAGAAGAAAAAGGGGCCCCGGGTTAGTTTAGAAAAAATGTTAAAAGTATTATTAAAAAACACGTCTTGCCCCTTTATCTGGCGTCTACCTGGAAAAACCACGCCGGGAAAAAGATTTACAAATAAAAAAATAAAACTTTTTCCCCCAAAAAGCCCTGATAAAATAAAAATTTTAAGAAAAAAAAAAAATGAAATTTGCAAAATCATTACTGGTAACCACAAACACTAAAAAAAGAAAAAACAGAAAATACTCCTGGTAGATCACCCTAACCTATTAGGAGAAGAGTGGGGGCGAAGGACCTCCAAACTTAAAATCCAAAACCCAGGAAAGGTCAATATTCCCAAGGAGTAAAAAAACTTAAAAAATTGGGACCCCCAAAAACAAATTTTTTGGCCCCACCCCGCCAGAAAGGGGGGGGGGTGGCGCCCCGCCCAACCTTTTAAAACCCCCCCCCCCGCCCTAAAAGGGTTTAAACCTTTTTTTTTTGGTTTTTTTTTTCCCAAAAACTAACCTTAAGCCCCAAAAATTAAACCTAATTTTTCCCTTTAAAAACAATTAGTTTTTTCCAGTTTTTTAAATGGGTTTTCGACCAATTTTTTCCCATAGATTTTATTCCTTTAAATAATTTAAATACAAATTTCTTAAACCCAATTTTCCCCAAAAAGGGTAACTAAAAATTCTTTTTTGGTGGCTGAGAAAAAAAACTTTTTCTTTTTTTTGGGCAATTTTCTTCGGGTAATGGGCCCCCTTTTTTCAACCATTTTTTTCCCTTAAAACCAAACTGAGGAACCCCTTTTTTATACCCAAAATTTTTTTTAAAAAAAAATATCAAAGGTTCTTTTTTTTGAGATGGGGGAAAAAAGGAAAATTTTGAACCTTTTTACTTGATGCTGTCTGACCGTTACCTTTTATTTTCTTAAACCCGGGGGAAAGAATTTATTACCCTTCCAGATAATTTTTAAATTAAGATACAAGTTCTTTGTTGAGAATAAAAAACACTTAATTTTTTTTCCCTCCTAATTGTCGGAAATTTTAATTTAAATTAATTTTAAACCCTTTTGGAATTATTCCCCCTTGCTTCCCTCATTTCTAAAGGCCCCAAAGGTTCCATCCCAACCAAATTTTAAATTTTTCCCTTTTGCCTCCTTGCCAAAAAAAATTTTAAATTTTTTAAGAGTTTTAAAATCAAAACATTTATCCCTTGCAAAACCATTTGGGGAAAAAGTTCTCCAAAAAATTTTGGTTTATCTTTTTGGAGCTCTTTTTTTATTTTCCCTTTTGGGGTTCCAAATTAAAGGGCCCAAAAATTGTTCAATCAAAATTTTTCAGTTTAGGAAATCTTTCTTTTTTAACCCCTTTTTGGTTTTGAATTTTTGTTTTCCAAATTTAAAAAGACAAATTTTCCCTTCTTTCTTTTCCCCCAAAAAACTTTTTTATTTTTTTTGTTTAAATTTTTAAATTAACTTCCCTTTAAAATTTTCCTTTTTTCATTTCCCTGTTTTTTTTAATCTGTAAAAGGTTTTCCAAACCCTCCTTTTTAATTCACAAAACCTTAAAGATTGTCCAAAAAAAAACTTTTTTTAAAAAGTTTTCTTTAAAGGGGACTTTCAGTTTTCCAAAATGGTATTTAGAGTAGCTTCAAATTTAAGAAGGAGAAGGATGTTTGAAACCAAATAAAAACTTTTTGAAACGAAAAAATTTTTCCCAAAAGGACTTTGGGGAAACATGTGGATTTCAGGCCACAAGAATCGAGTAAAATCCTATTTTTTTTTCTTGTAGTCCCACTCTTAAGAAGGTTTTGGGAAATATCAGCCGTTGGGAAATTGGTTTGTGCAAAAATTTCATAAGAAACGTCTCCAACTTCTCTTTTTAGTGAGGGCCCGGGTTCACCCAGACGTCTTTTAAGACTTGCAAAACTTTATTTGCACTGCCTGAAATTTTAATAAAACCAACAGGGAGTGGGGGGTTTTTCAAATCTTTTTTTTCCCTCCTTTGGTGCGGGAGAAAATGAGCTTTTGCCCCTTCAATTTAAATTTCGCAATTTCCTCAATAAATTTTATTGCCAAAACTTTTTTGGGTATATTTTAAATAAACATCATAGCTCGGGATTTTTCCCTAAAAACCATGTTTTTGGGTGCTTTCATTTATCCGAAACCCAATGTTTAAAATTGCTAGGAAAGATGGGGGAAAAATTTTAATTTTCCAAAGGGTAACCTAACCCAATACTGTCCACTTTATGCTTGAAAAGGGCCAAATTTTGGTTAAAAGCTAAAGACCCTTGGGGGTTTGGGTTTTTTTTTTAAAATCAATACCTATCGAAATCAAAATCCCAAAAACAAACTTATAAACGGTTCATTCATTTTTTCCCAGTAATGAAAATTTTTTGCTGGGGGTACAAGCAGCGGTTTTTCTGGGAACTTTAAAATTTTCCCAAACTGAATCAATAAAAAGCTTTTTTCCCCCACTTTGAGGGGGAATGGGCCCACAAAACCTTTGGGGCCCCTCCTCCCTTTTTTCAGCAATAAAAATCACGTTTACTTACTAAAATTTTGCACAAAACAGTGAAATAACCCAATTTCCCAAAGTTTTAAAATTTCAAATTGGACTAATTGTGTCCGTCGAAAGGTCGGGGACGGCAAAAACTACCAAAACTGCTTTCAGCTGCCAACTGTTTTTTTTAAATTTCCCGGGATCCCCACAGACTTGGGCCAAATCTCAAACTACCAAAAGCTTTACTTTTTTTTTCCCCTTTTTCCTTAGACCAACAGGGATTCGGGCCCTGGGTCATATGTCTGTTTTACCAAAATTTTGGGGAAAAAACCACCCCTAAAATCTAACTGAAAAAAATTTTGGAAAAAAGGGTTTTTTTTATTCATTTTTCGGGAAAACACTTTTTCTTCTTATAAAGGACCTTTGTACCTTGATAAAAAATAGTTTTTGAAACTTTTGGGTTTTTTGGGGAAAAAAAATTTTTACTTAGATAAATTTAAACTCGAGTACCCCCCCTGGAGAGCAGTTCTTTAAAAAAACTTATCTCTCAAAAATTTAATCCCTGTCCCCTTTTTGACTTTCCTGATTCTGGGGGAAGTCTGCTGCTGTTAAACAAAAAATTTTGGGCATAATGTTTAAAAAATGCATAACCCTTTGGGCTTTTAAAAAACACTTTTTCCTTGAGCTTTTTTCCTCCCTTGTTTCACCTAAAACATTTGATAAATTTTTAATTTCAGCTGAGAAAAAACTTTTGTTTACGTGCCTCCATTGATGTGTATTGACTACAATACTGTGCCCAATGTGTTCCGTCACAAAGTACACATTTTGGAGTACGTTTATGTATGACAGTCTGTTTACTGTCTGTTGTATTCACAGCTTGATAAATGCCTATATGGGATTTCCCATTATGTGGTTTAGTGGGAGTAGTTATACTCTTTTTATACTGAGTTGAAGGTTTGTTATCCACTGGATTTGTGGATTTTTCATCTTGTCTCATTGCTTGCATGCATGAAACTATTTTTTATTTTTTTTTATTTATTTAGTAAATTTAGCATACATACAGAGGTACAAAAAAATACAGGTAAGAGCAGCATGCCAAAGCCACTTATATGCATAGCATTACGGGCTGGCTTAAAATTAACTTAAGATTAACTAAGCAATGATGAAATCAGTGATAAAACATTATTGTAAACAGATAACTATAAAGCACAAATGAGTATTACAAAGACAGGTCATATGGTTGCATACATTGCTGTACATTCAGTAGAATGGAGTATTCTGTTAGGTAGTGTATTTAAAAAATAACTAAGTTAGATTGGGGGTTTAGGTTTAACTTTTTATGTGATATAATTGTGAGTAACATTTAGGATATACAATTTATAAGGTTCAGTTATTCAGTATTTATTTGGTTTGAGTGAGTAAGTGATCTTTGAGAAGAGACTTGAATTTATATAACAGGTAGTGTTTCTTTTATTTTTACAGGTAATGAATTCCAGATTTTAGGGCCTTTTATGTGCACTGAGTTTTTGCATAGCGTGAGATGGACACTAGGAACATCAAAGAGTGATCTGTGCCTTGTTTTTATGGTCATGTGTTCTGTTGAGGTTGGTAAGGAGATGTTTGAGGGGAGGGTTAATATCAGAGTTAAGGTTTTATGTATGTAATAGGTGCAGTAATAAGTATGGATGTTTTGTATGGTGAGTAGGTTGAGTGTTTTGAATATTGGTGGAGTGTGCTGCCTGTAGTGAGAATTTGTTATCATTCTAACTGCAGCTTTTGTTGGGAAATTTGTGGTTGAGAGGGTTTAATTGTTGTTGACGCCCATGCACAAATTCCATAGGTGAGATAGGGGTAAATAAAGAGTGATAAAGGGCCAGGAGGGTGACTGTGGAACATAGTACCGTATCTTCGATAGTATGCCTACAGTCTTGGAAATTTTCTATGAAATTTGTTTGTATATGTGTATGAAATTTGAGTTATTATCAAGGTGGATTCCTAAGAATTCCCTCTTTTTAGCTTTGTGTAGGTGATCTGTTTATCGATATGTTAATAGGTACATCTGTAGCTCTGTTACCAAACTGAATGAAGTAGGTTTTGCAATGTTTGTGTAGTAAGTTTGTTAGTCCTCATCCAGGTAGATATTTTCTGTAATTCGGTGTTTACAGTATTGGCTAGCGTGACTGGGCTGGGGGTTGAGAGAAGACGTATGTGGTGTCATCTGCAAAAAGTGTGGGTTTGAGTAATTGCGAAGATTTTGGTAGGTCATTTATGTATAGGAGAAAGAGAAGAGGGCCAAGGACACTTCCCTGTGGGACACCAACTGTAATTGGTTTGCGCAGAAGAGCTTGCCCCATTTGCGTACTCAATTGGCTTTTGTTGTGAGGTATGACTTGAGGTAGTTGAGGGAGTGCCCTCTAATACCATAGTGTGACAATTTTACGTGGAGCAAGTCATGGTCAACTGTATCAAAAGCTTTACGTAAGTCAATGAAGATCCCCAGTGGGACTTCTTTTTTCTCTATTGCAGTGTATATATGTTCTAGCATGTGTATAATAGCATCATTAGTATTTTTATTAGGCCTGAATCCAAATTGGCAGGGGTTGAGAATGTTTTGGGAGATGAGGTAGGAGTAGATTCGTTTGTCTAATGTGATTCTAAATGTCTGTAAGTCTGAAAAACAATGTTTGGGTGGCTTCAAGCTTGATATTAAGACTGCATGTCTAACTCTGGCCTTGTCAGCATCGAAGTAATTGTCTGCTAAGACACGTAAGGCTATTTGATAATTGCCTTTAACCTCCGGAAATGACTTAATCAGTTCATAGGGTTCTCCCTTCACAAGACATTTAAGGTAATTGAACTTAGCAATCTCATCTATGTCAGTTCGTGAATTTACTATGGATTGAAAACCACTAATGAATTCTTCATAATTATGACCTTGGAAAATAGGTAATGACAATGTAGGTAAGCTTGGTAATGGGACACTTGTTGTTGTTACAGGTGTAACAGGTGTTTGACCACTAGTTACAGTAGGGCTCTGTGACGAGTTTTGCGGCAGATAGCCTGTACTCCCGTCCACCTTAATTGATGATTACTAAATGAATCCAAAACATTTTTAATTTCATCCTCAGATGGGTCTGATTCAAGAAATTTATTTTCATAATGTGTACAGTCTGAATTAATTATTTCCAGACGTTGTTTTTAAGTAAAATTTAATTTGACCTCAAGATCATCAAAGTCTATGTTGGTATCTTGAGTTAATCCCATACAGACTGAAATTAAAATTTTCTAATTGTGTAATTTAGTCTGTAAAGACTGAAACTGAGTTTTCAAACAAGCCAATTTAATGGTATACTGAAAATTTCTAGCACCACACTTAGAGTGTTTTAAAAAACACTGTACTGCTATAAACAGCTGAGTTATTGTTATGCTTAAGTCAGCTATAATCAGTCAGACATACTGACCACTAAAGCTTAACGTCAGGGTCAATGGCCAGAAGGGTACAGAGTACATAGGGCTGGTGTTTATGGTTGGAGCTTCCGTGTCAGCCCTGACCACGATGATTATCGTAAATAAACGATGTTATACCACTTATTCACTATACAATATAATGTTCACTGTATAACTGTAAATCACACGTGAAATATTACTTACACATTTATAAATGTCACTGTTAATATGTATTTGAAAGCTTACACATTTATATATAAGTTCCTTTAATATAACAGGTAAGATCTATAAGAAAACAAACTTTAATGCAATTCTTGTCTCTTAATTTCTGTCTATAAACATTAGAAACACTAATGGTATATACACTCAGACAACTGAACATCACTTGGTTTGTTGTTGCGAAGTCAGCGATTTTCGAGATTGGAGCAGTGGATGCAGTGTGCCATCTCATTTTCTTGTTGGGTGAGTACACCAGCTCCATTTTCTTTGGGTTGAAATGCTGGGTGAGTGCCCGTTTTCTTTTGGCTACCCATTCTCTGTGATTGATTGAGTCTGGAGGGGATCATTTATACTTATTTATATTGTAAAAACACTAGTTTGAACTTTTTTTCGAAGGACCTTGGTTTGTAGGTTATTTGTACACTGTAGTACAACATAGTTGGAACCACAGTGTGGCCTTTATCCGGTTCGAGCACGACCAAATTTGTTGAGGAAAAATGGCATTACCAGTTAAGTTTACAGAGTTTGTACTTTAACTTACGAAAGACAACTCATCGCCTGCACAAGCCGCCCCTGCAGACGAGGTCTTGAGAGCTGTCGAAGCATCTTTCAAGGCTGTAAGAGTTATAAATTTGTTTAGATTTATAAATTACCCTAGGGGGTTTGCTATGTCATGGATATTTCATTCACTGATTGGCTGACGAATTACATAAACTTGTTGGACTCAAAAAGTACCGCACCTTACTTGCGACTAGAGGTTGATTACAACCTCCTTAGCGATCAAGACTTGCCGCAGATCCCCCGTACTACAAGAATTCGTAACCACCTTGCTTTTGTAGCGTGAGCTATGGTGTTCTTCACACCTTGACAGATATCGGGACTTGTTAGAAGCTGAGTGTCTTGTGGATGTCCACGTCTTCCATAGTCTAGGAATAGCACACTGGTACACTATGTTCCACAAGATTTGTCTTTATTGTTCTCAATCTTATCACTAAAGAAGCTGATCACACTTCTCTTAAGGTGTTTATTTGTGTTTTATGAGACACTTTGTATCCACACTAAAGCCACAGATCATTCTTGCGGTTATCCTGGCATCAGGTGTCACTCTAAGTAGAGTCAAAAGTAATTGAAGACGCCACAGCGCCCATGCCGTCACTGCCCTTGCACAAAAAAACAAGGGTGCCTAGTACCTTTTAGCTTCCTTGCCACTTCCTCGATGAAGCAAAGCAGATGTTTGTTTCTTGCTGTCTTAAGCATAGGACAAACAATGTACACTATCTTTACCATGGGTAATAAAGTGGGAGCAGGATTTTCCTTAATTGTTCTCCTGCTAAAGTAAGAGGATGTACTGTCTCTTATTTACAATACACTCTGCAAAACACTGGATTGCCAAGGTGAGCAACGGTCGCTTGTCCACGTCGCATACTCGTACGGCATCTTGTGATCAATTACTACTAGTAGCAGTAAACAAGACGTTGTCCTTCTGAGAGGGGCTTGTGGTCCCTTCAAGGCTGGAAAGGTCTGACTGAAAGGGGCTGAATGGGGGTGATACCCCCTCTGGAGGAAAATTTCTCACAAAGTGTCTTATATCTCGAGACGTCATATTAGATAATGATGATAATAATCACCGAGTCTCATTTAAATGTGGTATATTACTTTTAATATACACATTTTCACTAATCCATCTATGACATTTTTTCAAAAATTATATAATAAACACGATACATAACATATAAAGATGATAAATACACCCCACAATAGTATAAACATAAATATGAGACATCGTAGTCAGATAACTTGTACAAGTGACGGCAAGAATAACTTTTTTCTCTTTTAAACATAAGAGAAAATGTGTTACTGGGGGTAACTGTAGAAAATTATTCCTTTTGTATGTATGAAAAGTTTATTCGGGTTTATACCAAAATACAGTTACATAGATTATCTTACATAACAGCATATGTGTAGAGACTAGAATAACCCAAAAAGTCAGACGAGTGACTTACTTCCTTTTGCCTTCACTCAGAGCATCATTTCTTCTAAAAATGGTGTTACATGAGAATGGGAGTGTTTTCTTTATTTATTCTACCTATAAATGTAGAGACGGACTTGTACACAATGTAACTTGTACACAAACCAGTTTGGTACACTTTTTTTTATAAAACTTATGTTTGCCTGGTTTGTTTACATAACTCTGCGCCTGTCCTCCCTCATGTACTCACTCATTTCACTCTCACTCCCTCTCTCTCTCTCTCTCTCTTCTCTCTCTCTCTTCTTTTCTCTCCCCTCTCTCTTTATTAGTTTATCTCGTTTACTTGCCCCTGACCCTACATTAAGGACTAAAAATATTTTAAGGTAAGTAATGATTTTAACTGTATATGCATTTCATTGCTCGGGGATGCTTAAATATCATAAAATATTATGTGTGGGGGGGAAAAAATGGCCTGGTATGGTAGCCCGGCTGACTACCATACATATCACACTTGATTTCTTACAATAATACTACTCATCTCCCCCTAGATTAGACTACAAATATTTTAGGTAAGTAATGAGTGCACTATGTGTGTATTGTACTTTTTTATTGTTTTTTGATGCCTAGTTCTATTGCTAACTTAATATATGTTAGTGCAAACTTATTATTTTGTATTTGTATGCATTTATAAGGGGGGGGGGGAAAAAAAGGTGTTCACTTTACGGCGGTAGCTGGAACCTAACTTGCCGTTTAAGTGGGGCCTACTGTACATGAATAAACTTGCTTACTTACTACTTAATTATGGTGATTGCAAGTTGTATCGTAAATGTGTATATCCAAGGAAGAGTAAAGCTGCACTTAAGGGGGTTTTGGGGAAATTTTCAAAAAAATATGTATTTTTGGGGTTTGAATATGGTAGATTTTAGGTACGAAACATCTTCTGGCACGGATTAATACCTTAACTCAAGGGACCACTACCAAATTTGGAGAAATTCAAATCTCTCAAAATGTTCTTGCCTCCTAAAATAAAAGATATAGTAAATAATAACACTGATTAATTCAAGTAACACTTACTGCATGATTAAATCTAAGAAATATTAAAACATTTGAAGAATTTAATTTGAAATTAGTTTCTGAGTAACAAAGTTAACCATGCAACTTTCTAAAACCATATGTACAAAAAAATCCCTGTAATTCATTAGCTTCAGATTCAAACAAATTAAAACTTGGTTTGAAAAGCACAAACCTAAAACAAATTTTGGGTTTACCCCATTTCTACAGTAAATTAATTAGATTAAAGGGGTAAAATTAAAAAAACATGATTTATAAGAACTTGCCCCTATTGATACATCACGCACTACACATAATTAGGAAGAGATTCAGGTTTTTTAAGGGAAAGAGGATTATCCATCAATCCAAAAGAAATCTTCTTTTCATACTGACGCTTTCCCCTTCTGGATTAACTGGACTCCACTGACCTGAAGATAAGATAAGATAAGATAAGAAAAAATAAAAATTATCTTACCAAAGGACAGCATATCATCCATTATTTAAATGTAAAAAAAGAAAAGCTAACCGGGAAAGTTAACTAAAAAACTACACATGTCATTGAAGTGGAAAACAAGGAATGCTTATATTTGATGTTAAAGTGTAGGCTTTCTTTACATACTCTTCATTTATAAATATATTGCAAAATTTTGATAATCATTGTAGATAACACAATTTTGGTCTTTAAATTTTTAAGTACCAGCATC
>NC_069457.1:23223556-23264099 GCF_026875155.1 Cherax quadricarinatus
ACATAGCCGAACGTACGTTGTTGCCCCGCATACGTTACATAGACTTGAGTCCTTAATTCTTTCAACACAATATATAAAGGGGAATAGGGTGTCGAAGAGTCATTTTAACTGTATACGCGCCTTCCAGCGCACCTGCATACGGTCCAGTTGCCCATCTCCCTGCTGTGGCTACGTGAACCGTCCCATAAGTACGCAGTTCACTGGTAATATCAAAATCAGTCGCCTCAAAAGGCACATTCCTGATTTTCACCCAGGTGTAATGTCGAGATACATCATGAAGTCTCACCGACACAGCTGTATTAACCGGTATGATGGTCTCCTGATACTTGTCGACCACTGCCTCGTAGACTTGTGCAGACGTCATTTTAACGAAGATTCTTGTCATTCCATTTAATGCGACACCACATATCTCCTCATTTGCTATACCATAGGTATCGCGAATGATCGCTGGTAATAATAAATCCATGTTGGATCCTGTGACAGCACACCGGATCATCTCAATGCAGACAGTGTTGATTCTTCTTCTGCTATTCAGCGCCATGTTGGAGAAAATAAAGTTTCCACCAACCAACGCTAGGGGCAGCTCAATCAGGTAAACTGCGCAAAACAAACTCAAACAGGAGCGTCTGCGCAGCTCGTCCACACGGCTCGGAGGCGATGAGGACAATGTAAAAAAAAAATTAATTACTGGAATATTGTTAGTGTCTTCCTGTGTAAAAACTGAGAGAAAATAATTATTTAAAATCGAGCATATTTCATTCTCTTTGTCAGTAAGGTGCCCATAGTTATTTTTAAGGGGACCTATCTTATCTCTAACTTTTGTTCTATAGACCTGGAAAAAACTTTTTGGGTTAGTTTTAGAATCCCTAGCAACTTTAATTTCATAGTCCCTTTTAGCTTTTCTTATCCCCTTTTTAATGTTCCTCTTAATGTCAATATACTGATTCATAAGATGACCCTCACCTCTTTTGATACGGCTATAAATTCCTTTCTTATGCCCTAGTAGATATTTGAGCCTATTATTCATCCATTTTGGGTCATTTCTATTTAATCTAATTTCTTTATATGGGATAAACGTTCTTTGAGCAGCATGTATAGTGTTCAGAAAACTGTCATATTGATAGCTCTCTTCGTTACCCCAGTCAACAGATGATAAGTGTTCTCTAAGCCCACCGTAATCTGCTAAGCAAAAATCTGGGACTGTTACTGAGTTATCGCTACTATCGTACTTCCATTCAATGCTAAATGTAATTGATTTGTGGTCGCTAGCACCCAGTTCCTCTGAAATTTCTAAATTAATAACAAGGGATTCATTGTTTGCTATAACTAAGTCAAGCAGGTTATTTCCCCTTGTAGGTTCTGTCACAAACTGCTTCAAAAAACAATCCTGAATTTCTAAGAAGTCGTATGATTCTAAATTCCCAGTCAAGAAATTCCAATCAATATGACTAAAGTTAAAGTCTCCTAGAATTACTACTTTATCGTGCCTTGTGGCCTTAACAATTTCCTCCCATAGTAGTCTCCCTTGGTCCCTATCTAAGTCTGGGGGACGGTATATCACTCCTAAAATCAGTTTTTCATGCCCCTCTGAAAATTCTATCCAAACAGACTCTGTATGTGTTACTTCAGACTTAATACCCGTTTTTATGCAACAGTTCAAGCGATCTCAGACGTACAATGCCACCCCACCCCCCTTCCTGATACTTCTATCTACTTGGAACAATTTAAAACCCTGAATATGACATTCCGCAGGCATGTCCCGACTTTTTGAATTAAACCACATCTCAGTTAAGGCAAATACATCAATGTTACCTGCACTAGCAACTAATCTCAACTCGTCCATCTTACTCCTAGCACTACGGCAATTAGCATAATAAACATTGAAAGACTCTCCTTTCTCTTTACCCTTCCTGCTCATTTCTGTTTTTCTACTAAACCTATTACTGCCCTTATCACCCAAAGTCACTGGATTTTCAATATCTACCTCGTTCTGCTTATTACTAGTTCCCCTAGAACTTGTAATATTACTACACTGGGACTTCACTGTTTCCCTGCCAAAATCCATACCACTAACTATTCCTAGTTTAAAGTCCAAACAGCTCCCTCCACTGCAGTTGCCAGTGCTACCCACCCCAGACCTAGATAATAGTGAACCCCACCCCTGGCATACATGTCACTTCTGCCATAGAAGAGGTCCCAGTTGTCAACGAATGTTACCGCATTTTCCTTACAGTATTTGTCCAGCCAGCAATTGACACCAATTGCCCTGGACAACCATTCATTTCCAACTCCCCTCCTTGGCAAAATACCACATATGACAGGGTTTCCCCACCCTTACTCCTAATTATTTCTATTGCTGACCTATACCTGCTAATCAGGTCTTCACTCCTACGTCTGCCAACATCGTTGCCTCCAGCACTGAGACAGATAATAGGATTGCTCCATTACCTCTCATGATGTCATCCAGACAGCTAACAATATCCTCCATCCCAGCCCCAGGAAAGCAAACTCTCTGTCTCCTATCCTGTCCTTCAAGCAGAATGCCCTATCCATATACCTAATTGGCTATCCCCAACAACAACAATATTCTTACCTTCCTTGATGTCGTTCGTCGTGACGTTCCCAGTAGTCGACTCACATTCGTCGGGTAGCACTGAGAATGTATTAGATGTTTCCACAACAGTTTCCACGGCAGTCTCTTTCTTCTTCATCGTTTCTACCTTTCCATTTGTCTTCTTGATCGTCAACTTCGTTCCCTGCTGTCCAGCCACTGACCAGTTTCCCTTCTTGACCTGAGGACTCAAAACAGGAGGACTACTACGAATTTTCTTGTTTTCCTCGGTCAGTCGCCGAATCTCCATCTTCGGCATCCTCAATTCTTCCTTAAGCTGTTGGTAAAGTTGCTCGATGGAGGGCATCTTGCTTCAATTCGTAGAGAGCGCGCAAACAGGTCTTCACAGAGCTAAGTACACGTCACCACTGCGCAAAAGCCAACTCAATCAGGAGCGACTGCGCAGCACGTCCGCACGGCCCAATAGCGATGCGCCCACGCAGTGGGTTTTTTCAAGTCACAAACAGATCTGTGACCAAAGCTGGTACACTGTCATCAACACTTGTATACTGTCATTAACACTTGTGTACTGTCATCAACTCTTGTACACTGTCATCAATAATTGTACATTATCATAAACACTTGTACACTGTCACCAACGCTTGTACACTGTCATCAACGCTTGTATACTGTAATTTAGTAATTTATTTAGTAATTTAAGCATACAAACAGAGGTACAAAAAATACAGGTAAGAGCAGCATGCCAAAGCCACTTATATGCATAGCATTACGGGCTGGCTTAAAATTAACTTAAGATTAACTAAGCAATGATGAAATCAGTGATAAAACATTATTGTAAGCAGATAACTATAAAGCACAAATGAGTATTACAAAGACAGGTCATATGGTTGCTTGCATTGCTGTACATTCAGTCGAATGGAGTATTCTGTTAGGTAGTGTATTTAAAAAAATAATAAAGTTAGATTGGGTCCTAGGTTTAACATTTGTGTGATATAATTGTGAGTAACATATAGGATATACGATTTATAAGGTTCAGTTATTCAGTATTATATTTGGTTTTGAGTGAGTAAGTGATCTTTGAGAAGAGACTTGAATTTATAAACAGGTAGTGTTTCTTTTATATTTACAGGTAATGAATTCCAGATTTTAGGGCCTTTTATGTGCATGAGTTTTTGCATAGCGTGAGATGGACACGAGGAACATCAAAGAGTGATCTGTGCCTTGTGTTATGGTCATGTGTTCTGTTGAGGTTGGCAAGGAGATGTTTGAGGGGAGGGTTAATATCAGAGTTAAGTGTTCTATGTATGTAATAGGTGCAATAATAAGTATGGATGTTTTGTATGGTGAGTAGGTTGAGTGTTTTGAATATTGGTGGAGTGTATTGCCTGTAGTGAGAATTTGTTATCATTGTAACTGCAGCCTTTTGTTGGGTAATTAGTGGTCTGAGATGGTTAATTGTTGTTGAGCCCCATGCACAAATTCCATAGGTGAGATAGGGGTAAATAAGAGAGTGATAAAGGGCCAGGAGGGCTGACTGTGGAACATAGTACCGTATCTTCGATAGTATGCCTACAGTCTTGGAAATTTTCTTAGAAATTTGTCATTAATCTGTCATTAACACTTGTGTACTGTCATCAACACTTGTACACTGTCATCAATACTTGTACGCTATCATCAACACTTGTACACTATCATCAACACTTGTGCACTATCATCAACACTTGTGCACTATCATAAAACACTTGTACACTGTCATCAACGCTTGTTACACTGTTCATCAAACACTTGTACACTGTCATCAACGCTTGTACACTGTCATCAACACTTGTACACTGTCATCAACACTTGTACACTATCATCAACACTTGTACACTGTCATCAACACTTGTGTACTATCATCAACACTTGTACACTGTCATAAGATAAGATAAGATAAGATTTCGTTCGGATTTTTAACCCCGGAGGGTTAGCCACCCAGGATAACCCAAGAAAGTCAGTGCGTCATCGAGGACTGTCTAACTTATTTCCATTGGGGTCCTTAATCTTGTCCCCCAGGATGCGACCACCAGTCGGACTAACACAGGTTACCTATTTGCTGCTAGGTGAACAGTGACAACAGGTGTAAGGTAAACGTGTCGAAATGTTTCCACCCGGCCGGGAATCGAACCCGGGGTCCTCCGTGTGTGAAGCGGAAGCTTTAGCAACCAGGCACCGGGTCACTCACCGGGTCATCAACGCTTGTACCCATGTCTTCAACACTTGTACACTATCTCAAAACTTGTACACTGTCATCTACACTCTGTTACACTGTACATAACGCTTGTTACACTGTCATCAAACACTTGTACCACTGTCATCAAAACTTTGTTTACACTGTCATTCTACGTCTTGTACACTGTCATCATCACTTGTGTATATCATCAACACTTGGTTACAATGTCATAACACTTGCACAAATGACAACTGTCAATCAACACTTGGTGTACTTTCAATCAACACTCTGTACACTGTCATCTAAACTGTTCACTTCATCATCGCTTGTTACACTGTCACAACACTTGTGTTATTATCATCAACACTTGTACACTGTCATCAACACTTGTACACTGTCATCAACACTTGTGTACTATCATCAACACTTGTACACTGTCATCAACACTTGTACACTATCATCAACACTTGTACACTGTCATCAACACTTGTACTCTATCATCAACACTTGTACAAATATCATCATCCTTGTACACTGTCATCAACACTTGTACACTTCATCAACACTTGCTACCTGTCATCAAACGCTTGTACACTGTCATCAAACCACTTGTACACTATCATCAACAATTGTACACTGTCATCAACACTTGTACACTGTCATCAACACTTGTTACACTGTCATCAACACTGTACACTTATCATCTACATTGGTACAATGTTCATCAACTACTTGTACACTGTCATCAACGCTTTACCTGTTCATCAACGCTTGTTACACTGTTCTTCATACACTTGTGGTCTATCATCAACACTTGTTTTACACTGTCATCACGCTTGTACATGTCAGCACGCTTGTACACTGTCATCAACCACTGTGTAATATCATCAACACTTTGTTCACTGCTTTTTTCTTCAACACTTGACACTGTCATCAAACCGCTTGTGTATATCATCAACATTGTTCACTTTCATCAACGCTTGTGTACTATCATCAACACTTGTACTATGTCATCAACGCTTGTACACTGTCATAAACCAATTGTGTGTACTTATCATCAAACACTTGTACACTGTCATCAACACTTGTGGTACTATCATCAACACTTGTACACTGTCAACATTGTACATTTCATTCAACACTTGTACACGTCATCAACACTTGTACACTTTCACAACACTTGTGTACTATCATCATCCACTTGTACACTGTCATCACACTTGTGTACTCTATCATCAACACTTGACACAGTCATCAAACATTGTGTACCTATCATCAAACATTTGTACACTGTCATCAACACATGTGTGTTTCTACTATCATCCATCATCTTGGTACACTGTCATCAAACACTTGTACACTATCATCGAACGCTTGTACGCACTGTCATCAACACTTGTAAACTGTCTGTTGATTAAATTCCTAGGGTGCTTAACTGTATGTTTACCGTAGTCTCACCGTGATAGACATGTGAGAAAACTTAATCCCGGTCGCAGCGGCAAGTGATTCGCTTCGTTTAGTTTCAGTTTAACTTTGTTTATTATGCACCCCCATATCGCCATCCTGTGGGCGGTAGTCACAAAGATTTACAGTGGGTTTTTTTAAACCATAAAAAAATGGGTCAAGGGAATGGGGGCCTCAAAGTTTTGTTAGCTGAGCAAGTTACAGAGGCAATGAATTCACAATTTACAAAGGTATGAACTCACCTATTTACAAAGGTAATGAACTCCAGGTAGGTTTAGTCACAAACATTACAAGTTACAAAAGGTATTTACGATTACAGAGGTACTCACAATGGGTCAGGGACCGGGCTCCCAAAGTTTTGATGGCTGAAACTAGGTAACAGGTAATGAACTCAAGTTACAAAGGTAATGAACTACAAGTTACATAGGTAAATGTTATGAATACTGTAAGAATGGTTACTTACGTTTATACATGGCTGCAATCATGAACAAATGTTAGAGTAATGAGCAATTCACACTTCACACCCTGGTCACAACTGTAGTGAGTTATTGGTTGCAAATGTTGCTTGCTGAGGTCTCTCACTACTCTCACACACACAACACACACACAGACACACATCACAAATTTCCATACACACACACATAAACACACACACACTCACACACACACACAAACTCATTACCACACACGCGACCCACACTCATTCTCACACACACTCATTCACACTCACTCACACTCATACACACACACTCACTGTATATTCACACACACACACACCACACACACTCACACACACACCACAACACACACAACACACACACACAATGCACACATGTGGTAATGCTTTATTTACAGCTAGCATAAGTCAGGGTATTTCTCCAGAATGGTCTGTAATGATACCATGTGGATATAAAAATACTTAGCATTTATTGAACACTTTGAGTGAGGTTGTTTCCTAAATCATTAATTTTATCGCACTCCAGTACATAATGGACGCTTGGTGTGTTTGTGACATTAATCCATCTGGCAAATGTTTTACATTTCGTTTGAGGTCTACATCTGGTGGGTGGTGATTTAACTGTGCCCAAAGATACTTGTAACCCAGCCGGAGCCGGGGCGGTAGTGACATCCAAGAGTCTGCTTATTTTGTTGGATGCACCATAGACATGTGGGCTCCTCTGATGATGAACTGATGATAGATGGACTCCACTGGTGTCAATCTCCCTGAAGCCTTTAAGTCCATAAATCAGCTGAAGTTCTTTTTCGTATTATTGTTCTCTAACTACTACCTGACAAAGTCCAAGATTGGAATCTACTCCCTCTTTGAAAGCATACAGCTTAGCCAATTGATCGTTCCTATCATGCATCAGAAGCCAATTGAGATGGAATCCTACAGCATTGTGCACTCTGACTCCACTGTCCACAATCCTACCTTCCTGTGTCTGGCTTCTGACACAAGGGCATGCCACAATTTATGCTTAATGAGTTGAGAGCATTTATGGATGACAGAGAATCAGTTACAATTAAACTGTCAACTTTGATACATAGATGCTTTCAGTGCAGGAGTATGGCAAACTGTTCTGTCTGAAGGGTAGAGGCCCAATTATCCCAATTATTGATGCGTGCTCCATTTTCTTTAAGAGATGCCTCACTCCTGTACGACAACAGCAGCACCTACCAGCTGCACAGTGGTTGGTGAACTGAACCATCATCGTAAATAATTTGCGAGACCTAGGGTGTTGCTGTAGTTGATTAAGTTATCAATACAGCTTAAGGCTATGTTTGGCTTCAAGGCGAAGTTTTGGTTGTTGATTTTAAGAAGTAGTTTGGGGGGCAATGGAGGCACGGTAGTTGGAATGGTGGTAATATTCCATGGAGCGGTAGAAGTGCGCTGTGCCTTTACTTGACATAGAATGACTGTATCTGATTCATGCGGAGGTCGGTTCCAGTCTTTTCGATCCATTCTGGAGGAGTGTTCACCAGTGTGAGGAAAGTTTGGAGCGGCTTCTGTGCAGGGGTTTGAATGAGCTTGGCTGAGATTTAACCCAATTAGGATTTTTCTTTCAGTAAACACGATCTCTGATGCTTGGAATTCAAAGTTCTTTTGCATATTTAAATTTTGGCAGTACGAGGGCATCCTAGGATGATCCTCATTGCTTCGTTCTGCAGTTTTTCCAGCCCTCCAAGCTTTCCAGTCAGACACAAAGCAAGTGTGGCGCAGCATAATCAACCAATGATCATATAAGCAAGATACTCATTTTCACAAATTTTAAAACATTGCACCTACCTGGGCGTGAAGCCCTGCCACAACTCTAAGTGCTCTTAGTCGTTCTTTGTATTGGCGACAAGTCTTGTTACAACAGGTCCAAGTAGTGGAAACCCTCACAGCCTAGATACCTGTATCTGCTCTACTATTCTAGAAGAGACCATCATGAAATTGGATCTGACGAACTGTGCCTCTCTGTCGAGGAGGGACGCCTATTGAGTATCTTTGTTTTATCAGTAGAGATTATCAAACCCTCCAGGTACCTGACACGAAGGCTAGTAGATGATTAAGAATGTTTTGGGCGTGTTGGAGACTCCGGTGGTGTGAATCATTATGTATCAGCAAAAAACTAATCATAAACGATAATTATGGGGCCTGGGACTAGGCCATAGCATTAAGTAATGCATTAATTTGAATAGTGAACAGTGTGGGACTGAGACACACCTCCTGTGGGGTTCCTAATTCAAAAGTCTTTAGTTACACTTCTATGTCCCTGGAACAACACAGACGATTTCTCTGTTGGACAGGTGTTGGCTTTAATCACAGCGGAGAGAAAAGCCATCCTCCAAATCCATTCTGGCAAGTTCACTAATTATTAAGGTCGGTTGGCTAAATCGAAAGGGATTTAAGGTCAAGGAAGGTAGTGTAGGAACTGTCAGTTGTGCAGGAGTGCAGAAAGGTGGTCTATTCATATGATGCACGCTCTCCATGCATGAAACCATGTACCGGGAGACAAAAAATTGTTTGATTCTGTACATGAGACCGATTAAGAATATTCTCTCAAATGTTTTTACAAAGAGCTAGTAATGAGATATTGGGCGAAATGCAATTTTTGTTGATTGGGCTTAGGAATTGGAATGATGAGGCTGTTGGGTCCAAAGATTGAGGGAGCTCCCCAGATTACATAGCTCTTGTTATTATTCAAAGTAATGGATTACCTGGTACTCGACACAGCAATCTGAGTATGTTGTAAGTGAATACCATACTACCAGGCGAAGTGGATGTTGCCCTTAGTTTGCGCTGCATCATGTTCATAATTAGTGAAAAGGAATGTGGCAATCATTCTGCCTTACTGAGCATTAAGCCAAACAAGTCTCTCCTACTGCATCATATTTATCATTTAATTTTGCCTGTGTCGGTACTGGGAAGAATGTATAGCTAGATGTAGCAGCCCAAGCACTCGAATAATCATTCGCCCTATGCAAAGGGATGAGCGTGCGCGATCTGCCCAGTTCGGTTACCCTTATAATTCTATTTATGTCCTCCATGCCCGGCTAAGTGGGGTGTGAGCATTAAGACCGTTGACAAATTTTTCTTTACCAGTCGGTTTGCCGCAGCTCTGCATTACGCTTCTCTGGCAGCGCAAGGCAGTTTGGAAGAGCCTCAGCTACCAGGGGGTTACGATGTTTTCTATAGGCTAGGCCTAGTCTGCGAGCAGTACGTTTCAGTGTACGAAGTTTAGAATCATTGTAATAAGTATGGTTTTTGAAGGAGGTATGATTATTATGGAAGTTTGTTGGGTTTAGAGTACCAAGAGGTTGTAGTGGCGGCTCTAAGTAGTTCTGAATACTGCTCACAAGATCATTGTTAAAGGTCTCTACAGAGGAACACTCATAGGAATTATACCAGTCAGTCACATGTGCAACAAAATCATCATGCTGATCTGTGGGAACATTAAAACGTTTCCGTTTGAATATCCCACCAGGAAGGATAGTATTACCAATATCTAGTGAGGTTAGCCTAGGGAAATGATCAGACGCTATATCTGTTACAATGGAAGACTCACAGCTGGCAGAAGTAATGTTGAAGCCCAGGCACAGATCAAGGACACCTCCATAGATATGTGTGGGTTCAAGGTCACCTACAATTTGGACATTATCATGACTGTTTAAGAGTGACAACAGTTGATTGCCATTATGATTACCAAACTGTGAGTTTCCAATGCTTTTGTGTCTCGCATTGTAATCGCCAATAATAAGAGTAGGCTCAGAATAAGCACAAGTTGGGAGCTCCAAGTAATTGAATTTATCAGCAGGAGCATACAAGTTAAATATGTTGAGAGCAGAGTTCCCTATATAAATCCTAACACGTGATATTGTAGCCCTCTGTTTTCTTGTGTGCAAGAAGGTGATGGGGAAGCGATTTTTTAATATATAGAACACAAGAGTTAGTAGATTTGAGGTTATATGCAACAAATGATGGTAATTTAGGGGGTTGGGATTTTTCAGGGACTCTGCACTCTTGTAGACACACAACATCAATGGGTTTTGGTGGTTACTTTATGATGAAGGTCAGGGAAATCTTTTTCTAAGTGATGCAATATTCCAGCTTAATATAGAAAGTTTATACGAGTTTTGATCCATTATAGTAGTCCTGGGATCATCTTGAGTTTCTCAGCATAAAGAAAAAATTGTTCATATAAATAGCAGACCTTATCAATGTCAACAGTGCTACCCTTGTCCATGAGTTTGTTAAGTGCACCTCCAGTTGTAAGGCCTCGTGGGAGTCTTCGTAAACCCAGAGCAAGACGCTGTTTATGTGTGAATGTATGATAGGTGACACCACCACTCACATTCCCTCCTCCACTAACATTACACGCAACACTACAACTGTCATCACCAGCGCCACTACCAACATTGTGTTCATTACTATGGAAAATTTTCTAGGGTGTTTATCTGTATGTACCTCAACATTATATACATACAAGTAATCTCATTGGGAGACAACCATATTGTTTACCGTAGTCACCCCGTGTAGACATGTGAGAAAACTTATCCACCTCTGGTCACTACAGGTGGCCCCTTCGACCTCACAATCTTATCCATATCTATCCGAGACCAGTATGATTGGGTAGCACACACAAGTACGGTGCTACTAGTTAATTGTGGACTGTATAGATTATATTAGTTTAGCTGAATGAAGGGGAGGGGGGTAGGATACACCTGGATACATCCATCAAGGAAAACATTTGTACATAATCCCACCACTTACCAGATGTTCTCTGGTGGTCACTTGATGTAGCTGGATCACATAACCCATCTAATTACAACATAACACAACTGGCCGCATAAGTTTGTTATAACTAGAAGGGTTACTTAACTGTGGTGATTGATACTCCTTATTTCTTCCATTCACCATCTCAGTTTCGATGTCCTGCTACACCGACACGGTTCTCATTCCGGCAGGACGAGGTATCCATCGGTTTGTCCCGGTTAGAAGTCGTGATTTCCATAAATCTCCATTATCCCGGTACGAGAGTCACACGTGTTCACTCGGAGCAAGGCGCTCTATTTCACATCCCGCATTCTCTTAACTCAATGTTATTATCACTGATTACATTACCATTCACAAGACGATTTAACGTCTCAAACTATTATACAAATTAAGGTCACTCCATTAAGATTTGAGGCCGAATGAGCGAGGATTAACACACGGTATGTCCCCTGGACAACCCCTGGCCGTGCACCTGCCACCCGGTCCTACTCTTATCACACATTTTACCACTCTATTACCGTGGTCCCGTAAATCACGTTCCCTCACTCTCCACCAGGAACAGTTACGACACTTCTTATTATGAAATGAGGCCTATATTAATCCTTAGGCCGCCGTGAATGCCAATTTCGTGGTTCCATGCTTTCTCAGCTTCCTCACCACATTCAAAACAATCCGCCCCTGCCCCGGCATATCCGCGCATGCGCAAAGGGAACTCTTGGTTCTACTCTATTTTCAAATACATTTTTGACTCATATCGGCACATAAAACACCTATTAGGCGCTATAGTTTCGGAAAATTTTCCACACTGCGGCCGGGCGGAAGTCGTTGTTACCTGGAGTTTACCTGGAGAGAGTTTCGTCTTCCTCCAGGAGACGATTCCAGCCCTCTCTAGATTGCGCTGCTGTTTTCCTAGTGGGTCTTACTACAGTTTCTTCTTGCATTACCCGGTCAGTGTCTTCAATATCACTCGTGTCACTTTCCCTTAGGTTTCCATCTGCACTGGATTGAACACCATTTAATTCTAAGGGAATTAATTTATTAATGGTACACAAACTTTCCTGACCACGACACAACACTTTGACGTTTCTGACAACACCTTGTGCATCTGGGTATAATGTAACTACCTTGCCCAGAGGCCACAATGTTCGATGTTGTTCAGTATCAATTAACACAATGTCACATGGTTGAATGTTCTGTCGGTTTACTGCCTCTGGCGCACCATAAAAGTGTTCACGTAGTGTAAGAAGATATTCTTTACGCCACACATCAGACCAATGAATAATTACCTTATTTAACATCTTGAACTTGTCACTCAACACAGTCACGTTATTGTAATCCTCATCACTTCCCTCAGGATTATCTCTATAGATAGGTGCAGCTTCTAACCTTTGTCCCATATTAGGTGAGAGGGAGTCAGTACTCCGCGTCAGGAGTGTCGCTCATGTATGACAGAGGGCGATTGTTCACTCGATTCTCTGCCTCCACCAACACTGCCCGAACTCCTCCAAATCAATTCTCTTCCTGTGTAGCACCTTACGAAGACATCTTTTTCACTGTACCTATCATTCTTTCGTACAGTCCTCCCTGCCCAAGGGGCTCTGGGAGTAATAAATTTCCAGACACACCCTCGCTGGGTTAACAAAGACTGTACATCATCACTCTTATTTAATTTATCAAGTGTTGAGCACCCGCTACAAAATGGTGGCATTATCTGAGATCATCAATCTTGGACAGGATCGTCTAGCTGCAAATTTCCGGAACAGCTGTATGAACTGTTCTGCAGACAAGTCCTGAGCCACTTCTAGATGAACAGCCCTAGTAGCTGTACAAGTAAAATAGACATACATACACCTTCAAGGGGACACCATCTGAAGTACCTGTCAAAATGATTGGCCCACTATAGTCCACTCGGTCACATCAAATGGTTTTTACCAACTGCACGCGTTCCTTGGGCAATGGTGGAGGACCTGGGTACATGTAGGTTCTGGCATCCACCCGGCGACATATTACACACGACTTGATAACCCCTTTTACACTTTGCCGTCCTTGTGGAATCCAGAAGGTTTCCCGAATACAGTTTAAGGTATCCTGTACCCCACCGTGCATCACGTTATTATGGGCATAAAGACAATCAAGGTTGTCAGGTGATGAGTTTTGGGCAGCAAGATAGGGTGCTTAGCATATTCCCCCAATTCAGCATTTGTAACCTGCCTCTGCACCTAATTACATCATCCTCTAAATACAGCCCCAGCCTTTCTATTATTGAGCCTTTCACAATTTTTCCGTCCATCATGAATTTATCTCATCCCTGTAGGTTTCTTCTTGTACCCTCTGTAGCCAGTATTTCAGGGGATGGGGAAAATTATGTGAGATATTCATCTTACTTATAAATTTAAACACTAACCTGGTCACACTAATCAGCTTAGGTAAGGAAGAATACCTGTTCATATCAATGGCTAAGGAGGGACTACTGACCGGAGCGGTGCTCACCGTAATTTCGACAGGAGCAATATGTGCCTTTGCACCGGCCAGTTAATTTTGTCCACCAGCCAACTTGGCCCCTTTAAACCACGATAAAGCACTCACAAAATTTTTCATAAGTCAAGCCTCGAGACAAGAAGTCAGCTGGGTTCTCGTCACCAGGAATGTGATTAAAGGTTAACATATGCTGACCCAAACTGTTATATTTCTCCTGCATTTGATTGATTTCAGCGACTCTGTTTTGTACATACACAATCTACTGTTACCATTACGAATCCATTGTAAGGATACCTCGTTATCAGACCAAATTACGGTGTCGCTGATATTTATCTCTCGCAATTATTTCTTATATAATTGGCTAATTTGACACCTACATAAATGGCCGTTAATTCCAACTGAGGTAAGGTGCGTGATTTGATTGGAGCCACCTTAGCCTTAGACATAACAAGAGAAATGGCACTATTACATTGAAGGTAAGCGACTGCTCCATATGCTAATTTCGAAGCATCGCAAAAAATGTGGAGTACATTTTCTCCATCTTGACTGGCCACATTACGGGGGAACTTCAACATTGGTAATTTTTACATATTCCCCTATTAGTTCTTCCCACCTTTCAACAAATTCCTCAGGTAGGGTTTCATCCCAAGCACACTTAAGCTTCCATGCTTCTTGTATCAACAATTTTCCATCTTATGGTAAGTGGAGACACTAAGCCTAGTGGATCGAAGCATTTTGAAACTTCTGCAAGCAAGACTCTCTTGGTTAATTTATTGGGCATGCTGTAGTCATTAGACTTTAACGATAACAAGTCTCCCTCTGTGTCCCAAGTCAGTCCCAGCACATTTACTATATTTGGACACTTCAACTCCAGGGTTGTCTTTATTTATTTGAACTCTTAAAACTGGACGAATTACTGTTCCATTCCTCAGGGGCATATTTGCACCTGCATTATTTCATTAGCCCCTGCGTATATGCTCATTAGTTCCTCTTCAGTAGACGTCACCCCCAGGAAATTGTCACATAAAATTGTTTACCCATTACTCCACTCAGTGGACCACCCGTACGCTTAAGGTGTGCATTTATCGTTGCCTGGAGTAGGAACGGACTGGAGGTAGCACCAAACAATACACTCCTGAAGCGAAAAGTCTTCAGGGGACTAAGTGGGTCACTAGGATTCTCGGGCCATAAGAACCTAGTGCAATCCCGGTCAGCCTCCTGCAGACCCACTCTCAGGAAAGCTTTACTTATGTCTGCCGTAAAGGCATAATTCTTAACCCTGAAGTTTAATAGTATGTCTCCCAGTTTTTCCGTCAACGACGGACCTGTCATCAAACAGTCATTCAAACTAGGTACACTTTTATTACTCCTGGCACTACAATTAAACACAATCCTCAGAGGAGTGGTCTTAGAATCCTTCTTCACTCCGTGTGTGGCAAAATAGTGACCATAAATCTGGGTTTGCTCGGGAGGTACCTCCTCTATGAATTTATTATTTAACTGTTCATTAATTATATCATCGTAAGCAGTCAACAGTTCTTGTGTCTTGCTCAATTCGTGGAGCTGAGCCTTTAATTGTCCATACGCCATCCGGTAATTAGTTGGTAGGTCTGGATGTTCAGCTTCCACGGAAGTCTCACCAGTATTGTCCAGATTCAAATTTAACATCCTTCTGGTATTGTTCTTGAGTAAAGGAATCATCTGACTTTCTTCATTTACATTGATCCCTATGCGTCCAATTCCCATAATTTATACACAGGTTCAACTTCATCCTCTATTGAAGTTATTTACACTGGGGGTGATACTTCATGAGTAAGACACACCGTAACTGTATTTAGGGATTCCTCCAGTCATTCATTATCGGTACGAGGAAGCCTGCCATACATCACGTGACCTCCTGCGGTCCTTAGAAGGGTGACTCCGCATTTCTTTGTCATACCCTTTACAAAGGTGGCATAATGGTCACTACCTATCAAATATCTATTGGCCCACAGAATCATTATTTATACCAGAAGGTGCCAAATTTACCATTACTCGAAAGCCTTCAGTAGCGTTACCAGCCCTATTGTAGATATTTTCTCTGGGAGCCTATCCACAATTACGGCATTAATACGTTTTCTCTCATTGCCCAGCCGGACAGTTACATAAACAGTGTCGTATGACTGGGCCTTATTATTCGAGAGAAAGCCAGATAGCTTGAGTATAGCAGGATCTCCCATTTGTACCTTCATCCCATTAAGGCAGTTACGTTTTATGAAGGTACGTTTGTGATCCCTGATCCAGTAATGCTGTTACAGTTTTGGATTTACGCCGTTTATCATTAACTCACACATCCAACACAGGCAAAGCTACCTCAGCTAGGCCATCATTACCGACGTTAGCTGCAATCTTTACGTGGGCTACTGTTGTGTCCGGGTTATTATCACTATCAGTACTATTGTACATCATTGCGATTAGATCTGCCTTACACATAGCTATGTGGTGTCTTCCCTTGTTACACTGATAACATAGTGCAAGTTGCACGGCAATCCCTTACATTATGATTTCCTAGACACCTGATACATCTAGCAAGCTCTTCCAATCTTTCCACTTTAACATCCATGATTTAGGCATTACAGTTCTTAGAGGAAATGAGTACCGTTGCAGAAGATACATCTCTCCTTTCTTTGCTGACCTCTTATCAACTGGGCTACCTTATTGTGGTACTTCCTCTCTCTTGCTTGGAGGTGGAGAACCACTATAACTGGCACCTGTCACTTGATACGTGCTACGTAAACCCCGTGTAGTAGGTGCTTAGGATTATTGATATTTAGGATAAGGTTTCCCTTTGTGGAAACTTGGCAGGTGCACTGGGGTCTGTAGCCGTGGTATTCCTAGAGGTAATGGGTTTGGCTGGTCTGCAGTTGACAATTAGCTCTTGCAGTCCCACTCTTATTTCTTCCAACCTGAAGTAACCTTGTGATATCTGTTAGATAACCACTCTATGGTCTTGTGGTTAATTTATTCTGAATCAAGGCACTCAACAACCATCTCTGCTCCCTCCAGATCATATTTATTACTCAAGGTCTTAGAGTGCTTTCTAGTTTGATCCTAAATTGCTGTAAGCTGATTGCGGTTGTGATCTGGAGTCTTCAAATTAGCCAAATTAGCTACTAGGTCCAGCCTACTTTGCTCCAAGTTACCGTAAGTGACCTCCAACAAGTCAACTGCCTCACTATAGGAGTCATCTACATTTGGGAATGCTTGTATGAGAACATGCGCATCTCCCCTTACTTGTCCCTTTAAATAGCATAATTGGTAACACTTGCAAGATCACTCCTATCATGTACGACTGCTTTAAAGATAGACCAAAACTCCTCCCAGTGTTCTCCCGGATTAAACACAGGCATACATAATTCTGGGAGTTTTGGTAGACGCCTCTGACTTTCCTTACTAGGCTGACCAACAACATTGTTTACACCCTTTACCTTCTCCAAAAGCCTTAGTTTTGCAGGACACAATGTTGTCCTCCACTTCATAATGTTGATCCCAGGTCGCTCCCTTTCAGCATCATCTGCACAATTCTCTAGCAGCTCTTTTTCATAGTCTTTAAACCACAATCTATATGACTCATGTCTATTTCCTAAGGCATCTAGGTGTAGCTTTAATTCATCAGGGTTTACCGTTTCTTGTCTCATTAACTCCATACACTTCTTGTATGATTTAGTAACATGACCCTTCCGAGCTTGTAGTGACGCTTTCTTTGCTTTGGCATCCATGGACTTGCCAGTCGCACTAACTTCCTCAGACCCAGCCATGGTTAGGGAATTAATAATCACCCATTATACTACTTAAGTAGACGCCTTATAAGAGTAATTCTTGCACTTTACTCTTGTATAAATCCTAGCCACCCATGTGCTAGCAATTTATTGGGCTAATTATCATCCATCACACGATCGATTAAACTCGTGCACCCTACACCCACTTCCTTCAATCAGTCACTTAATTATTAAGTAATTAATTCAATTAATTTTTTCACTGATTGCATCCGGTTTTCGAAGGACCAAGGGCAGATATGGAAAATTTTCTAGGGTGTTTATCTGTATGTACCTCTCAACATTATATACATACAAGTAATCTCATTGGGAGACAACCATATTGTTTACCGTAGTCACCCCGTGTAGACATGTGAGAAAACTTAACCACCTCTGGTCACTACAGGTGGCCCCTTCGACCTCACAATCTTATCCATATCTATCCGAGACAGTATGGATTGGGTAGCACACACAAGTACGTGCTACTAGTTAATTGTGGACTGTATAGATTATATTAGTTTAGCTGAATGAAGGGGAGGGGGGGTAGGATACACCTGGATACATCCATCAAGGAAAACATTTGTACATAATCCCACCCTTACCAGATGTTCTCTGGTGGTCACTTGATGTAGCTGGATCACTCATAACCCATCTAATTACAACATAACACAACTGGCCAGCATAAGTTTGTTATAACTAGAAGGGTTACTTAACTGTGGGTGATTGATCTCCTTATTTCTTCCATTCACCATCTCAGTTCGATGTCCTGCTACACCGACACGGTTCTCATTCCGGCAAGGAACGGTATCCGTCGGTTTGTCCCGGTTAGAAGTCGTGATTCCATATAAATCTCCATTATCCCCGGTACGAGAGTCACACGTTCACTCGGAGCAAGGCGCTCTATTTCACATCCCACATTCTCTTAACTCAATGTTATTATCACTGATTACATTACCATTCACAAGACGATTTAACGTCTCATAACTATTATACAAATTAGAGGTCACTCCATTAAGATCTGAGGCCGATGAGCGAGGATTAACACACGGGTATGTCCCCTGGACACACCCTGGCCGTGCACCTGCCACCCGGTCCTACTCTTATCACACATTTTACCACTCTATTACCGTGATCCTGTAAATCACGTTCCCTCACTCTCCACCAGGAACAGTTACGACACTTCTTATTATGAAATGAGGCCTATATTAATCCTTAGGCCGCCGTGAATGCCAATTTCGTGGTTCCATGCTTTCTCAGCTTCCTCACCACATTCAAAACAATCCGCCCCTGCCCCGGCATATCCGCGCATGCGCAAAGGGAACTCTTGGTTCTACTCTATTTTCAAATACATTTTTGACTCATATCGGCACATAAAACACCTATTAGGCGCTATAGTTTCGGAAAATTAAAAATTTTCCACAATTACATTTATCAACAGTATTGTATTCAACATTAATGTCTATGTGGTTAACTCATCACACTCTGCACCACCATTATATTACGCTCATCACTATTACTAACATTAAAGGACACACGCTCTCATCACACTCTTCACCACCACTTATATTACGCTCATCACTATTACTAACATTATGGACACCATTGCCCTCATCACACTCTTCACCACCACTTCCATTACGGTCATCACTATTACTTAAACATCATTGACACCATAGCCTTCATTATGATGCTCACTATAGTTATCAACACAAGTATTATATTCGTCATTACTGTGATTAAGAACACAACCACCACCTTGTTCAGCAGCCTTATACTTGCTTTCACAGATTGTGACAATCTTGTTATTGGTACACTCTACACATCTTTCCTTGTGTTGTTCAAGTTGTTGTTTCAGGAGAAATTGTTGTGTTTCCAGTACTTTTATGCGCGACATCAGGTTGTATACCACAGGAGCAAGACTTGGAACATCTGGAGACGTGAAGTCCCCGGTCAGTTTGAGCTCGTTGGCTGACTGTCAGCTGACTCAGCTAGGCTGGTATTGACAGCCGACGCGATGGGGGTCTATTGACGTGCTCCCCAGGTGAGGTGCTCAACCCCATTGTCTGAGGACAGGCATGAGCCAGTATTCAGACTCGAGGTACCTGGTAGTCCTGGGGGTCATAATGAGGGGTACAGGGTGAAGTGCGGTTGGCTGCGATGCGATCAGCCCTCACACTGCAGTCAGTATGAGCTGCTGTGACTCCTGAGGTCTTACAATTGATACATTGTTTAGCAACAGTCTGTTGCTATTTGATCATATCATAACACCATTCAGAAGGATGAGCATTGGCACACACTGCACACCAGTGTGACTTAGATGGGCATTTCCTGGCAATGTGGCCCCAGCGTTGACACTTATAACATCGACGTTGAGGAGGTCTGTACAATGCAATATAATAGCGTCTGTGAGGGCTGCGCGGGAGTGAATATAGCGTGGCAGAGTCCCCTGGCCAGTCCACTCAGCTAATATCAGACCGTTGGAAAGTCGACGAGGCTTGCAACTTGCTCTGACGCCAGATATTGAGGATTCAAGTGCTTGTTGACGTTATAGATGACAATAAGCACTTCATGTGCCCTTGGTGGGGCTGCTCGGAGTTTGATGTTGGCATATTCGCGAGTGAGAAGTTTGTCTATAAATGCTGATTCATTAGGCACAAAGACGTATTTTATCCTCATCGTGGACAAACTTGATCGTTTTCTCTAGGTTGTCTGTACTAGCTTCGAAAAACCAGTTACACTTGGTCTCTTGATCAGTGTTGTTAGGGAAATCTAACCTGACAGCTTTGGAGGGTGTGTGCGCCCACTGTATTGCTTTCAGCAAGCTTTTCTCTGGAAGCCTCGTTCTTTTTCCGAGCCTGTTTACTAAAAATATGTTTCAAATCTGCCTTCACCATCATCTACGTCAACACCATCAGCTATACTCATAGCTGACAGGAGTTTCACACTGGCGATGGCTAAAGGAAACCGGTGAATAGAAGGGACAAGGAAGGGATATTCACCTCGCTAGACACAGGCAATATGGGTGTAGTGGCCTGCGGGTCGCAGTGCGATTTTCAAGGTCATTCACGGGGCCACAGTCGTCTCGAGAGTTACCAATATTGCACTACTCGCTAATTACTCCAAACCCACAGCACTTAACACAGCTAGCACACGTGTCTGGGAATGACAGACAAATTTTCACTGTGGACAAACAAATCAGCACAAACTTAATATGTTTATAGATGAACCTCTGGCTTGTTACAGTTAAAAAGCCGTCTCCAAAGGAGTTACCAGGTACTAGCCTTTCAAAACAGAAAACTAATTCCAGTGTTTCACTAGGTATATCCCCAGTCACAACTCACACACAAGAGTTCTCACAACACCGAAGGTACGGCCGGAACACTGTAGAACGTTCACAAAGGCATTCTGGGATTCAGAACAGATGTAACTGCATGTAACTTGGCCTTCACTGGCTGGCTTGGAGTGCTGTTTATCCTGGATCGGCTAAACTCGCCCTTATCCCATATGTAGATATGGCGACGAGCTAAGGGATACCGGTGAATAGGAAAGTCGAGGAAGGGACATTCACCTCACTAGACACACGCAGTATGGGTGTAAGTGGCATGCGGGTCTTATAGTGCCATTTTCAAGGTCACCCAGCAGGCCAGACATTCCTCACTCATTTTAAGCCTACGTAGGTACTGATGGTAGCACAATGTCCTAAGTCAGTGAAATCCACTCGTGCAAATAGTTACAACAAACCTGCAGCACTTAACACTTCTAGCACACGTATGACAGAAGAATGTTCACTCTGTGGTGAATGCACTTAGCACAAACTTACTAGTTTATAGGTGAACCTCTGGCATGTCCCACTTAAAAAGTTAGTACTGCAATGCTCGTTAAATTGTTCTTAACTAAGCCACTGCAGGAAAACATGGTACGCCAGCAGCACTGTAGAACGTATATATAGACATGCTGGGGGTCAGGAGCTGTAACTGCAGGCTGCCTTAGCTTGTCCTGGCTAGCTTGGAGTGCTGCTTTCAAGCTTGCTTGAATGTGCTTGCTAAGCCCGTGTCAACCACTTGGATATTTGATTGTAGCAGGCAGGTAGGCACACAGGAGACATATTCGTAAGATGAATGGAGTGCGGCACAGAGGACTGACACGGGCACTCAAGCATTTACGTGGTCTGGCAAAAACCGCCTCTAGACCATAAGTAAATAGAGGCGAATTGCTGAGTTCCAAATCGAGGAAGGAGGGGGGACAGGCGAGGTGGAGTGAAGGAAGGCCTCCTACAGCCACTTCAAATCAACGTTTGTGTTTCACTAGGTATATCACTGGTCACAGTTCACACATAAGAGTTCCAGCAGCAATTCAGCTGCGCTCCAACGATATTTGTTGCATGATGAGTTATCAGTCGGGTGAGATAAGCAGTTCTGATAAAGAAGGCCTAAAGGGCCTCACTCAACACACACGTCCTCTCCCCTCAACCACTCAGGCCTAACGTGTTATAACTGACATAAATAATTTGATACAAATGAACACAGAACAAAACCATTAAATACGTAATAATATTTACCCAACTAATTGTGAAAATTTGTCTGGACTGCCTCAGTGTGAGTTGTCTACCCTGGCAAGTTCTGTCTGGACTGCCTCCGTGCGAGTTGTCTACCCTGGCAAGTTCTGTCTGGACTGCCTCCGTGTGAGTTGTCTACCCTGGCAAGTTCTGTCTGGACTGCCTCCATGTCAGTTGTCTACACTGGCAAGTTCTGTCTGGACTGCCTCCATGTGAGTTGTCTACCCTGGCAGTTCTGTCTGGACTGCCTCCGTGTGAGTTGTCTACCCTGGCAAGTTCTGTCTGGAAATGCCTACATGTGAGTTGTCTACCCTGGCAAGTTCTGTTGACACTGAGCCCTGAGGCTGGTACCTCAGCCTCACAAGTGGCTTTTAGGACAGATTTTCATAAATGATGTTGCAAGAAATCTCGCCTGCATGCACGTATAAAGAACTAGCTTACTTGGTGTTGGAGAATCTATTCTGGGCTTCAACCTCCCTAAGCTTTAGCCCCTCTGGACTTCCCCTCAGAACCACGTGCAACCGGGAGCCTTAATTCCTGCAATATTCAATCATTATTAGTGACCTGCCTGCACTTCAGAAATTCCTATTTCGAAAGGGGGGTGTATATCCTCTAGACTAACTATGCAGAGAGTAACACTGCCTTCTAGGCTGACAAGAGACACCGGTACGTACTGGTCATGAACTGCCGGCTGCACAAAGGCCACAGCACGACTCACTCGCAATTTTCCCCAGACACTGGCCAGGATCCTAAGAAAAAAGGGAGGTCTTGTCTTACTGTATGGACCTGAGGGAGGAGGTCATCTATGGTACGTCGAGGTGCCTCCACCAGGTTTCCCCAGGTCTAGTATGTCAAGACATGTGGGGGCACCACCTGCTGATCGCGGCACTTGCTGCTATGGCGATGTCTAGTCTTAGAAGAAAGGGCACTGTGCCCCAGTATTCAAACTTTGGCTGCCAGTTCTCACTGGCTAACATAACCTAGTGTTTGCCTACATTATCGGCCTATTTACTACCTACATTAAGGTTTAGGTCTACATTATTATTATCTACAGTTTCCACAATAATCCTAATATTAGTGTACTTACAGTATAAACTACCTACTTCCCTTCCCTGAAGGGTAAATCTATCAATTAAGAAGTACCTTCCAATCACCTTCGCCAACCCGGGTGTGTGTGTGTGTTTTGGTTGGGTTTAAGGGCCACCCTATCCAGCTGTTCCATACACGTTCACGTTGGGATCTTTGTATGCCGTATCTGTCCTGTGGAACTTTGGACCGAATAAATTTTCACATCCTCCCGCCGGCGAAGGTAGGCACTAAGTCTAAATCAAGTCTGCCTCCCGCAGGCCCTCCCAGTGGGATCTGGACTTGGGTGCTGTTCGACGGGTCGTCTGGCCACTCTGGTCTGTCAACCTCGGGTCTAACTTCTCCTCTCCCAGTCCCACCGTGTGGACCTCGAGAGGCAAAAGCTTGTTGATGGGCCTTATGGTCTCGGCACCATTCATTCTCACCTTCACCATCCTCAACCGCCCAGCCTTATCTGGGTGGGTAGATGCCACCAGGCCTAGAGGCCAGTATGCCCTGGGTGCCTCGGATTCTACTAGCACCAGGTCCCCTTCACTCAGCGTCATCTTATTTGCCTCGGGGTCTGCACCATAAAAATGTTCTTGCAGGGCTGTCAAGTAATCACTGCACCACACCTGGTTCCATATGTCCAGGATGTTCACCAGTCTGTTGTGACTCCTGTGCAGTTCTTCATTGATGTGGAGACCATCTGGCCCATAATAATCCTGCTCCTTGGAAGACTGGCTCAAAATTGCGGGGAAGGGCTCAATCTTCCTTCCAAACAGCATGTGATTGGGGGTGAAAGCTTCCTGCTTGTCAATCCCATTTTGCATGTAGGTCAGAGGCCTGTTATTGACTCTTGCCTCTATCTCAGCTAACACTGTCCTCAACTCATCAATGCTCACTCTCTTGAAGTGCAAGACCTTCCGAATGCACCTTTTGACTGTGCCCACCATGCGTTCATAGAATCCCTCTTGCCAAGGTGCTCTGGGAACTTTCAACCTCCACTCACACTCTATTCTCTTCAGATATTCTCGTACATCTCTGTTGTCCCTAAGATTCCTGCAAACTTTATCGACCACTCAGAAGCTCATCCCGTTGTCCGAGATAATCAATCATGGGCACGAGAATCTGGCTGTAAACCTCCTGAACAACTTTACGAAAGTCTCTGTCGACATATCTTCCGCCAACTCCAAATGCACGGCTTGAGTAGTGGCACAAGTAAACAGGCAGACATATATTTTCTGAGGGCCTACCCTATCATCTCGTGGGTTCTTCAACGTCATAGCCCCAGTTTAGTCTATTCCCAGTCTCAAAGGGCCTGTCACTATGTACCCACTCCTGAGGCAGCAGTGGGGGACCTGGGTATGGTAGGGTCCTCCCATCGTACCGCTGGCAGACAGTGTAACTCTTTATCACCTTTCTGACGGCAGCTCGGCCCTTCAGTACCCAGTAGTTCTGACGAAGACTGGTAAGGGTATCTCCAAACCCACCATGCATGGTCCTCTGATGAGCATCATGTATCAATAACTCTGACACCCACCCCTCTTTTCCCAGTAACACAGGATGTTTGGCTCCATAACTGAGCTCAGAGTTTTGTAGTCTTCCTCTGCATCTTATCAGCCCAGCATGATCTAGGAACAATCCCAATGAGTGGACCAATTTACTGTTCCCTGAGTCGCCGTCGGGCCCAAGGCCCGATGTCATATCCTGCTGCCCTGCCGCCAGTAGCTCCAGAACTCCTGGGAACCTCTCCCTTTGGTACTGCCATATTCAATATTCTCTGGGACCCACAAGAGATAACTGTCGACCTCCGCTTACCTTGTCATGCAGCTTCCTCACAAATCGAAATACCATTTCTGTTACTCCTATAAGTTTCCTCCAAGAGGAGTAGCATCTGGGGTCAAATAATTCCGTGTCGGGTTCCCCCACAAAGTGGGGGAACCCAAAATTTCTGCTCCGGCCAGCATTCCTTTTCTGGCAACCAGTCTGGGCCTTTGAACCAAATCTTGCTTTTACTCAGCTTTTTGTGCATCACCCCTCGGCTTATCAGGTCGGCTGGGTTTTGATCTGTAGGTACATACAGAATTGTTGACGTTGACTGTAGCTCCCATATCTCCTTTACCCGATTCCTGACATAGGGGAGTCTGTCCATACATAGGTGTGTGTCACCCTCAGGTTACTCAACACCTCCTTTACATACTTCCCAGCAACATCGCCGTGAGCTCTAGCTTTGGGATCAAGCAATCCTTCAGGGGTGTCACCCACGCACAGCTGGTGGCCAGATTGACCTGGTCCCCGCCCACCAAGTATGCTACTGCCCCATAGGCCCTGGAGGAGGCATCACAGAAGACATGCAAGTCATAATCTTGCCCGGTGCACCCGAGGGACCTGGGGAAGAACTCATGCAATTCGACTAGATCTTTGCTAACCAGATCCCACTCCTGGCAGACTGTTTCTGGCAGTGGATCGTCCCAACCTAGGTTCAGCTCCCAGGTCTGTTGTACTAGCATCCTCCCTCCAATGGTGATGGGTGTCAACAAACCCAAAGGGTCGAAGGCAGTCTGCACTTGACTCAGCAATGACCTCCTGGTCAGCTTCCCTTCCCCATCAGGTTTCCTCTTTAGCCTAAGTCTGTCTTCCTTGATTTTCCACCCCAGTCCCAACATAGTCACGTTCCACCGTGCCTCGCAACGTTGGATTGTTTGTCACCCATTCTCTCAATGGCATGTTAGCCGAGAGCATCTCCTGATTAGACTCTCGCTAAATGTCCATCAATAGCCTCTCATCTGAGGTGGTACCCTGCATGTTGTCTACATAAAATAGGGTCTTCAGTAATTCTTTTAGCGGGCTGTTACAGTTCACAAGGTGGTAGTCTATGGTGGCCTGCAATAGGAATGGTGAACTAGTGGTGCCAAACTACACTCCCCTGAATCTGTAGGTATCATACCCTTGCTCGGGCACCTCCCTGTTAGCCAACCAAAAGAACCTCATGTAGTCCCTATCTTGTGGCTGCAACCCAATCCGTAGGAAGGCTTTGCTGATATCTGCCGCATAGGCATACTGCTCTGTCCTGAATCTCAACAACACATCTGCTAATTTCTGTGTCAGGGAGGGCCCTGTGAGCAGACAGCCATTCAACGATGACTCTCGGGGACTCGCCTGTGAGCTGCAGTTGAAGACCACTCTGATGGGAGTGGTTACAGACTCCTTGGTGACTGCCATGTGTGGAAGATAATGGGTGTTTTCCCCAGGGCTGGCACTTGGGTACTTTCTCAATGAACCCAAGGGCCAGCTGTTCCTTAATAATGTCATCGCATTTCCCCATCAGACCCTTCTTGGTCAGGCTGTTCGCCAATGAATTCAACTGACCCAGTGCCTTCTTGAAATTAGTAGGCAGCATTGGGTGTACTGGTTTCCATGGGAGTCGCACCCAGTACTGTCCGTCCTTGAACTGCACATTGTCCAAGTAATATTGATACATCTCTTCGTGTTTGGGGGGCGGCTGGTCACCCTTAATCCCTACTACATCCAGGTCCCATAGTTTATGGACTGGCTCACCATCGGCTAGGTCGACTTGCGACTCTGATAGATCTTTGTGCAGACCAATCCGCATCACCAGCACAGCCTCAGTTGCTGTAGTATCAGAGCCCCCGTTTCCCGGGATCACAGGGAAGTGAGCCGGTATCCTGCCTCCTACAATGTACCCTGCTGGAGTCCTGTACAGGCCAACGCCCTCCTTGATAACCCTTCTCGTCGACACGAACTCGTCAATGTAATCTCCGCCTACCAAGATTCCTACATTACGGATGTTGTCTGTAGTGATGTCTGGCTCCGCCAGCTTCACACCCAACTCCCTCAGACGTTTGACTGCTGCAGCCAGTCCCTTAGTGGTAATGATATTGGGCAGCCTCTTCACTATCAAGGCTGAAATTTCCTGTCAATGCCCGGCTACTCTGACCGTCACATTGACAACCGGATAAGACCTGCATGGGACCTGCCAACCAAACCCTTCCACCTTCATGTCAACCTTACCCTCTGTCTTCAACTTCAATTTAGTTGCTAGACTCTCTGTTATAAAGGATCTTTGTGCCCCAGAGTCGAAGAACAAATGGGTCATTTCAGACTTCTTCCCATTCGTAACCACCGCCATTATGGTGGGCAAGGCCACCGAACCTTGAAACTGCTCACAAGAACAAACCCCCGGTGCCACACTCACCACATTCACCACTACTTCAGGCTTGTCGTTGCTCTCCTTAGCTTGTGCTGGTCTGGTGTCATTAGGACACAGTGCACTGTCGTGTTTACCTTTCCGGCAGCCCAGACACTCATTGAGTTGAGCCTTACATTCCCTGGCAAAATGTTCCCCACAACACTTGAAACAGAGTCTCAACTTCCTTAGTTGCTAAACCCTTCGGTTACAGGTGGTGAAGCTCGAGTACCCCAAACTAGCGTGTTCTCCTTCACAAAACACGCACTGTCTCATACTGGCCGTCTTAGTGATTTCTCCCTTGGCCCTGCTGGTGGAGGACTCGTCCTGGGCATAATAAGTGCTGACCCTAGTAGGAGGTGGTTTCTATCTCTCTAATGTCTGGGGAAGTCGATCGACTTCACCTTGGTGGGCAGTTTCTCCCCCTGATCTACACTCAGGTGAGATACGAGATCCCCCAACCCTTCAACAATTTGTTGTATCGTGTACAGGTTTGTCCAATATTTCAAATGCAACTCATGTACTGTAGTACTAGCCAGTTTCCTCTGAATCATAAGAACATAAGAATGAAGGAACACTGCAGCAGGCCTACTGGCCCATGCGAGGCAGGTCCAAGTCTTCTATCAGCTTAAGCCAATGCACCCAACCTAGTCAGGTCAGGTCACATTGACTTAAGGGAGGAACACGGCAACCGACCTGGTAGCACAAGCTAATCAGGTCCAACTCACACCCACCCACACCCTCTCATGTATTTATCCAACCTATTTTTAAAGCTACACAACGTTCTGGCCTCTATAACTGTACTTGGGAGTTTGTTCCACTCATCCACAACTCTATTATCAAACCTTCCTGAATCTGAATTTTTCCAACTTAAAACCATTGCTGCAAGTCCTGTCTAGGCTAGATATTTTCAGCACACTATTTACATCCCCTTTATTTATTCCTGTCTTCCATTTATACACCTCAATCATATCCCCCCCTAATTCTACGTCTTTCTAGAGAGTGCAGATTCAGGGCCCTTAGTCTATCATCATAGGGAAGGTTTCTCATACATGGGATCAACTTTGTCATCCTCCTTTGTACATTTTCCAGAGCATTTATATCCATTCTGTAATACGGTGACCAAAACTGTGCAGCATAATCTAAATGAGGCCTAAACAAGGATGTATAGAGTTGAAGAACAACCTGAGGACTCCTATTATTTATGCTTCTTGATATGAAGCCAAAGATTCTATTAGCTTTATTGCGAACACTTATGCACTGTTGTCTTGGTTTCAGATTACTGCTAACCAGAACTCCTAAATCTTTTTCGCAATCCGTAGTATAAAGATCTACATTATTTAGTTTATATGTGGCATGGTTATTGTCCTGTCCAACATTTAGAACTTTGCATTTGTCTATATTAAACTGCATCTGCCACCTCTCCGACCACTGCATCAGTCTAATCAAATCTTCCTGGAGTGCTCTAATGTCCTCGTCAGAATGAATTCGACGGCCTATTTTGGTGTCATCGGCAAACTTGCTGATGTCGCTCTTTATGCCCTCATCTATGTCGTTTATGTAGATTGCGAACAGCAGGGGGCCCAACACTGACCCCTGTGGAACACCGCTTGTGACGCTTCCCCACTCTGATTTCTCCCCATTTATGCAAACTCTCTGCTGCCTATTTGTCAACCATGCCTCTATCCAGGAAAAAATTTCTCCTCCTATTCAATGTGCCTTAATTTTCCTCAATAGTCTCTGATGTGGGACCCTGTCAAAAGCCTTACTGAAGTCCATATACACAATATCATATTCATTACCATGATCTACCTCCTTAAATACCTTAGTGAAAAAAGTTCAAAATTCGTAAGGCAGGAATGCCCCTTTGTAAAATCATGCTGAGATTCATTGATTAATTTATGCTTTTCAAGGTGGCTACGAACTGCCTCGGCAATTATTGATTCCATAAATTTTCCCACTATGGAAGTTAGGCTTATTGTCTATAGTTCGAAGCTAAGGACCTGTCACATTCTTTGAAAATTGGTATCACATTTGCCATTTTCCACTTATCTGGCACCATGCCAGTTTGTAGTGATATGTTGAAAAGATTAGCCAAAGGTTTGCTAAGCTCCTCTTTACATTCCTTTAGAACCTGAAAGAATCCTTTTGGGTTAGTCTTCAATTCTCTTGCAACTTTAACCTCATAATCTCTATCTGCTTTTCTAATTCCCTTTTTTATTTCTCTCTTTAACTGAATATATCGATTTCTTAATTGCCCCTCTCCTCTTTTGATTTGCCTATATATGCCTCTCTTTTGACCAATTAGATATTTTAATCTATTTTTCATCCATTTAGGATCATTTTTGTTTGATCTGATTTCCCTATTTGGAACATAATTTGACTGAGCAGCTAGAACTATGCCCTGGAAAGCGTCATATCGGCAACCATCACCACCTACCTGACCCTTAGTCAGGTCATTCCAGTTCAGCCCACCTAAGTAATTTTTCAGTCCTATGAAATAAGCCAAGAGGAAGTCAGGGACAGGGACTTGATTGCCATTATTAGGGGAATTCCATGATATATTAAAACTGAGTGATTTGTGATCACTTTCCCAAAGCTCATCATTAACCTCAAGATTATTAATTAGTGCTTCCCTACTGGCAAGAACCAAGCCAAAGAGGTTATTTCCCCTAGTTGGCTCTGTCACAAACTGTTTTTAAAAACAATCCTGGATCGTATCAAGAAAGTCACCTGACTCTAAATTTCCTGTCAAATTGCTCCAGTCAATCTGTCTATAGTTGAAATCTCCCATTAGCACAACATTTTCGTATGTAGATGCCTTACGAATTTCGTCCCATAGAAGTTTACTGCACTCCCTGTCAAGATTTTGGGACCTGTAAATCACACCTAAAATTAGTTTTTCTCGGCCCTCGAGAAGCTGTAACCAAACAGATTCAGTGGCTGACGCTTCTAATTTTATATCTTGTCTAACACAACAATTTAAATTGTCTCTGACATACATCGCTACTCCACCACTCTTCCTGTTGACCCTGTCAGTGTGGAATAATTTATAGCCTTATATGTGACATTCAGAGGGCATCTCTCTATTTTTCAGATTGAGCCAGGTCTCTGTTATATCAATAATATCTATGTTTCCTGCACTTGCAATTAATCTTAGCTCATCTATCTTATTTCTTACACTCCTGCTATTAGTATAGTAAACCTTAAGTGAGCTAGTCCCTTGCTGACCTGTGCTGTCCCCCTTTGTTTGCTGACCTGATCTATTGTCTTTATTTATAACTTCATGCTGAATGCCTTTTATACATTTACTGTTTCCAACCCTAGTGTTGCAACCTGCTTGTTTCCCACACATACCCATACGTCTATCTTCTATCAGTTTAAAATCGTAGGCATTTCACCAATTGCCTTCTCAATCGAGTTTGCAAGTGCTACCACCCTAGCCCCAGAGAGATGTATCCCATCCCTTGCATACATTTCATGTTTGCCATAAAAGTTGTTCCAGTTGTCAATGAATGGGATTGCAAGTTCCTTGCAGTATCTGTCTAGCCAGCAATTTACACCAATTGCCCTAGACAACCATTCATTTCCTACTCCCCTTCTAGGCAAGATGCTACATATGATTGGGACCCCTCCCTTAGACTTAATGAAATCTATAGCTGACCTGTACTTATCTAGCAGCTCTTCTCTCCTACCCTTCCCAGTATCATTTTCAACAGCACTGAGACAGATAATGGGCTTGTTCCCATTACCTGACATGATATTATCCAGCCTGTTGACTGTCCCCAACACCAGCTCCAGGGAAGCACACTCTATCTCTCATCTTCTTATTCCTATTACAAAAAGCACATTCAATATATCTTACCTGAGAGTCACCAACCACAAGAATGCGCTTACCTCTATTAGCAGGGGCAGTAGTACCCTTACCTTCACTGGCCACTGAAGTACATTCATCCTGAAGAACAGAGAAGCGATTTACTACCTTCAGATCTTCACTCTTAACTTTCCTTATTCTGATGCTCCTCCCATTACTGGGAACCACTCGCAACTTGTAGCAGGTGCTGGACTGCACCTCACTGCTGGTAGCCGTTGCTACCTCCCCACCTACAGCCTCCTCACAGCGAGAGACAGACTGCACCTCACTGCTAGAAACCTCATTCCCCACAAACCAACCATCTCACACTCTCCCAGACCCATTGAGGTGGACCTTCAGCCTCCTAATCTCCTCCTGGAGAAGCAAAACCTCCTCCTTCAACTCTCCAACCTCAATTTTTAAAACACTGCAGAAGCCATGCTTTGTAACCGTCCCCGCTAATCCCCAAAGCACCTGACTAATGACCCATTCCGAATCATCCTCATTGTGTAAATCTCTGAAACTATTTGTCGAGCTCATAATTTCAATGCGGAACTTCTCTAGGCTTTGACGGTCATGTCGGCAAGCCTCTAGATCCAACAACCGATAAAGTATGGCCACCTTTATCTCTTCAGTGTTTCCAAACTTGTCTTTTAACTGGTCTTTAGCGTGTTGGTAATTAGTGTCAATAATCTGGTAGTGCGAACCAAGTCTAGGGCTTTACCTTCGAGCTGTGATCACAAATACTGCAATTTGATGGCATCTGCCAAGTCGTTTCTGTTATCTATCAGGGCATTAAACTGATTCCAGAAAGCAATGTACTCTGTTAGGGTTCCGTAAAACATTTGTAAATTCAATTGGGGCAATCTGAGCAACATATTAACAGGCGTGTGGCTGCTCGGGGTACCCCCCGGTATTCGTCACTCCACTTGGCTTACTAGCCTTTAATGTGCTTATAACTGATCTTCGTAAGTATTCATCTCCTGGTGACAATCTACATCATCCTTAGTGAATTCGTCCTGAGCTTGCCGAAGACTATCCTGGGATTCACCATCTTCAACAGCCTGTAGCTCATATGCTGAGAATGCTCGTTCGTAGGCTTCCCTTTTTTCCTCCAAATGCTTCAAGCAGTCTTGCAAATCATCGCAGTCTACTTTACTGCATTGACTAGTAGCCTTGCACCTGTTGCGCGTTCTGTTCAGATGTCCTTTGTATGCAGCCACTGATCGTTTTAATTTTGCTGACACTGAACCAGACTCTGCTGAATTCTCATCTGCCATTGTCGAGATTTAATTAGGAGTGTGACACTAATTGTACTTTACTCAGTCCACCCCACAGCACGACACGGTGTTAGGCAAGAATGAACGAGTTTCAAGGCTCCTCGACAAGCTTAACAATTCCCTTTATTATATTGACTCTACTCTGACTCAAAATGTACACTGTTAACTCTCAAATCTCAATCGAAATGTGTATCAATGTGAAAGCTTAACCTAGCAATTTCCTGTACAACGTCAACAAATAATTACATTAAAATGAGTCAAAGACAATGAAAATCACACAATAAAAATGCAGTATACAAATCAAAAATCACTTGGTTAGCACAAATAAATTCAACAATTCAACTTGTGAAACAGTAAATAAATAATGTATGTAAACAGCGTGGCCTAACTGTGCCCAGCTTACTCAGTCTAGTGTGGTAAATCCTAACCTAACTAGTGTGCAATAGCCTAAACCTGGCTTCAGAACTCACTGTAAATAATAACTAGGTTAAATCTGTCCTAGCTACTATAACTGTTGTAAATATTGCACAAGCCTAGCCTAACTGTGGCTACCTTGCAAATCCACTGTAAGTAATTAACACACAAGTCTCCTACTCTGGTTTACTTGTAATCACTGTAAATAATTAAATTCACAAGCTTCTCTAGCCTACCTGACCTGCCTGTAAATTACTGCAAATAATAACTTCTGTGTATAGTCAGTTTGGCCTAGCATCTGTGTAACTCTGGGCCTGGGTGCTAACTTAACCTAACTCTGTTAAACTGATTAGTAACTGTGGCCTAGCTATGTTAATTTTAACCTAGCTGTTCCACATCACGGTTCAAAGGACCACTTTTGAAAATTTGTCTGGACTGCCTCCATGTGAGTTGTCTACCCTGGTAAGCTCTGTTGACACTGAGCCCTGAGGTCGGTACCTCAGCCTCACAAGTGGCTTATAGGACATTTTCATAAATGACTGATGTTGCAAGAAACCTCGCCTGCATGCACGTATCAAGGACTAACTTACTTGGTGTTGGAGAATCTATTCTGGTCTTCAACCTCCCTAAGCTTTAGCCTCATGGACTTCCCCTCAGAACCACGTGCAACAGGGAGCCTTAATTTCTGCAATATTCAATCATTATTACTGACCTACCTGCACCTCAGAAATTCCTATTTCCAAAGGGGGGTGTATATCCCCTAGACTAACTATGCAGAGAGTGACACTAGCTTCTAGGCTGACAAGAGACGCCGGTACGTACTGGTCATGAACTGCTGGCTGCACAAAGGCTACAGCACGACTCACTCGCAATTTTCCCCAGAAATTGGCCAGGATCCTAAGAAAAAAGGGAGATCTTGTCTTACTGTATGGACCTGAGGGAGGAGGTCATCTACCGTAAGTCGAGGTGCCTCCACCAGATTTCCCCAGGTCTAGTATGTGAGGACACATGGGGGCGCAGCCTGCTGATCACGGCACTTGCTGCTATGGCGATGTCTAGTCTTAGAAGAAAGGGCACTCTGGTCTCAAACCTGTGCCCCAGTATTCAAACCTGGGCTGCCAGTTCTCAATGGCTAACATAACCTAGTGTTTGCCTACATTATCGGCCTATTTACTACTGTGTTTTGGTTGGGTTTAAGGGCCACCCTATCCTGCCATTCCATACACGTTCATGTTGGGATCTTTGTACGCCGTATCTGTCCTGTGGAACTTTGGACCAAATAAATTTCCACACTAATTATTAGGCCTAAATGTTACTAAAATCTAGACCTAACATATTATTTTTGACTTTGAATAGAAACAACTACATTTATGGCAAACTCACCTAATCGTGGTTGCAGGTGCTGAGTCACAGCTCCTGGCCCTGCTTCTTTGTTGATCACTACTAGGTCCACTCTCTCCATGCTCCAAGTGTTGAGTCACAGCTCCTGGCCCCACCTCACATAGATTACTACTAGGTCCACTCTCTCAATGCCCCAATTGTTGAGCCACAGCTCCTGGCCCTGCATCTTCTTCGTTAATCACTACTGGGTCCACTCTCTCCCTACCCCAAGTGTTGAGTCACAGCTCCTGGCCCTGCCTCACGTAGATCACTACTAGGTCCACTCTCTCAATTGCCCCAATTGTTGAGTCACAGCTCCTGGCCCCAGCTCACATTGATCACTATTAGGTCAACTCTCTCCCTGCTCCAAGTGTTGAGTCACAGCTCCTGGCCCCAGCTCACATTTATCACTACTAGGTCCACTCTTTCCCTGCTCCAAGTGTTGAGTCACAGCTCCTGGCCCCAGCTCACATTTATCACTACTAGGTCCACTGTCTCCCTGCTCCAAGTGTTGAGTCACAGCTCCTGGCCAAAGCTCACATTTATCACTACTAGGTACACTCTCTCCCTGCTCCAAGTGTTGAGTCACAGCTCCTGGTCCCAGCTCACATTGATCACTACTAGGTCCACTCTCTCTCTGCTCCAAGTGTTGAGTCACAGCTCCTGGCCCCAGTTCACATTTATCACTACTAGGTCCACTCTATCTCTGCTCCAATTGTTGAGTCACAGCTCCTAGCCCCAGATCACATTGATCACTATTAGGTCAACTCTCTCCCTGCTCCAAGTGTTGAGTCACAGCTCCTGGTCCCAGCTCACATTGAACACTACTAGGTCAACTCTCTCCCTGCTCCAAGTGTTGAGTCACAGCTCCTGGTCCCAGCTCACATTGATCACTACTAGGTCCACTCTCTCCCTGCTCCAAGTGTTGAGTCACAGCTCCTGGCCCCAGCTCACATTGATCGCCATTAGGTCCACTCTCTCCCTGCTCCAAGTGTTGAGTCACAGCTCCTGGCCCCAGCTTACATTGATCGCCATTAGGTCCACTCTCTCCCTGCTCCAAGTGTTGAGTCACAGTTCCTGGTCTCAGTTCACATTGATCGCTATTAGGTCCACTCTCTCCCTGCTCCAAGTGTTGAGTCACAGTTCCTGGTCCCAGCTCACATTGATCGCTATTAGGTCCACTCTCTCCTTGCTCCAAGTGTTGAGTCACAGCTCCTGGCCCCAGCTCACATTGATCACTACTAGGTCCACTCTCTCCCTGCTCCAAGTGTTGAGTCACAGCTCCTGGTCCCAGCTCACATTGATCGCTATTAGGTCCACTCTCTCCCTGCTCCAAGTGTTGAGTCACAGCTCCTGGCCCCAGCTCACATTGATCACTACTAGGTCCACTCTCTTCCTTGCTCCAAGTGTTGAGTCACAGCTACTGGACTCAGCTCACATAGATCACTACTAGGTCCACTCTCTTCCTGCTCCAAGTGTTGAGTCACAGCTCCAGGCCCCAGCTCACATTGATCACTACTAGGTCAACTCTCTCCCTGCTCCAAGTGTTGAGTCACAGCTCCTGGCCCAGCTCACATTTATCATTACTAGGTCCACTCTCTCCCTGCTCCAAGTGTTGAGTCACAGCTCCTGGCCCCACCTCACATTGATCACTACTGGGTCCACTCTCTCCCTGCTCCAAGAACCTTAACTTGAGATCATGAAATTAAATCATAATTAATTACGGGGAGTTAATTTATATAACATTTATGGGAGATTTATTATTTATTTTACTTAGCAATACAATACAATACAATACAATACAGTACAATACAATACAATACAACACAACTTCATATCTTTCCTGCAGTATACAATACAATACAATACAACTTCATATCTTTCCTGCAGTATAACAATACAATACAATACAACTTCAAATCTTTCCTGCAGTATACAATACAATACAATACAACTTCATATCTTTCCTGCAGTATACAATACAATACAATACAACTTCATATCTTTCCTGCAGTATACAATACAATACAATACAACTTCATATCTTTCCTGCAGTATACAATACAATACAATATAACTTCAAATCTTTCCTGCAGTATACAATACAATACAATACAACTTTATATCTTTCCTGCAGTATACAATACAATACAATACAACTTCATATCTTTCCTGCAATATACAATACAATACAATACAACATCGTATCTTTCCTGCAGTATACAATACAAAATAATACAACTTCATATCTTTCCTGCAGTATACAATACAATACAATACAACTTCATATCTTTCCTGCAATATACAATACAATACAACTTCTTATCTTTCCTGCAGTATACAATACAATACAACTTCTTATCTTTCCTGCAGTATACAATACAATACAATATAACTTTATATCTTTCCTGCAATATACAATACAATACAACTTCATATCTTTCCTGCAGTATACAATACAATACAATATAACTTTATATCTTTCCTGCAATATACAATACAATACAACTTCATATCTTTCCTGCAGTATACAATACAATACAACTTCTTATCTTTCCTGCAGTATACAATACAATACAATATAACTTTATATCTTTCCTGCAATATACAATACAATACAACATCGTATCTTTCCTGCAGTATACAATACAATACAATACAACTTCATATCTTTCCCTGCAGTATACAATACAATACAATACAACTTCATATCTTTCCTGCAGTATACAATACAATACAATACAACTTCTTATCTTTCCTGCAGTATACAATACAATACAATACAACATCGTATCTTTCCTGCAGTATACAATACAATACAATACAACTTCATATCTTTCCTGCAGTATACAATACAATACAATACAACTTCATATCTTTCCTGCAGTATACAATACAATACATACAACTTCATATCTTTCCTGCAGTATACAATACAATACAATACAACTTCATATCTTTCCTGCAGTATACAATACAATACAATACAACTTCATATCTTTCCTGCAGTATACAATACAATACAATACAACATCGTATCTTTCCTGCAGTATACAATACAATACAATACAACTTCATATCTTTCCTGCAGTATACAATACAATACAATACAACTTCTTATCTTTCCTGCAGTATACAATACAATACAATACAACATCGTATCTTTCCTGTAGTATACAATACAATACAATACAACTTCATATCTTTCCTGCAGTATACAATACAATACAATACAATACAATACAATACAACTTCATATCTTTCCTGCAGTATACAATATAATACAACTTCATATCTTTCCTGCAGTATACAATACAATACAAAACAACATCGTATCTTTCCTGTAGTATACAATACAATACAATACAACTTCATATCTTTCCTGCAGTATACAATACAATACAATACAATACAATACAACTTCATATCTTTCCTGCAGTATACAATATAATACAACTTCATATCTTTCCTGCAGTATAAAATACAATACAATACAACTTCATATCTTTCCTGCAGTATACAATACAATGCAATACAACTTCATATCTTTCCTGCAGTATACAATACAATACAATACAACTTCATATCTTTCCTGCAGTATACAATAAAATACAACTTCATATCTTTCCTGCAGTATACAATAAAATACAATACAACTTCATATCTTTCCTGCAGTATACAATACAATACAATACAACTTCATATCTTTCCTGCAGTATACAATACAATACAATACAACTTCATATTTTTCCTGCAGTATACAATACAATACAATACAACTTCATATCTTTCCTGCAGTATACAATACAATACAATACAACTTCATATCTTTCCTGCAGTATACAATACAATACAATACAACATCGTATCTTTCCTGCAGTATACAATACAATACAATACAACTTCATATCTTTCCTGCAGTATACAATACAATACAATACAACTTCATATCTTTCCTGCAGTATACAATACAATACAATACAACTTCATATATTTCCTGCAGTATACAATACAATACAATACAACTTCATATATTTCCTGCAGTATACAATACAATACAATACAACTTCATATCTTTCCTGCAGTATACAATACAATACAATATAACTTTATATCTTTCCTGCAGTATACAATACAATACAACATAACTTCATATCTTTCCTGCAGTATACAATACAATACAATATAACTTTATATCTTTCCTGCAGTATATAATACAATACAATACAACTTCATATCTTTCCTGCAGTATACAATACAATACAATATAACTTTATATCTTTCCTGCAGTATATAATACAATACAATACAACTTCATATCTTTCCTGCAGTATATAATACAATACAATACAACTGTAGTATACAAGATGTACTATATATGTAATAAAATATTGTTAAACACATAATAAAGTCACTAGTAAAGATGTTGACTGATGGTTTAGTTTATTAACTTTATTATGTACCTAATACCCATCCTGTGGCAGGTAGTTAATATATTACAGTGGTACATAATGGGTCCAGGAACTGTACCTCAACATTACAGAGGTACATAATGGGTCCAGGAACTGTACCTCAACATTACAGAGGTACATAATGGGTCCAGGAACTGTACCTCAACATTACAGAGGTACATAATGGGTCCAGGAACGGTACCTCAACATTACAGAGGTACATAATGGGTCCAGGAACTGTACCTCAACATTACGGAGGTATATAATGGGTCCAGGAACTGTACCTCAACATTACAGAGGTACATAATGGGTCCAGGAACTGTACCTCAACATTACAGTTGTACATAATGGGTCCAGGAACTGTACCTCAACATTACAGTTGTACATAATGAGTCCAGGAACTGTACCTCAACATTACGGAGGTACATAATGGGTCCAGGAACTGTACCTCAACATTACGGAGGTACATAATGGGTCCAGGAACTGTACCTCAACATTACGGAGGTACATAATGGGTCCAGGAACTGTACCTCAACATTACGGAGGTACATAATGGGTCCAGGAACTGTACCTCAACATTACAGTGGTACATAATGGGTCCAGGAACTGTACCTCAACATTACAGAGGTACATAATGGGTCCAGGAACGGTACCTCAGCATTACAGAGGTACATAATGGGTCCAGGAACGGTACCTCAGCATTACAGAGGTACATAATGGGTCCAGGAACTGTACCTCAATATTACAGAGGTACATAATGGGTCCAGGAACGGTACCTCAGCATTACAGAGGTACATAATGGGTCCAGGAACGGTACCTCAGCATTACAGAGGTACATAATGGGTCCAGGAACTGTACCTCAACATTACAGAGGTACATAATGGGTCCAGGGACTGTACCTCAACATTACAGAGGTACATAATGGGTCCAGGAACTGTACCTCAACATTACTGTGGTACATAATGGGTCCAGGAACTGTACCTCAACATTACTGCGGTACATAATGGGTGCAGGAACTGTACCTAAACATTATAGAGGTACACAACGGGTCCTGGAACTGTACCTCAACATTAAATAGGTACATAATGGATCCAGGAACTGTACATCAACATTACAGAGGTACATAATTGGTCCAGGAACTGTTCCTCAACATTACAGAGGTACATAATGGGTCCAGGGACTGTACCTCAACATTTCAGAGGTACATAATGGGTTCAGGAATTATACCTCAACATTACAGAGGTACATAATGGGTCCAGGGACTGTACCTCAACATTACAGAGGTACATAATGCGTCCAGGAACTGTACCTCTACATTACAGATGTACATAACGGGTCCAGGAACTGTACCTCAACATTACAGAGGTACACAATGGGTCCAGGAACTCTACATTAACACTACAGAGGTACATAATGGGTCCAGGGACTGTACCTCAACATTACAGAGGTACATAATGGGTCTAAGGACTGTACCTCAACATTACAAAGGTTCAATTTTTTTTCAAGAACTGTACCTCAAAATTACAGAGGGACATAAAGGGGCTGTGTCCTTTAC
>NC_069457.1:23264599-23308512 GCF_026875155.1 Cherax quadricarinatus
CAGCTCCTGGACCCATTTTGTACCTCTGTAATGTTGAGGTATAGTCCCTGGACCCATTGTGTACCTCTGTAATGTTGAGGTGTAGTCCCTGGACCCATTATGTACTTCTGTAATGTTCATGTACAGTCCCTGGACCCATTGTGTACCTCTGTGATGTTGAGGTACAGCCCCTGGACCCATTATGTACCTCTGTAATGTTGAGGTACAGTCACTGGACCCATTATGTACCTCTGTAATGTTGAGGTACAGTTCTTGAACCAATTATGAACCTTTGTAATGTTGAGGTACAGTCCTTAGACCCATTATGTACCTCTGTAATGTTGAGGTACAGTCCCTGGACCCATTATGTACCTCTGTAGTGTTAATGTAGAGTTCCTGGACCCATTGTGTACCTCTGTAATGTTGAGGTACAGTTCCTGGACCCATTATGTACATCTGTAATGTAGAGGTACAGTTCCTGGACGCATTATGTACCTCTGTAATGTTGAGGTACAGTCCCTGGACCCATTATGTACCTCTGTAATGTTGAGGTATAATTCCTGAACCCATTATGTACCTCTGAAATGTTGAGGTACAGTCCCTGGACCCATTATGTACCTCTGTAATGTTGAGGAACAGTTCCTGGACCAATTATGTACCTCTGTAATGTTGATGTACAGTTCCTGGATCCTTATGTACTCTTTAATGTTGAGGTACAGTTCCAGGACCCGTTGTGTACCTCTATAATGTTAGGTACAGTTCCTGCACCCATTATGTACGCAGTAATGTTGAGGTACAGTTCCTGACCCATTATGTACCACAGTAATGTTGAGGTACAGTTCCTGGACCCATTATGTACCTCTGTAATGTTGAGGTACAGTCCTGGACCCATTATGTACCTCTGTAATGTTGAGGTACAGTTCCTGGACCCATTATGTACCTCTGTAATGTGAGGTACGTTCCTGGACCCATTATGTACCTCTGTAATGCTGAGGTACCGTTCCTGGACCCATTATGTACCTCTGTAATGTTGAGGTAGTCCTGGACCCATATGTACCTCTGTAATGCTGAGGTACCGTTCCTGGACCCATTATGTACCTCTGTAATGCTGAGGTACCGTTCCTGGACCCATTATGTACCTCTGTAATGTTGAGGTACAGTTCCTGGACCCATTTTGTACCACTGTAATGTTGAGGTACAGTTCCTGGACCCATTATGTACCTCGTAATGTTGAGGTACAGTTCCTGGACCCATTATGTACCTCCGTAATGTTGAGGTACAGTTCCTGGACCCATTATGTACTCCGTAATGTTGAGGTACAGTTCCTGGACCCATTATGTACCTCCGTAATGTTGAGGTACAGTTCCTGGACCTCATTATGTCCCATCTGTAATGCTTGAGGTACGTTCCTGGACCCATTATGTACAACTGTAATGTGAGGTACGTTCCTGGACCCATTATGTACCTCTGTAATGTTGAGTACAGTTCCTGGACCCATTATGTACCTCCGTAATGTTGAGGTACAGTTCCTGGACCCATTATGTACCTACTGTAATGTTGAGGTACCGTTCCTGGACCCATTATGTACCTCTGTAATGTTGAGGTACAGTTCCTGGACCCATTATGTACCTCTAGTAATGTTGAGGTACAGTTCCTGGACCCATTATGTACCTCTGTAATGTTGAGGTACAGTTCCTGGACCCATTATGTACACTGTAATTTAACTACCTGCAAGGATGGGTATCAGGTACTAATCAAAGTTAATACAAACCATGTCAACATCTTTACTAGTACTTTATTATGTGTTTAACAATATTTTATTAAATAGTACAGTCCTGTATACTCATTTATTGTATTGTTTATTATGCAGGTAAAGATTTGAAGTTGTATTGTATTGTATATAGTATGAGGAAAGAATAAAGTTAATGTGTATTGTATTGTATACTGCAGGAAGATATGAAGTTGTATTGTATTGTATTATACTGCAGGAACATATAAGTTATATTGTATTGTTTGTATACTGCAGGTAAGTTCATGAAGCCATTATGTATCTGTATTGTTAGCAGGAAAGTATACATTATATTGTATTGTATTGTATACGCAGGAAAGATATGAAGTTGATTGGTATTGTATTGTATACTGCGGAAATATTATGAAGTTGTATTGTATTGTATTGGTATACTGCAGGAAATATATGAAGTTGTATGTATAGTATTGATATACTGCAGGAAGATTTATAGTTGTATTGTATTATTGTTTAACTGCAGGAAATGATATGAAGTTGTCATTGTATGTAATTGTATACTGCAGATAGATCGTGTGATTGTATTGTATTGTATACTGCAGGAAAGATATGAAGTTGTATTGTATTGTATTGATATACTGCAGGAAAGATATGAAAGTTGTATTGTATTGTATTGTATACTGCAGGAAAGATATGAAGTTGTATTGTATTGTATTGTATACTGCAGGAAAGATATGAAGTTGTATTGTATTGTATTGTATACTGCAGGAAAGATATGAAGTTTAGTAATTGTATTGTATTGTATACTGCAGGAAAGATATGAAGTTGTATTGTATTGTATTGTATACTGCAGGAAAGATATGAAGTTGTATTGCATTGTATTGTATACTGCAGGAAAGATATGAAGTTGTATTGTATTGTATTGTATACTGCAGGAAAGATATGAAGTTGTGTATTTATTGTATACTGCAGGAAAGATATGACGTTGTATTGTATGTATTGTATTGTATTGTATACTGCAGGAAAGATATGAAGTTGTATTGTATTGTATTGTATACTACAGGAAAGATACGATGTTGTATTGTATTGTATTGTATACTGCAGGAAAGATATGAAGTTGTATTATATTGTATATGCAGGAAAGATATGAAGTTTTGTATTGTATTGTATTGTATTGTATACTGCAGGAAAGATATGAAGTTGTATTGTATTGTATTGTATACTCAGGAAAGATACGATGTTGTATTGTATTGTATTGTATACTGCAGGAAAGATGTAAAGTTGTATTGTATTGTATTGTATACTGCAGGAAAGATATGAAGTTGTATTGTATTGTATTGTATACTGCAGGAAAGATAGATGTTGTATTGTATTGTATTGTATACTGCAGGAAAGATATGAAGTTGTATTGTATTGTATTGTATTAACTGCAGGAAAGATATGAAGTTGTATTGTATTGTATTGTATACTGCAGGAAAGATACGAAGTTGTATTGTATTGTATTGTATACTGCAGGAAAGATATGAAGTTGTATTGTATTGTATTGTATACTGCAGGAAAGATATGAAGTTGTATTGTATTGTATTGTATACTGCAGGAAAGATACGATGTTGTATTGTATTGTATTGTATACTGCAGGAAAGATAAGAAGTTGTATTGTATTGTATTGTATACTGCAGGAAAGATATGAAGTTGTATTGTATTGTATTGTATACTGCAGGAAAGATATGAAGTTGTATTGTATTGTATTGTATACTGCAGGAAAGATACGATGTTGTATTGTATTGTATATTGCAGGAAAGATATAAAGTTATATTGTATTGTATTGTATACTGCAGGAAAGATAAGAAGTTGTATTGTATTGTATACTGCAGGAAAGATATGAAGTTGTATTGTATTGTATATTGCAGGAAAGATATAAAGTTATATTGTATTGTATTGTATACTGCAGGAAAGATATGAAGTTGTATTGTATTGTATATTGCAGGAAAGATATAAAGTTATATTGTATTGTATTGTATACTGCAGGAAAGATAAGAAGTTGTATTGTATTGTATACTGCAGGAAAGATAGAAGTTGTATTGTATTGTTATTGCAGGAAGATAGAGGTATTGTATTGTATTGTATACTGCAGGAAAGATATGAAGTTGTATTATTTTGTATTGTATACTGCAGGAAAGATACGATGTTGTATTGTATTGTATTGTATATGCAGGAAAGATATGAAGTTGTATTGTATTGTATTGTATACTGTCAGGAAAGATATAAAGTTGTATTGTATTGTATTGTTACTGCAGGAAAAAGATTTGAAGTTATTGTATTGTATTGTATTGTATACTGCAGAAAGATATGAAGTTGTATTGTATTGTATTGTATACTGCAGGAAAGATATGAAGTTGTATTGTATTGTATTGTATACTGCAGGAAAGATATGAAGTTGTATTGTATTGTATTGTATACTGCAGGAAAGATATGAAGTTGTATTGTATTGTATTGTATACTGCAGGAAAGATATGAAGTTGTATTGTATTGTATTGTATACTGCAGGAAAGATATGAAGTTGTGTTGTATTGTATTGTATTGTACTGTATTGTATTGTATTGTATTGTATTGCTAAGTAAAATAAATAATAAATCTCCCATAAATGTTATATAAATTAACTCCCCGTAATTAATTATGATTTAATTTCATGATCTCAAGTTAAGGTTCTTGGAGCAGGGAGAGAGTGGACCCAGTAGTGATCAATGTGAGGTGGGGCCAGGAGCTGTGACTCAACACTTGGAGCAGGGAGAGAGTGGACCTAGTAATGATAAATGTGAGCTGGGCCAGGAGCTGTGACTCAACACTTGGAGCAGGGAGAGAGTTGACCTAGTAGTGATCAATGTGAGCTGGGGCCATGGAGCTGTGACTCAACACTTGGAGCAGGAAGAGAGTGGACCTAGTAGTGATCTATGTGAGCTGAGTCCAGTAGCTGTGACTCAACACTTGGAGCAGGAAGAGAGTGGACCTAGTAGTGATCAATGTGAGCTGGGGCCAGGAGCTGTGACTCAACACTTGGAGCAGGGAGAGAGTGGACCTAATAGCGATCAATGTGAGCTGGGACCAGGAGCTGTGACTCAACACTTGGAGCAGGGAGAGAGTGGACCTAGTAGTGATCAATGTGAGCTGGGGCCAGGAGCTGTGACTCAACACTTGGAGCAAGGAGAGAGTGGACCTAATAGCGATCAATGTGAGCTGGGACCAGGAACTGTGACTCAACACTTGGAGCAGGGAGAGAGTGGACCTAATAGCGATCAATGTGAGCTGAGACCAGGAACTGTGACTCAACACTTGGAGCAGGGAGAGAGTGGACCTAATGGCGATCAATGTAAGCTGGGGCCAGGAGCTGTGACTCAACACTTGGAGCAGGGAGAGAGATGGACCTAATGGCGATCAATGTGAGCTGGGGCCAGGAGCTGTGACTCAACACTTGGAGCAGGGAGAGAGTGGACCTAGTAGTGATCAATGTGAGCTGGGACCAGGAGCTGTGACTCAACACTTGGAGCAGGGAGAGAGTTGACCTAGTAGTGTTCAATGTGAGCTGGGACCAGGAGCTGTGACTCAACACTTGGAGCAGGGAGAGAGTTGACCTAATAGTGATCAATGTGATCTGGGGCTAGGAGCTGTGACTCAACAATTGGAGCAGAGATAGAGTGGACCTAGTAGTGATAAATGTGAACTGGGGCCAGGAGCTGTGACTCAACACTTGGAGCAGAGAGTGGACCTAGTAGTGATCAATGTGAGCTGGGACCAGGAGCTGTGACTCAACACTTGGAGCAGGGAGAGAGTGTACCTAGTAGTGATAAATGTGAGCTTTGGCCAGGAGCTGTGACTCAACACTTGGAGCAGGGAGACAGTGGACCTAGTAGTGATAAATGTGAGCTGGGGCCAGGAGCTGTGACTCAACACTTGGAGCAGGGAAAGAGTGGACCTAGTAGTGATAAATGTGAGCTGGGGCCAGGAGCTGTGACTCAACACTTGGAGCAGGGAGAGAGTTGACCTAATAGTGATCAATGTGAGCTGGGGCCAGGAGCTGTGACTCAACAATTGGGGCATTGAGAGAGTGGACCTAGTAGTGATCTACGTGAGGCAGGGCCAGGAGCTGTGACTCAACACTTGGGGTAGGGAGAGAGTGGACCCAGTAGTGATTAACGAAGATGCAGGGCCAGGAGCTGTGGCTCAACAATTGGGGCATTGAGAGAGTGGACCTAGTAGTAATCTATGTGAGGTGGGGCCAGGAGCTGTGACTCAACACTTGGAGCATGGAGAGAGTGGACCTAGTAGTGATCAACAAAGAAGCAGGGCCAGGAGCTGTGACTCAGCACCTGCAACCACGATTAGGTGAGTTTGCCATAAATGTAGTTGTTTCTATTCAAAGTCAAAAATAATATGTTAGGTCTAGATTTTAGTAACATTTAGGCCTAATAATTAGTGTGGAAATTTATTTGGTCCAAAGTTCCACAGGACAGATACGGCGTACAAAGATCCCAACATGAACGTGTATGGAATGGCAGGATAGGGTGGCCCTTAAACCCAACCAAAACACAGTAGTAAATAGGCCGATAATGTAGGCAAACACTAGGTTATGTTAGCCAGTGAGAACTGGCAGCCCAGGTTTGAATACTGGGGCACAGGTTTGAGACCAGAGTGCCCTTTCTTCTAAGACTAGACATCGCCATAGCAGCAAGTGCCGTGATCAGCAGGCTGCGCCCCCATGTGTCCTCACATACTAGACCTGGGGAAATCTGGTGGAGGCACCTCGACTTACGGTAGATGACCTCCTCCCTCAGGTCCATACAGTAAGACAAGATCTCCCTTTTTTCTTAGGATCCTGGCAATTTCTGGGGAAAATTGCGAGTGAGTCGTGCTGTAGCCTTTGTGCAGCCAGCAGTTCATGACCAGTACGTACCGGCGTCTCTTGTCAGCCTAGAAGCTAGTGTCACTCTCTGCATAGTTAGTCTAGGGGATATACACCCCCCTTTGGAAATAGGAATTTCTGAGGTGCAGGTAGGTCAGTAATAATGATTGAATATTGCAGAAATTAAGGCTCCCTGTTGCACGTGGTTCTGAGGGGAAGTCCATGAGGCTAAAGCTTAGGGAGGTTGAAGACCAGAATAGATTCTCCAACACCAAGTAAGTTAGTCCTTGATACGTGCATGCAGGCGAGGTTTCTTGCAACATCAGTCATTTATGAAATGTCCTATAAGCCACTTGTGAGGCTGAGGTACCGACCTCAGGGCTCAGTGTCAACAGAGCTTACCAGGGTAGACAACTCACATGGAGGCAGTCCAGACAAATTTTCAAAAGTGGTCCTTTGAACCGTGATGTGGAACAGCTAGGTTAAAATTAACATAGCTAGGCCACAGTTACTAATCAGTTTAACAGAGTTAGGTTAAGTTAGCACCCAGGCCCAGAGTTACACAGATGCTAGGCCAAACTGACTATACACAGAAGTTATTATTTGCAGTAATTTACAGGCAGGTCAGGTAGGCTAGAGAAGCTTGTGAATTTAATTATTTACAGTGATTACAAGTAAACCAGAGTAGGAGACTTGTGTGTTAATTACTTACAGTGGATTTGCAAGGTAGCCACAGTTAGGCTAGGCTTGTGCAATATTTACAACAGTTATAGTAGCTAGGGCAGATTTAACCTAGTTATTTTTTACAGTGAGTTCTGAAGCCAGGTTTAGGCTATTGCACACTAGTTAGGTTAGGATTTACCACACTAGACTGAGTAAGCTGGGCACAGTTAGGCCACGCTGTTTACATACATTATTTATTTACTGTTTCACAAGTTGAATTGTTGAATTTATTTGTGCTAACCAAGTGATTTTTGATTTGTATACTGCATTTTTATTGTGTGATTTTCATTGTCTTTGACTCATTTTAATGTAATTATTTGTTGACGTTGTACAGGAAATTGCTAGGTTAAGCTTTCACATTGATACACATTTCGATTGAGATTTGAGAGTTAACACTGTACATTTTGAGTCAGAGTAGAGTCAATATAATAAAGGGAATTGTTAAGCTTGTCGAGGAGCTTGAAACTCGTTCATTCTTGCCTAACACCGTGTCGTGCTGTGGGGTGGATGAGTAAAGTACAATTAGTGTCACACTCCTAATTAAATCTCGACAATGGCAGATGAGAATTCAGCAGAGTCTGGTTCAGTGTCAGCAAAATTAAAACGATCAGTGGCTGCATACAAAGGACATCTGAACAGAACGCGCAACAGGTGCAAGGCTACTAGTCAATGCAGTAAAGTAGACTGCGATGATTTGCAAGACTGCTTGAAGCATTTGGAGGAAAAAAGGGAAGCCTAAACGAGCTTCTCAGCATATGAGCTACAGGCTGTTGAAGATGGTGAATCCCAGGATAGTCTTCGGCAAGCTCAGGACGAATTCACTAAGGATGATGTAGATTGTCACCAGGAGATGAATACTTACGAAGATCAGTTATAAGCACATTAAAGGCTAGTAAGCCAAGTGGAGTGACGAATACCGGGGGGTACCCCGAGCAGCCACACGCCTGTTAATATGTTGCTCAGATTGCCCCAATTGAATTTACAAATGTTTTACGGAACCCTAACAGAGTACATTGCTTTCTGGAATCAGTTTAATGCCCTGATAGATAACAGAAACGACTTGGCAGATGCCATCAAATTGCAGTATTTGTGATCACAGCTCGAAGGTAAAGCCCTAGACTTGGTTCGGCACTACCAGATTATTGACACTAATTACCAACACGCTAAAGACCAGTTAAAAGACAAGTTTGGAAACACTGAAGAGATAAAGGTGGCCATACTTTATCGGTTGTTGGATCTAGAGGCTTGCCGACATGACCGTCAAAGCCTAGAGAAGTTCCGCATTGAAATTATGAGCTCGACAAATAGTTTCAGAGATTTACACAATGAGGATGATTCGGAATGGGTCATTAGTCAGGTGCTTTGGGGATTAGCGGGGACGGTTACAAAGCATGGCTTCTGCAGTGTTTTAAAAATTGAGGTTGGAGAGTTGAAGGAGGAGGTTTTGCTTCTCCAGGAGGAGATTAGGAGGCTGAAGGTCCACCTCAATGGGTCTGGGAGAGTGTGAGATGGTTGGTTTGTGGGGAATGAGGTTTCTACAGTGAGGTGCAGTCTGTCTCTCGCTGTGAGGAGGCTGTAGGGTGGGGAGGTAGCAACGGCTACCAGCAGTGAGGTGCAGTCCAGCACCTGCTACAAGTTGCGAGTGGTTCCCAGTAATGGGAGGAGCATCAGAATAAGGAAAGTTAAGAGTGAAGATCTGAAGGTAGTAAAATCGCTTCTTGTTCTTCAGGATGAATGTACTTCAGTGGCCAGTGAAGGTAAGGGTACTACTGCCCCTGCTAATAGAGGTAAGCGCATTCTTGTGGTTGGTGACTCTCAGGTAAGATATATTGAATGTGCTTTTTTGTAATAGGAATAAGAAGATGAGAGATAGAGTGTGCTTCCCTGGAGCTGGTGTTGGGGACAGTCAACAGGCTGGATAATATCATGTCAGGTAATGGGAACAAGCCCATTATCTGTCTCAGTGCTGTTGAAAATGATACTGGGAAGGGTAGGAGAGAAGAGCTGCTAGATAAGTACAGGTCAGCTATAGATTTCATTAAGTCTAAGGGAGGGGTCCCAATCATATGTAGCATCTTGCCTAGAAGGGGAGTAGGAAATGAATGGTTGTCTAGGGCAATTGGTGTAAATTGCTGGCTAGACAGATACTGCAAGGAACTTGCAATCCCATTCATTGACAACTGGAACAACTTTTATGGCAAACATGAAATGTATGCAAGGGATGGGATACATCTCTCTGGGGCTAGGGTGGTAGCACTTGCAAACTCGATTGAGAAGGCAATTGGTGAAATGCCTACGATTTTAAACTGATAGAAGATAGACGTATGGGTATGTGTGGGAAACAAGCAGGTTGCAACACTAGGGTTGGAAACAGTAAATGTATAAAAGGCATTCAGCATGAAGTTATAAATAAAGACAATAGATCAGGTCAGCAAACAAAGGGGGACAGCACAGGTCAGCAAGGGACTAGCTCACTTAAGGTTTACTATACTAATAGCAGGAGTGTAAGAAATAAGATAGATGAGCTAAGATTAATTGCAAGTGCAGGAAACATAGATATTATTGATATAACAGAGACCTGGCTCAATCTGAAAAATAGAGAGATGCCCTCTGAATGTCACATATAAGGCTATAAATTATTCCACACTGACAGGGTCAACAGGAAGAGTGGTGGAGTAGCGATGTATGTCAGAGACAATTTAAATTGTTGTGTTAGACAAGATATAAAATTAGAAGCGTCAGCCACTGAATCTGTTTGGTTACAGCTTCTCGAGGGCCGAGAAAAACTAATTTTAGGTGTGATTTACAGGTCCCAAAATCTTGACAGGGAGTGCAGTAAACTTCTATGGGACGAAATTCGTAAGGCATCTACATACGAAAATGTTGTGCTAATGGGAGATTTCAACTATAGACAGATTGACTGGAGCAATTTGACAGGAAATTTAGAGTCAGGTGACTTTCTTGATACGATCCAGGATTGTTTTTTAAAACAGTTTTTGACAGAGCCAACTAGGGGAAATAACCTCTTTGGCTTGGTTCTTGCCAGTAGGGAAGCACTAATTAATAATCTTGAGGTTAATGATGAGCTTTGGGAAAGTGATCACAAATCACTCAGTTTTAAATATATCATGGAATTCCCTAATAATGGCAATCAAGTCCCTGTCCCTGACTTCCTCTTGGCTTATTTCATAGGACTGAAAAATTACTTAGGTGGGCTGAACTGGAATGACCTGACTAAGGGTCAGGTAGGTGGTGATGGTTGCCGATATGACGCTTTCCAGGGCATAGTTCTAGCTGCTCAGTCAAATTATGTTCCAAATAGGGAAATCAGATCAAACAAAAATGATCCTAAATGGATGAAAAATAGATTAAAATATCTAATTGGTCAAAAGAGAGGCATATATAGGCAAATCAAAAGAGGAGAGGGGCAATTAAGAAATCGATATATTCAGTTAAAGAGAGAAATAAAAAAGGGAATTAGAAAAGCAGATAGAGATTATGAGGTTAAAGTTGCAAGAGAATTGAAGACTAACCCAAAAGGATTCTTTCAGGTTCTAAAGGAATGTAAAGAGGAGCTTAGCAAACCTTTGGCTAATCTTTTCAACATATCACTACAAACTGGCATGGTGCCAGATAAGTGGAAAATGGCAAATGTGATACCAATTTTCAAAGAATGTGACGGGTCCTTAGCTTCGAACTATAGACAATAAGCCTAACTTCCATAGTGGGAAAATTTATGGAATCAATAATTGCCGAGGCAGTTCGTAGCCACCTTGAAAAGCATAAATTAATCAATGAATCTCAGCATGATTTTACAAAGGGGCATTCCTGCCTTACGAATTTTGAACTTTTTTCACTAAGGTATTTAAGGAGGTAGATCATGGTAATGAATATGATATTGTGTATATGGACTTCAGTAAGGCTTTTGACAGGGTCCCACATCAGAGACTATTGAGGAAAATTAAGGCACATTGAATAGGAGGAGAAATTTTTTCCTGGATAGAGGCATGGTTGACAAATAGGCAGCAGAGAGTTTGCATAAATGGGGAGAAATCAGAGTGGGGAAGCGTCACAAGCGGTGTTCCACAGGGGTCAGTGTTGGGCCCCCTGCTGTTCACAATCTACATAAACGACATAGATGAGGGCATAAAGAGCGACATCAGCAAGTTTGCCGATGACACCAAAATAGGCCGTCGAATTCATTCTGACGAGGACATTAGAGCATTCCAGGAAGATTTGATTAGACTGATGCAGTGGTCGGAGAGGTGGCAGATGCAGTTTAATATAGACAAATGCAAAGTTCTAAATGTTGGGGACAGGACAATAACCATGCCACATATAAACTAAATAATGTAGATCTTTATACTACGGATTGCGAAAAAGATTTAGGAGTTCTGGTTAGCAGTAATCTGAAACCAAGACAACAGTGCATAAGTGTTCGCAATAAAGCTAATAGAATCTTTGGCTTCATATCAAGAAGCATAAATAATTAGGAGTCCTCAGGTTGTTCTTCAACTCTATACATCCTTGTTTAGGCCTCATTTAGATTATGCTGCACAGTTTTGGTCACCGTATTACAGAATGGATATAAATGCTCTGGAAAATGTACAAAGGAGGATGACAAAGTTGATCCCATGTATGAGAAACCTTCCCTATGATGATAGACTAAGGGCCCTGAATCTGCACTCTCTAGAAAGACGTAGAATTAGGGGGGGATATGATTGAGGTGTATAAATGGAAGACAGGAATAAATAAAGGGGATGTAAATAGTGTGCTGAAAATATCTAGCCTAGACAGGACTTGCAGCAATGGTTTTAAGTTGGAAAAATTCAGATTCAGGAAGGTTTGATAATAGAGTTGTGGATGAGTGGAACAAACTCCCAAGTACAGTTATAGAGGCCAGAACGTTGTGTAGCTTTAAAAATAGGTTGGATAAATACATGAGAGGGTGTGGGTGGGTGTGAGTTGGACCTGATTAGCTTGTGCTACCAGGTCGGTTGCCGTGTTCCTCCCTTAAGTCAATGTGACCTGACCTGACTAGGTTGGGTGCATTGGCTTAAGCTGATAGAAGACTTGGACCTGCCTCGCATGGGCCAGTAGGCCTGCTGCAGTGTTCCTTCATTCTTATGTTCTTATGATTCAGAGGAAACTGGCTAGTACTACAGTACATGAGTTGCATTTGAAATATTGGACAAACCTGTACACGATACAACAAATTGTTGAAGGGTTGGGGGATCTCGTATCTCACCTGAGTGTAGATCAGGGGGAGAAACTGCCCACCAAGGTGAAGTCGATCGACTTCCCCAGACATTAGAGAGATAGAAACCACCTCCTACTAGGGTCAGCACTTATTATGCCCAGGACGAGTCCTCCACCAGCAGGGCCAAGGGAGAAATCACTAAGACGGCCAGTATGAGACAGTGCGTGTTTTGTGAAGGAGAACACGCTAGTTTGGGGTACTCGAGCTTCACCACCTGTAACCGAAGGGTTTAGCAACTAAGGAAGTTGAGACTCTGTTTCAAGTGTTGTGGGGAACATTTTGCCAGGGAATGTAAGGCTCAACTCAATGAGTGTCTGGGCTGCCGGAAAGGTAAACACGACAGTGCACTGTGTCCTAATGACACCAGACCAGCACAAGCTAAGGAGAGCAACGACAAGCCTGAAGTAGTGGTGAATGTGGTGAGTGTGGCACCGGGGGTTTGTTCTTGTGAGCAGTTTCAAGGTTCGGTGGCCTTGCCCACCATAATGGCGGTGGTTACGAATGGGAAGAAGTCTGAAATGACCCATTTGTTCTTCGACTCTGGGGCACAAAGATCCTTTATAACAGAGAGTCTAGCAACTAAATTGAAGTTGAAGACAGAGGGTAAGGTTGACATGAAGGTGGAAGGGTTTGGTTGGCAGGTCCCATGCAGGTCTTATCCGGTTGTCAATGTGACGGTCAGAGTAGCCGGGCATTGACAGGAAATTTCAGCCTTGATAGTGAAGAGGCTGCCCAATATCATTACCACTAAGGGACTGGCTGCAGCAGTCAAACGTCTGAGGGAGTTGGGTGTGAAGCTGGCGGAGCCAGACATCACTACAGACAACATCCGTAATGTAGGAATCTTGGCAGGCGGAGATTACATTGACGAGTTCGTGTCGACGAGAAGGGTTATCAAGGAGGGCGTTGGCCTGTACAGGACTCCAGCAGGGTACATTGTAGGAGGCAGGATACCGGCTCACTTCCCTGTGATCCCGGGAAACGGGGGCTCTGATACTACAGCAACTGAGGCTGTGCTGGTGATGCGGATTGGTCTGCACAAAGATCTATCAGAGTCGCAAGTCGACCTAGCCGATGGTGAGCCAGTCCATAAACTATGGGACCTGGATGTAGTAGGGATTAAGGGTGACCAGCCGCCCCCCAAACACGAAGAGATGTATCAATATTACTTGGACAATGTGCAGTTCAAGGACGGACAGTACTGGGTGCGACTCCCATGGAAACCAGTACACCCAATGCTGCCTACTAATTTCAAGAAGGCACTGGGTCAGTTGAATTCATTGGCGAACAGCCTGACCAAGAAGGGTCTGATGGGGAAATGCGATGACATTATTAAGGAACAGCTGGCCCTTGGGTTCATTGAGAAAGTACCCAATGCCAGCCCTGGGGAAAACACCCATTATCTTCCACACATGGCAGTCACCAAGGAGTCTGTAACCACTCCCATCAGAGTGGTCTTCAACTGCAGCTCACAGGCGAGTCCCCGAGAGTCATCGTTGAATGGCTGTCTGCTCACAGGGCCCTCCCTGACACAGAAATTAGCAGATGTGTTGTTGAGATTCAGGACAGAGCAGTATGCCTATGCGGCAGATATCAGCAAAGCCTTCCTACGGATTGGGTTGCAGCCACAAGATAGGGACTACATGAGGTTCTTTTGGTTGGCTAACAGGGAGGTGCCCGAGCAAGGGTATGATACCTACAGATTCAGGGCAGTGTAGTTTGGCACCACTAGTTCACCATTCCTATTGCAGGCCACCATAGACTACCACCTTGTGAACTGTAACAGCCCGCTAAAAGAATTACTGAAGACCCTATTTTATGTAGACAACATGCAGGGTACCACCTCAGATGAGAGGCTATTGATGGACATTTAGCGAGAGTCTAATCAGGAGATGCTCTCGGCTAACATGCCATTGAGAGAATGGGTGACAAACAATCCAACGTTGCGAGGCACGGTGGAACGTGACTATGTTGGGACTGGGGTGGAAAATCAAGGAAGACAGACTTAGGCTAAAGAGGAAACCTGATGGGGAAGGGAAGCTGACCAGGAGGTCATTGCTGAGTCAAGTGCAGACTGCCTTCGACCCTTTGGGTTTGTTGACACCCATCACCATTGGAGGGAGGATGCTAGTACAACAGACCTGGGAGCTGAACCTAGGTTGGGACGATCCACTGCCAGAAACAGTCTGCCAGGAGTGGGATCTGGTTAGCAAAGATCTAGTCGAATTGCATGAGTTCTTCCCCAGGTCCCTCGGGTGCACCGGGCAAGATTATGACTTGCATGTCTTCTGTGATGCCTCCTCCAGGGCCTATGGGGCAGTAGCATACTTGGTGGGCGGGGACCAGGTCAATCTGGCCACCAGCTGTGCGTGGGTGACACCCCTGAAGGATTGCTTGATCCCAAAGCTAGAGCTCACGGCGATGTTGCTGGGAAGTATGTAAAGGAGGTGTTGAGTAACCTGAGGGTGACACACACCTATGTATGGACAGACTCCCCTATGTCAGGAATCGGGTAAAGGAGATATGGGAGCTACAGTCAACGTCAACAATTCTGTATGTACCTACAGATCAAAACCCAGCCGACCTGATAAGCCGAGGGGTGATGCACAAAAGCTGAGTAAAAGCAAGATTTGGTTCAAAGGCCCAGACTGGTTGCCAGAAAAGGAATGCTGGCCGGAGCAGAAATTTTGGGTTCCCCCACTTTGTGGGGGAACCCGACATGGAATTATTTGACCCCAGATGCTACTCCTCTTGGAGGAAACTTATAGGAGTAACAGAAATGGTATTTCGATTTGTGAGGAAGCTGCATGACAAGGTAAGCGGAGGTCGACAGTTATCTCTTGTGGGTCCCAGAGAATATTGAATATGGCAGTACCAAAGGGAGAGGTTCCCAGGAGTTCTGGAGCTACTGGCGGCAGGGCAGCAGGATATGACATCGGGCCTTGGGCCCGACGGCGACTCAGGGAACAGTAAATTGGTCCACTCATTGGGATTGTTCCTAGATCATGCTGGGCTGATAAGATGCAGAGGAAGACTACAAAACTCTGAGCTCAGTTATGGAGCCAAACATCCTGTGTTACTGGGAAAAGAGGGGTGGGTGTCAGAGTTATTGATACATGATGCTCATCAGAGGACCATGCATGGTGGGTTTGGAGATACCCTTACCAGTCTTCGTCAGAACTACTGGGTACTGAAGGGCCGAGCTGCCGTCAAAAAGGTGATAAAGAGTTACACTGTCTGCCAGCGGTACGATGGGAGGACCCTACCATACCCAGGTCCCCCATGCTGCCTCAGGAGTGGGTACATAGTGACAGGCCCTTTGAGACTGGGAATAGACTAAACTGGGGCTATGACGTTGAAGAACCCACGAGATGATAGGGTAGGCCCTCAGAAAATATATGTCTGCCTGTTTACTTGTGCACTACTCAAGCCGTGCATTTGGAGTTGGCGGAAGATATGTCGACAGAGACTTTCGTAAAGTTGTTCAGGAGGTTTACAGCCAGATTCTCGTGCCCATGATTGATTATCTCGGACAACGGGATGAGCTTCTGAGTGGTCGATAAAGTTTGCAGGAATCTTAGGGACAACAGAGATGTACGAGAATATCTGAAGAGAATAGAGTGTGAGTGGAGGTTCAAAGTTCCCAGAGCACCTTGGCAAGAGGGATTCTATGAACGCATGGTGGGCACAGTCAAAAGGTGCATTCGGAAGGTCTTGCACTTCAAGAGAGTGAGCATTGATGAGTTGAGGACAGTGTTAGCTGAGATAGAGGCAAGAGTCAATAACAGGCCTCTGACCTACATGCAAAATGGGATTGACAAGCAGGAACCTTTCACCCCCAATCACATGCTGTTTGGAAGGAAGATTGAGCCCTTCCCCACAATTTTGAGCCAGTCTTCCAAGGAGCAGGATTATTATGGGCCAGATGGTCTCCACATCAATGAAGAACTGCACAGGAGTCACAACAGACTGGTGAACATCCTGGACATATGGAACCAGGTGTGGTGCAGTGATTACTTGACAGCCCTGCAAGAACATTTTTATGGTGCAGACCCCGAGGCAAATAAGATGACGCTGAGTGAAGGGGACCTGGTGCTAGTAGAATCCGAGGCACCCAGGGCATACTGGCCTCTAGGCCTGGTGGCATCTACCCACCCAGATAAGGCTGGGCGGTTGAGGATGGTGAAGGTGAGAATGAATGGTGCCGAGACCATAAGGCCCATCAACAAGCTTTTGCCTCTCGAGGTCCACACGGTGGGACTGGGAGAGGAGAAGTTAGACCCGAGGTTGACAGACCAGAGTGGCCAGACGACCCGTCGAACAGCACCCAAGTCCAGATCCCACTGGGAGGGCCTGCGGGAGGCAGACTTGATTTAGACTTAGTGCCTACCTTCGCCGGCGGGAGGATGTGAAAATTTATTCGGTCCAAAGTTCCACAGGACAGATACGGCATACAAAGATCCCAACGTGAACGTGTATGGAACAGCTGGATAGGGTGGCCCTTAAACCCAACCAAAACACACACACACACCCGGGTTGGCGAAGGTGATTGGAAGGTACTTCTTAATTGATAGATTTACCCTTCAGGGAAGAAGTAGGTAGTTTATACTGTAAGTACACTAATATTAGGATTATTGTGGAAACTGTAGATAATAATAATGTAGACCTAAACCTTAATGTAGGTAGTAAATAGGCCGATAATGTAGGCAAACACTAGGTTATGTTAGCCAGTGAGAACTGGCAGCCAAAGTTTGAATACTGGGGCACAGTGCCCTTTCTTCTAAGACTAGACATCGCCATAGCAGCAAGTGCCGCGATCAGCAGGTGGTGCCCCCACATGTCTTGACATACTAGACCTGGGGAAAACCTGGTGGAGGCACCTCGACGTACCATAGATGACCTCCTCCCTCAGGTCCATACAGTAAGACAAGACCTCCCTTTTTTCTTAGGATCCTGGCCAGTGTCTGGGGAAAATTGCGAGTGAGTCGTGCTGTGGCCTTTGTGCAGCCGGCAGTTCATGACCAGTACGTACCGGTGTCTCTTGTCAGCTAGAAGGCAGTGTTACTCTCTGCATAGTTAGTCTAGGGGATATACACCCCCCTTTCGAAATAGGAATTTCTGAAGTGCAGGCAGGTCACTAATAATGATTGAATATTGCAGGAATTAAGGCTCCCGGTTGCACGTGGTTCTGAGGGGAAGTCCAGAGGGGCTAAAGCTTAGGGAGGTTGAAGACCAGAATAGATTCTCCAACACCAAGTAAGCTAGTTCTTTATACGTGCATGCAGGCGAGATTTCTTGCAACATCATTTATGAAAATCTGTCCTAAAGCCACTTGTGAGCTGAGGTACCAGCCTCAGGGCTCAGTGTCAACAGAACTTGCCAGGGTAGACAACTCACATGTAGGCAGTCCAGACAGAACTTGCCAGGGTAGACAACTCACACGGAGGCAGTCCAGACAGAACTTGCCAGGGTAGACAACTCACATGGAGGCAGTCCAGACAGAACTTGCCAGTGTAGACAACTGACATGGAGGCAGTCCAGACAGAACTTGCCAGGGTAGACAACTCACACGGAGGCAGTCCAGACAGAACTTGCCAGGGTAGACAACTCGCACGGAGGCAGTCCAGACAGAACTTGCCAGGGTAGACAACTCACACTGAGGCAGTCCAGACAAATTTTCACAATTAGTTGGGTAAATATTATTACGTATTTAATGGTTTTGTTCTGTGTTCATTTGTATCAAATTATTTATGTCAGTTATAACACGTTAGGCCTGAGTGGTTGAGGGGAGAGGACGTGTGTGTTGAGTGAGGTCCTAGGCCTTCTTTATCAGAACTGCTTATCTCACCCGACTGATAACTCATCATGCAACAAATATCGTTGGAGCGCAGCTGAATTGCTGCTGGAACTCTTATGTGTGAACTGTGACCAGTGATATACCTAGTGAAACACAAACGTTGATTTGAAGTGGCTGTAGGAGGCCTTCCTTCACTCCACCTCGCCTGTCTCCCCTCCTTCCTCGATTTGGAACTCAGCAATTCGCCTCTATTTACTTATGGTCTAGAGGCGGTTTTTGCCAGACCACGTAAATGCTTGAGTGCCCGTGTCAGTCCTCTGTGCCGCACTCCATTCATCTTACGAATATGTCTCCTGTGTGCCTACCTGCCTGCTACAATCAAATATCCAAGTGGTTGACACGGGCTTAGCAAGCACATTCAAGCAAGCTTGAAAGCAGCACTCCAAGCTAGCCAGGACAAGCTAAGGCAGCCTGCAGTTACAGCTCCTGACCCCCAGCATGTCTATATATACGTTCTACAGTGCTGCTGGCGTACCAGTGTTTCCTGCAGTGGCTTAGTTAAGAACAATTTAACGAGCATTGCAGTACTAACTTTTTAAGTGGGACATGCCAGAGGTTCACCTATAAACATAGTAAGTTTGTGCTAAGTGCATTCACCACAGAGTGAACATTCTTCTGTCATACGTGTGCTAGAAGTGTTAAGTGCTGCAGGTTTGTTGTAACTATTTGCACGAGTGGATTTCACTGACTTAGGACATTGTGCTACCATCAGTACCTACGTAGGCTTAAAATGAGTGAGGAATGTCTGGCCTGCTGGGTGACCTTGAAAATGGCACTATAAGACCCGCATGCCACTTACACCCATACTGCGTGTGTCTAGTGAGGTGAATGTCCCTTCCTCGACTTTCCTATTCACCGGTATCCCTTAGCTCGTCGCCATATCTACATATGGGATAAGGGCGAGTTTAGCCGATCCAGGATAAACAGCACTCCAAGCCAGCCAGTGAAGGCCAAGTTACATGCAGTTACATCTGTTCTGAATCCCAGAATGCCTTTGTGAACGTTCTACAGTGTTCCGGCCGTACCTTCGGTGTTGTGAGAACTCTTGTGTGTGAGTTGTGACTGGGGATATACCTAGTGAAACACTGGAATTAGTTTTCTGTTTTGAAAGGCTAGTACCTGGTAACTCCTTTGGAGACGGCTTTTTAACTGTAACAAGCCAGAGGTTCATCTATAAACATATAAGTTTGTGCTGATTTGTTTGTCCACAGTGAAAATTTGTCTGTCATTCCCAGACACGTGTGCTAGCTGTGTTAAGTGCTGTGGGTTTGGAGTAATTAGCGAGTAGTGCAATATTGGTAACTCTCGAGACGACTGTGGCCCCGTGAATGACCTTGAAAATCGCACTGCGACCCGCAGGCCACTACACCCATATTGCCTGTGTCTAGCGAGGTGAATATCCCTTCCTTGTCCCTTCTATTCACCGGTATCCTTTAGCCCATCGCCAGTGTGAAACTCCTGTCAGCTATGAGTATAGCTGATGGTGTTGACGTAGATGATGGTGAAGGCAGATTTGAAACATATTTTAGTAAACAGGCTCGGAAAAAAGAACGAGGCTTCCAGAGAAAGCTTGCTGAAAGCAATACAGTGGGCGCACACCCTCCCAAAGCTGTCAGGTTAGATTTCCCTAACAACACTGATCAAGAGACCAAGTGTAACTGGTTTTTCGAAGCTAGTACAGACAACCTAGAGAAAACGATCAAGTTTGTCCACGATGAGGATAACTACGTCTTTGTGCCTAATGAATCAGCATTTATAGACAAACTTCTCACTCGCGAATATGCCAACATCAAACTCCGAGCAGCCCCACCAAGGGCACATGAAGTGCTTATTGTCATCTATAACGTCAACAAGCACTTGAATCCTCAATATCTGGCGTCAGAGCAAGTTGCAAGCCCTCGTCGACTTTCCAACGGTCTGATATTAGCTGAGTGGACTGGCCAGGGGACTCTGCCACGCTATATTCACTCCCGCGCAGCCCTCAACAGACGCTATTATATTGCATTGTACAGACCTCCTCAACGTCGATGTTATAAGTGTCAACGCTGGGGCCACATTGCCAGGAAATGCCCATCTAAGTCACACTGGTGTGCAGTGTGTGCCAATGCTCATCCTTCTGAATGGTGTTATGATATGATCAAATAGCAACAGACTGTTGCTAAACAATGTATCAATTGTAAGACCTCAGGAGTCACAGCAGCTCATACTGACTGCAGTGTGAGGGCTGATCGCATCGCACTTCACCCTGTACCCCTCATTATGACCCCCCAGGACTACCAGGTACCTCGAGTCTGAATACTGGCTCATGCCTGTCCTCAGACAATGGGGTTGAGCACCTCACCTGGGGAGCACGTCAATAGACCCCCATCGCGTCGGCTGTCAATACCAGCCTAGCTGAGTCAGCTGACAGTCAGCCAACGAGCTCAGCTGACCGGGACTTCACGTCTCCAGATGTTCCAAGTCTTGCTCCTGTGGTATACAACCTGATGTCGCGCATAAAAGTACTGGAAACACAACAATTTCTCCTGAAACAACAACTTGAACAACACAAGGAAAGATGTGTAGAGTGTACCAATAACAAGATTGTCACAATCTGTGAAAGCAAGTATAAGGCTGCTGAACAAGGTGGTGGTGGTGTTCTTAATCACAGTAATGACGAATATAATACTTGTGTTGATAACTATAGTGAGCATCATAATGAAGGCTATGGTGTCAATGATGTTAGTAATAGTGATGACCGTAATGGAAGTGGTGGTGAAGAGTGTGATGAGGGCAATGGTGTCTATAATGTTAGTAATAGTGATGAGCGTAATATAAGTGGTGGTGAAGAGTGTGATGAGAGCGGTGGTGTCTTTAATGTTAGTAATAGTGATGAGCGTAATATAAGTGGTGGTGCAGAGTGTGATGAGGTTAACCACATAGACATTAATGTTGAATACAATACTGTTGATAAATGTAATTGTGGAAAATTTTTAATTTTCCGAAACTATAGCGCCTAATAGGTGTTTTATGTGCCGATATGAGTCAAAAATGTATTTGAAAATAGAGTAGAACCAAGAGTTCCCTTTGCGCATGCGCGGATATGCCGGGGCAGGGGCGGATTGTTTTGAATGTGGTGAGGAAGCTGAGAAAGCATGGAACCACGAAATTGGCATTCACGGCGGCCTAAGGATTAATATAGGCCTCATTTCATAATAAGAAGTGTCGTAACTGTTCCTGGTGGAGAGTGAGGGAACGTGATTTACGGGACCACGGTAATAGAGTGGTAAAATGTGTGATAAGAGTAGGACCGGGTGTCAGGTGCACGGCCAGGGTGTGTGTCCAGGGGACATACCCGTGTGTTAATCCTCGCTCATCGGCCTCAGATCTTAATGGAGTGACCTCTAATTTGTATAATAGTTATGAGACGTTAAATCGTCTTGTGAATGGTAATGTAATCAGTGATAATAACATTGAGTTAAGAGAATGCGGGATGTGAAATAGAGCGCCTTGCTCCGAGTGAACGTGTGACTCTCGTACCGGGGATAATGGAGATTTATGGAATCACGACTTCTAACCGGGACAAACCGACGGATACCTCATCCTGCCGGAATGAGAACCGTGTCGGTGTAGCAGGACATCGAAACTGAGATGGTGAATGGAAGAAATAAGGAGTATCAATCACCCACAGTTAAGTAACCCTTCTAGTTATAACAAACTTATGCTGGCCAGTTGTGTTATGTTGTAATTAGATGGGTTATGAGTGATCCAGCTACATCAAGTGACCACCAGAGAACATCTGGTAAGTGGTGGGATTATGTACAAATGTTTTCCTTGATGGATGTATCCAGGTGTATCCTACCCCCCTCCCCTTCATTCAGCTAAACTAATATAATCTATACAGTCCACAATTAACTAGTAGCACCGTACTTGTGTGTGCTACCCAATCCATACTGGTCTCGGATAGATATGGATAAGATTGTGAGGTGGAAGGGGCCACCTGTAGTGACCAGAGGTGGTTAAGTTTTCTCACATGTCTACACGGGGTGACTACGGTAAACAATATGGTTGTCTCCCAATGAGATTACTTGTATGTATATAATGTTGAGGTACATACAGATAAACACCCTAGAAAATTTTCCATATCTGCCCGTTGGTCCTTCGTGAACCGGATGCAATCAGTGAAAAAATTAATTGAATTAATTACTTAATAATTAAGTGACTGATTGAAGGAAGTGGGTGTAGGGTGCACGAGTTTAATCGATCGTGTGATGGATGATAATTAGCCCAATAAATTGCTAGCACATGGGTGGCTAGGATTTATACAAGAGTAAAGTGCAAGAATTACTCTTATAAGGCGTCTACTTAAGTAGTATAATGGGTGATTATTAATTCCCTAACCATGGCTGGGTCTGAGGAAGTTAGTGTGACTGGCAAGTCCATGGACGCCAAAGCAAAGAAAGCGTCACTACAAGCTCGGAAGGGTCATGTTACTAAATCATACAAGAAGTGTATGGAGTTAATGAGACAAGAAACGGTAAACCCTGATGAATTAAAGCTACACCTAGATGCCTTAGGAAATAGACATGAGTCATATAGATTGTGGTTTAAAGACTATGAAAAAGAGCTGCTAGAGAATTGTGCAGATGATGCTGAAAGGGAGCGACTGCTGGATCAACATTATGAAGTGGAGGACAACATTGTGTCCTGCAAAACTAAGGCTTTGGAGAAGGTAAAGGGTGTAAACAATGTTGTTGGTCAGCCTAGTAAGGAAAGTCAGAGGCGTCTACCAAAACTCCCAGAATTATGTATGCCTGTGTTTAATCCGGGAGAAACACTGGGAGGAGTTTGGTCTATCTTTAAAGCAGTCGTACATGATAGGAGTGATCTTGCAAGTGTTACCAAATTATGCTATTTAAAGGGACAAGTAAGGGGAGATGCGCATGTTCTCATACAAGCATTCCCAAATGTAGATGACTCCTATAGTGAGGCAGTTGACTTGTTGGAGGTCACTTACGGTACGCAAACTATGGGAGCTCAAGATAGGCCTGGCACCTAGTAGCAATTTAGGTCAATTGAAAGCCTCAGATCACAACCGTAACACTTACAGGCAATGTTAGGATCATACTGAAAAAGCACTACTTAAGGACTTAGAGTATAAAGTTATTCAGGTTGGAGAGAGAGGATGAGGTATTGTCAGTGCTTGATTCAGAATAAATTGACCACAAGGACCATAGAGGGTATCTAACAGTGATATCACAAGGGTTACTTCAGGTAATCCAAGCATATAGAGTGGGACTGCAGAGAGCTAATGTGAAGTGCAGTACCAGCCAACCCATTACTCTAGGAGAATACACACGGCTACAGCCCCAGTGCACCTGCAAGGTCCAGCAAAGAGGAGAGAACCTTATCACTATCATTATCTAAGAATGTAATGCCTACCTACTACAGGGGTTAGTTAGGCACGTATCAAGTGACAGGTGCCAGATGTATAGGTGTCTCCACCTCAATGCTAAGGGAGGTGAATGTACACATATAAGGTGTAAGCCAGTGAAAGAGGTCAGGCAAAGAAAGGAGAGATGTAATCTGCAAGGTAATCATTTACTAGAACTGTAATGCCTATAATTCATGGAAGTTAAAGTGAAAGATTGGAAGAGCTTGCTAGTGTTGGATCGAGGTGTCTAAGGGTAAATCAAATGTAAGGATTGCCGTGCTAACTGCACTATTTATACAGTGTAACCAAGGGAGAAGACACACATAGCTCCTGTTAAAGGCAGATCTAATCGCAATGATGGTAACAATATGTACTGATCAGGCTGGGCAATGAGAGAAAACGTATTAATGCCGTAATTGTGGATAGGCTCCCAGAGAAAATATCTACAATAGGGCTTGGTAACGCTACTGAAAGGCTTTCGAGTAAGGTAAATTTGGCACCTTCTGGTATAAATAATGATTCTGTGGGGCCAATAGATATTTTGATAGGTAGTGACCATTATGCCACCTTTGTAAAGGGTATGACAAAGAAATGCGGAGTCACCCTTCTAAGGACCGCAGGAGGTCACGTGATGTATGGCAGGCTTCCTCGTACCGATAATGAATGACTGGAGGAATCCCTAAATACAGTTACAGTGTGTCTTACTCATGAAGTATCACCCCAGTGTAAATATACTTCAATAGAGGATGAAGTTGAACCTGTGTATAAATTATGGGAATTGGACAGCATAGGGATCAATGTAAATGAAGAAAGTCCAGATGATTCCTTTACTCAAGAACAATACCAGAAGGATGTTAAATTTGAATCTGGACAATACTGGGTGAGACTTCCGTGGAAGCTGAACCATCCAGACCTACCAACTAATTACCGGATGGCGTATGGACAATTAAAGGCTCAGCTCCACGAATTGAGCAAGACACAAGAACTGTTGACTGCTTACGATGATATAATTAATGAACAGTTAAATAATAAATTCATAGAGGAGGTACCTCCCGAGCAAACCCAGATTTATGGTCACTATTTGCCACACCACGGAGTGAAGAAGGATTCTAAGACCACTCCTCTGAGGATTGTGTTTAATTGTAGTGCCAGGAGTAATAAAAGTGTACCTAGTTTGAATGACTGTTTGATGACAGGTCCGTCGTTGACGGAAAAAACTGGGAGACATACTATTAAACTTCAGGGTTAAGAATTATGCCTTTACGGCAGACATAAGTAAAGCTTTCCTGAGAGTGGGTCTGCAGGAGGCTGACCGGGATTGCACTAGGTTCTTATGGCCCGAGAATCCTAGTGACCCACTTAGTCCCCTGAAGACTTTTTGCTTCAGGAGTGTATTGTTTGGTGCTACCTCCAGTCCGTTCCTACTCCAGGCAACGATAAATGCACACCTTAAGCGTATGGGTGGTCCACTGAGTGGAGTAATGGGTAAACAATTTTATGTGGACAATTTCCTGGGGGTGACGTCTACTGAAGAGGAACTAATGAGCATATACGCAGGGGCTAATGAAATAATGCAAGGTGCAAATATGCCCCTGAGGGAATGGAACAGTAATTCGTCCAGTTTTAAGAGTTCAAATAAATAAAGACAACCCTGGAGTTGAAGTGTCCAAATATAGTAATGTGCTGGGACTGACTTGGGACACAGAGGGAGACTTGTTATCATTAAAGTCTAATGACTACAGCATGCCCAATAAATTAACCAAGAGAGTCTTGCTTGCAGAAGTTTCAAAATGCTTCGATCCACTAGGCTTAGTGTCTCCACTTACCATAAGAGGAAAATTGTTGATACAAGAAGCATGGAAGCTTAAGTGTGCTTGGGATGAAACCCTACCTGAGGAATTTGTTGAAAGGTGGGAAGAACTAATAGGGGAATATGTAAAATTACCAATGTTGAAGTTCCCCCGTAATGTGGCCAGTCAAGATGGAGAAAATGTACTCCACATTTTTTGCGATGCTTCGAAATTAGCATATGGAGCAGTCGCTTACCTTCAATGTAATAGTGCCATTTCTCTTGTTATGTCTAAGGCTAAGGTGGCTCCAATCAAATCACGCACCTTACCTCAGTTGGAATTAACGGCCATTTATGTAGGTGTCAAATTAGCCAATTATATAAGAAATAAATTGCGAGAGATAAATATCAGCGACACCGTAATTTGGTCTGATAACGAGGTATCCTTACAATGGATTCGTAATGGTAACAGTAAGATTGTGTATGTACAAAACAGAGTCGCTGAAATCAATCAAATGCAGGAGAAATATAACAGTTTGGGTCAGCATATGTTAACCTTTAATCACATTCTGGTGACGAGAACCCAGCTGACTTCTTGTCTCGAGGCTTGACTTATGAAAAATTTGTGAGTGCTTTATCGTGGTTTAAAGGGCCAAGTTGGCTGGTGGACAAAATTAACTGGCCGGTGCAAAAGGCACATATTGCTCCTGTCGAAATTACGGTGAGCACCGCTCCGGTCAGTAGTCCCTCCTTAGCCATTGATATGAACAGGTATTCTTCCTTACCTAAGCTGATTAGTGTGACCAGGTTAGTGTTTAAATTTATAAGTAAGATGAATATCTCACATAATTTTCCCCATCCCTGAAATACTGGCTACAGAGGGTACAAGAAGAAAACCTACAGGGATGAGATTAAATTCATGATGGACGGAAAAATTGTGAAAGGCTCAATAATAGAAAGGCTGGGGCTGTATTTAGAGGATGATGTAATTAGGTGCAGAGGCAGGTTACAAAATGCTGAATTGGGGGAATATGCTAAGCACCCTATCTTGCTGCCCAAAACTCATCACCTGACAACCTTGATTGTCTTTAATGCCCATAATAACGTGATGCACGGTGGGGTACAGGATACCTTAAACTGTATTCGGGAAACCTTCTGGATTCCACAAGGACGGCAAAGTGTAAAAGGGGTTATCAAGTCGTGTGTAATATGTCGCCGGGTGGATGCCAGAACCTACATGTACCCAGGTCCTCCACCATTGCCCAAGGAACGCGTGCAGTTGGTAAAACCATTTGATGTGACCGGAGTGGACTATAGTGGGCCAATCATTTTGACAGGTACTTCAGATGGTGTCCCCTTGAAGGTGTATGTATGTCTATTTACTTGTACAGCTACTAGGGCTGTTCATCTAGAAGTGGCTCAGGACTTGTCTGCAGAACAGTTCATACAGCTGTTCCGGAAATTTGCAGCTAGACGATCCTGTCCAAGATTGATGATCTCAGATAATGCCACCAATTTTGTAGCGGGTGCTCAACACTTGATGAAATTAAATAAGAGTGATGATGTACAGTCTTTGTTAACCCAGCGAGGGTGTGTCTGGAAATTTATTACTCCCAGAGCCCTTGGCAGGGAGGACTGTACGAAAGAATGATAGGTACAGTGAAAAGATGTCTTCGTAAGGTGCTACACAGGAAGAGAATTGATTTGGAGGAGTTCTGGGCAGTGTTGGTGGAGGCAGAGAATCGAGTGAACAATCGCCCTCTTTCATACATGAGCGACACTCCTGACGCGGAGGTACTGACTCCCTCTCACCTAATATGTGGACAAAGGTTAGAAGCTGCACCTATCTATAGAGATAATCCTGAGGGAAGTGATGAGGATTACAATAACGTGACTGTGTTGAGTGACAAGTTCAAGATGTTAAATAAGGTAATTATTCATTGGTCTGATGTGTGGCGTAAAGAATATCTTCTTACACTACGTGAACACTTTTATGGTGCGCCAGAGGCAGTAAACCGACAGAACATTCAACCAGGTGACATTGTGTTAATTGATACTGAACAACATCGAACATTGTGGCCTCTGGGCAAGGTAGTTACATTATACCAGATGCACAAGGTGTTGTCAGAAACGTCAAAGTGTTGTGTCGTGGTCAGGAAAGTTTGCGTACCATTAATAAATTAATTCCCTTAGAATTAAATGGTGTTCAATCCAGTGCAGATGGAAACCTAAGGGAAAGTGACACGAGTGATATTGAAGACACTGACCGGGTAATGCAAGAAGAAACTGTAGTAAGACCCACTAGGAAAACAGCAGCGCAATCTAGAGAGGGCTGGAATCGTCTCCTGGAGGAAGACGCAATTTAAGTCGTCTAACAACGACTTCCGCCCGGCCGCAGTGTGGAAAATTTTTAATTTTCCGAAACTATAGCGCCTAATAGGTGTTTTATGTGCCGATATGAGTCAAAAATGTATTTGAAAATAGAGTATAACCAAGAGTTCCCTTTGCGCATGCGCGGATATGCCGGGGCAGGGGCAGATTGTTTTGAATGTGGTGAGGAAGCTGAGAAAGCATGGAACCACGAAATTGGCATTCACGGCGGCCTAAGGATTAATATAGGCCTCATTTCATAATAAGAAGTGTCGTAACTGTTCCTGGTGGAGAGTGAGGGAACGTGATTTACGGGACCACGGTAATAGAGTGGTAAAATGTGTGATAAGAGTAGGACCGGGTGGCAGGTGCACGGCCAGGGTGTGTGTCCAGGGGACATACCCGTGTGTTAATCCTCGCTCATCGGCCTCAAATCTTAATGGAGTGACCTCTAATTTGTATAATAGTTATGAGACGTTAAATCGTCTTGTGAATGGTAATGTAATCAGTGATAATAACATTGAGTTAAGAGAATGCGGGATGTGAAATAGAGCGCCTTGCTCCGAGTGAACGTGTGACTCTCGTACCGGGGATAATGGAGATTTATGGAATCACGACTTCTAACCGGGACAAACCGACGGATACCTCGTCCTGCCGGAATGAGAACCGTGTCGGTGTAGCAGGACATCGAAACTGAGATGGTGAATGGAAGAAATAAGGAGTATCAATCACCCACAGTTAAGTAACCCTTCTAGTTATAACAAACTTATGCTGGCCAGTTGTGTTATGTTGTAATTAGATGGGTTATGAGTGATCCAGCTACATCAAGTGACCACCAGAGAACATCTGGTAAGTGGTGGGATTATGTACAAATGTTTTCCTTGATGGATGTATCCAGGTGTATCCTACCCCCTCCCCTTCATTCAGCTAAACTAATATAATCTATACAGTCCACAATTAACTAGTAGCACCGTACTTGTGTGTGCTACCCAATCCATACTGGTCTCGGATAGATATGGATAAGATTGTGAGGTCGAAGGGGCCACCTGTAGTGACCAGAGGTGGTTAAGTTTTCTCACATGTCTACACGGGGTGACTACGGTAAACAATATGGTTGTCTCCCAATGAGATTACTTGTATGTATATAATGTTGAGGTACATACAGATAAACACCCTAGAAAATTTTCCATAGTAATGAACACAATGTTGGTAGTGGCGCTGGTGATGACAGTTGTAGTGTTGCGTGTAATGTTAGTGGAGGAGGGAATGTGAGTGGTGGTGTCACCTATCATACATTCACACATAAACAGCGTCTTGCTCTGGGTTTACGAAGACTCCCACGAGGCCTTACAACTGGAGGTGCACTTAACAAACTCATGGACAAGGGTAGCACTGTTGACATTGATAAGGTCTGCTATTTATATGAACAATTTTTTCTTTATGCTGAGAAACTCAAGATGATCCCAGGACTACTATAATGGATCAAAACTCGTATAAACTTTCTATATTAAGCTGGAATATTGCATCACTTAGAAAAAGACTTCCTGACCTTCATCATAAAGTAACCACCGAACCCATTGATGTTGTGTGTCTACAAGAGTGCAGAGTCCCTGAAAAATCCCAACCACCTAAATTACCATCATTTGTTGCATATAACCTCAAATCTACTAACTCTTGTGTTCTATATATTAAAAAATCGCTTCCCCATCACCTTCTTGCACACAAGAAAACAGAGGGGCTACAATATCACGGTGTTAGGATTTATATAGGGAACTCTGCTCTCAACATATTTAACTTGTATGCTCCTGCTGATAAATTCAATTACTTGGAGCTCCCAACTTGTGCTTATTCTGAGCCTACTCTTATTATTGGCGATTACAATGCGAGACACAAAAGCATTGGAAACTCACAGTTTGGTAATCATAATGGCAATCAACTGTTGTCACTCTTAAACAGTCATGATAATGTCCAAATTGTAGGTGACCTTGAACCCACACATATCTATGGAGGTGTCCTTGATCTGTGCCTGGGCTTCAACATTACTTCTGCCAGCTGTGAGTCTTCCATTGTAACAGATATAGCGTCTGATCATTTCCCTAGGCTAACCTCACTAGATATTGGTAATACTATCCTTCCTGGTGGGATATTCAAACGGAAACGTTTTAATGTTCCCACAGATCAGCATGATGACTTTGTTGCACATGTGACTGACTGGTATAATTCCTATGAGTGTTCCTCTGTAGAGACCTTTAACAATGATCTTGTGAGCAGTATTCAGAACTACTTAGAGCCGCCACTACAACCTCTTGGTACTCTAAACCAACAAACTTCCAAAATAATCATACCTCCTTCAAAAACCATACTTATTACAATGATTCTAAACTTCGTACACTGAAACGTACTGCTCGCAGACTAGGCCTAGCCTATAGAAAACATCGTACCCCTGGAATGCTGAGGCTCTTCCAAACTGCCCTTGCTGCTGCCAGAGAGCGTATGACAGAGCTGCGGCAAACAGACTGGGAAAAAATTTGTCAACGGTCTTAATGCTCACACCCCACTTAGCCGAGCATGGAGGGACATAAATAGAATTAAGGGTAACAGAACTGGGCAGATCGCGCACCCTCATCCCTTACATAGGGCGAATGAGTTAGTCAGTGCTTGGGCTGCTACATCTAGCTATGCTAATCTTCCCAGTACCACACAAGCAAAATTAAATGACAAATATGATGCAAGGGAGAGACTTGTTTGCTTTATGCTCAGCAAGGAGATGATTGCAACATTCCTTTCACTAATTATGAATTGATGCAGCACTAACTAAGGGAAAACTCCACGTCGCCTGGTGAGGATGGTATTACTTACAACATACTCAGATTGCTGTGTCGAGTACCAGGTAATCCATTACTTGAATTATATAACATGAGCTATGTAACTGGGGAGCTCCCTCAATCTTGGACCAACAGCCTCATCATTCCAATTCCTAAGCCCAATCAACAAAATGCATTTCGCCCATATCTCTTACTAGCTGCTTGTGTAAAACATTTGAGAGAATGATTTTTAATCGTCTCATGTACAGAATCAAACAATTTTTGTCTCCCCGGTTACATGGTTTCATGCATGGAAGGAGCGTGCATCATTGCATAGCCACATTTTCACTCCTGCACACTGACAGCTCATACACTACCTTCCTTGACCTTAAATCCGCTTTCGATGTAGCCAACCGACATGTAATCATTAGTGAACTTGCCAGAATGGATGTTGGAGGATGGCTTCTCCGCTGGATTAAAGGCTACCTGTCCAACAGAAAATCGTCTGTGTTGTTCCAGGGACACAGAAGTGTAACTAAAGACTTTGAATTAGGAACACCACAGAGAGGTGTGCTCAGTCCCACACTGTTCAATATTCTAATTAATGCATTACTTAATGCTATGCCTATGTGATTAGTTTTCCTGATGATATAATGATTCACACCACCGGATTCTCCAACACCCAAAACATTCTTAATCATGTACTAGCCTCGTGTCAGGACCTGGGGTTGATAATCTCTACTGATAAAACAAAGATACTCAATAGGCGTCCTCCTCGACAGAGAGGCACAGTTCGTCAGATCCACTTGCATGATGGGTCTCTTCTAGAATATGTAAGCAGATACAGGTATCTAGGCTTTGAGGTTCCACTACTTGGACCTGTTGTAACAAGACTTTGTCGCCAATACAAAGAAAGACTAAGAGCACTTAGAGTTGTGGCTGGGTTTCACCCCAGGTATGGTGCTAATGTTAAAATTGTGAAAATGATTTATCTTGCTTATATTAGATCATTGGTTGATTATGATGCGCCACTACTTGCTCTTGTGTCTGACTGGAACCTTGGAGGGCTGGAAAAACTGCAGAACGAAGCAATGAGGATCATTTTAGGATGCCTTCGTACTGCCAAAATTTTAAATATGCAAAAAGAACTTGATATTCCAAGCATCAGAGATCGTGTTACTGAAAGAAATATCCTAATTGGGGTTAATATGCTCAGGCAAGCTCATTCAAACCCCTGCACAGAAGCCCTCCAAACTTTCCTCAGCACTGGTGAACACTCCTCCAGATGGATCGAAAAAACTGGAACCGACCTCCGCATGAATCAGATACATGATCTATGTCAAGTAAGGCAACAGCGGCACTTCTCCGCTCCATGGAATATTACCCCATTCCAAACTACCATTCCTCCATTTCCCCCCAAACTACTTCTTAAATCACAACCAAAACTTGCCTTGAAGCCAAACATGAGGCCTTAAGCTGTATTGATAACTTAGTCACACAGCACACACTCTCGCAAATTATTTACGTGATGGTTCTGTTCACCAATCCACTGGTGCAGCTGGTAGTGCTGCTGTTGTCGTACAGAGTGATGGCTCTCTTAAAGAAATTGGAGCACGATCAAAAATTTTGGGCTCTCCCCTTCAGACAAAAATGTTTGCCTACTTTTGCACTGAAAGATTTGTGTATCAAGATTGACTTTTAATTGTAATGATTTTCGTCATCCATAAATGCTCTAACTCATTAAGAAAAATTGTGGCATGCTTGTGTAAAAGCCAGAACAGGAGGGGTAGGATTGTGGGACAGTGGGGTCAGAGTGCACAGCGTGGATTCCTCTCCTTTGGTCTAGATGCATGTAGAACTGAAAATTGGTAAGCGTATGCTTTTTAAAGAGGGGTAGAACAACTTGGCTTGTCAGGGAGTAGTTTGGAACAATAATACGAAAAGAACTTCAATGAATTTTTTGGCTTAAAGGGTAGGAGATTGACACCCGTGAGTCCATCTTCATCACTTTCTGCAGGAGGAGCCCCAAAATTAGGGGCATCCAACAAAAAAAGCAGACTCTTGGATGTCATTGCCGGCTCCGGCTGGGTTACAAGTATCTTTGGCAGGTAAATCCACCACCACCAGATGTAGACCAAGAAATTTAAACTTTGCCAGATGGTTATTGTCACACCCTGCGTATTATGTACTGGAGTGCGATAAAATTATGAATTAGAAACAACTCATTTCAGAAGTGTTCAAGAATTGGCTAAGATTTTATCCCCATGGAAAAATATTGGCCGACCATTTGGAGAAATACCCTGACTTTGCTAGCTGTAAAATTAATTTTTAAACACATGTGTGCATTGTGTGTGTGTGTGTGTGTGTGTGTGTGTTTGTGTGTGTGTTTTGTGTGTGTTGTGTGTGTGTGTGTTGTGTGTTGCATTCCCCACCTAGTTGAGATTGCAGGGGTGATTTCCAAGCTCCTGTGTGTTACCTAGTTTACCTGGAGAGAGTTCGGGGTCAAACGCCCCCGCGGCCCGTCTTGTGGACGGGCCTCCTGGTGGATCAGAGCCTGACAACCGGGCTGTTGCTGCGGGTGCACGCAAACCAACGTACGAGCACAGCCCGGCTGATAGGAACTGACTTTAGTTGCTTGTCCAGTGTTGTGTACTCACCTAGTTGTACTCACCTAGTTGAGGTTGCGGGGGTCGAGTCCGAGCTCCTGGCCCCGCCTCTTCACTGATCGTACTAGGTCACTCTCCTGAGCCGTGAGCTTTTTTCATACCTCTGCTTAAAAGCTATGTATGGATCCTGCCTCCACTACATCGTTCCCAAACTATTCCACTTACTGACTACTCTGTGGTGAAGAAATACTTCCTAACATCCCTGTGATTCATCTGTGTCTTCAGCTTCCAACTGTGCCCCCTTTTGTTACTGTGTCCAATCTCTGGAACACCCTGTCTTTGCCCACCTTGTCAATTCCTCTCAGTATTTTGTATGTCGTTATCATGTCCCCCTATCTCTCCTATCCTCCAGTGTGTCAGGTTGATTTCCCTTAACCTCTCCTCGTAGGACATACCTCTTAGCTCTGGGGGACTAGTCTTGTTGCAAACCTTTGCACTTTCTCTAGTTTCTTTACGTGCTTGGCTAGGTGTGGGTTCCAAACTGGTGCCGCATACTCCAATATGGGCTAACGTATACGGTGTACAGGGTCCTGAACGATTCCTTATTAAGATGTCGGAATGCTGTTCTGAGGTTTTGCTAGGCGCCCCTATGCGCAGCAGTTATTTGGTTGATGTGCGCTTCAGGAGATGTGCTGGTGTTATACTCACCCCAAGATCTTTTTCCTTGAGTGAGGTTTGTAGTCTCTGACCCCCTAGACTGTACTCCGTCTGCGGCCTTCTTTGCCTTCCCAAAACTTCATGACTTTGCATTGGTGGGGTTGAAACTCCAGGAGCCAATTGCTGGACCAGGTTCTGCAGCCTGTCCCGATCCCTTTGTAGTTCTGCCTGGTCTTCGATCGAGTGTATTCTTCTCATCAAAATTCACGTCATCTGCAAACAGGGACACCTCAGAGTCTATTCCTTCCATCATGTCTGTTCACATATATCAAAAATAGCACTGTCCTAGAACTGACCCCTGTGGGACCCCGCTCGTAACAGGCGCCCACTGTGATACCTCTTCACGTACCATGATCGTTGCTGCCTCCTTGTCAGGTATTCCCTTATCCATTGCAGGCCCTTCCTTTTACGTGGGGCCTGATCCTCCAGCTTCTGCACTAATCTCTTGTGGGGAACTGTGTCAAAGGCCTTCCTGCAGTCTAGGAAAACGCAATCTACCCACCCCTCTCTCTCGTGTCTTACTTCTGTTACCTTGTCATAAAACTCCAGGAGGTTTGTGATACAAGATTTGCCTTTCCCATAAACCCAAATTGCTGGTTTCATTTATAATCTTTTTTCCTTTCCAGGGGTTCGCCCACTCTCCTCCTGAAATCTTCTCCAGGGACTTTGCACACAATACATGTCAGAGCCCACAGGTCTGTAGTTTAATGCCTCGTTTCTGTTTCCTTTCTTAATATGGGGACTACATTAGCTGTCTTCCATTTCTCAGGTAGTTGCCCAGTTTCAAGGGATGTGTTGAAGATTGTGGTTAGAGGCACACACAGCATCTCTGCTCCTTCTCAAAGGGGACCCATGGGGAGATTTTTGTCCGGTCCCATCGCCTTTGAGGTTCAAGGTCACTTAAGAGCTTTTAAACCTCCTCCTCAGTTGTTCGTATGTCATCCAACACTTGTTGGTATATTCCCTCTTGATGTTCCCTTCTGTGCTGTCTTCCACAGCCTTCCTGTCTCTACTGTAAAAAACTTCCTTAAATCTCTGTTCAGCTCCTCACATACCTCCTGATCATTTCTGTGAGTTCTCCACCTTCTGCCCTTTAAAATTTGATCACCGGGTCTTTGACTGTTGTCTTCCTCCTGATGTGGCTATAAAAACAGTTTCGGGTCAGTCTTGATTCTCGATGCTATGTCATTTTCATACTGTCGCTGGGGCCTCCCTCCTTACCTGTGCGTACTCATTCCGGGCTCTGCAACTGATCTCCCTATTTTCGTGTGTTCTCTCCCTTCTGTACTTTTTCCATTCTCTATTGCACTTTGTTTTTGCCTCCTTACCCCGTCGGGTAAAACCAGGGGTTTCGTTCTGGTTTTCCCCGTTGTTACTGTTGCCCTTGGGAATAAACCTTTCCACTGCCTCCTTGCATTTGTTGCTGCATATTCCATCATTTCATTTACTGGCTTTCCTGCCAGTTCTCTGTCCCACTGGACCTCCCGCAGGAAAGTTCTTCAACCCTATGTAGTCCCCCTCTTTTATAGTCAGGCTTTTCCCATTCAACTCCGGGTATTCTCTCCACTTGCAGCTCTACTATGTTTTCCCAAAAGCACAGAACCCGTGGTTCGCTAGCTCCTAGGGGACTCTCATACTTGATGCCCCTCAATGTCTGAGCTGCCCAGGGTGAAACAAGGTCCAATCTTGCGGGTTTTCATCCTTCCCCTCCACTCTGGTATGTCCTTAACATTTTGGGTTTGCATGAGGTTTTCCAGCACCACGTCCAACATCCTGGCTCTCCTTGTTTCGGGACCCCCATGTGGCTCCAGGTTTTCCCAGTCAATCTCCCTGTGGTTGAAATCCCCCATAACCAGCAACTTTGCTCTGCTGGAGTGTGTGTTTTGTGTGGGGTGTGTGTTGTTGTGTGTGGGGGGAACTCAACAATCAATATTTGCACCAATAACTCACTACAGTTGTGACCGGGTGTGGAAGTGTGAATTGCTCATTACACTATAATTTGTTCATGATTGTAGCCATGTATAAACGTAAGTACCATTCTTACAGTATTCATTACCTTTGTAACTTGTGAGTTCATTACCTTGTACCTATTCAGCCATCAAAACTTTGGGGCCCAGTCCCTGGATCCATTACGTACCTCTGTAATCTGTAAAAAACCCTTTTTAACTTGTCATGATTGTGACTAGACCTACCTGGAGTTCATTACCTTTGTAATTTGTGAGTTCATTACCTTTGTAAATTGTGAATTCATTACCTCTGTAACTTGCTCAGCTATCAAAAAATTTGGAGTCCAGTCCCTGGACCAATTATGTACCTCTGTAACCTTTTGACTACCGCCCACAGGATGGGTATTGGGGTGACTACCGCCCACAGGATGGGTATGGGGTGACTACCGCCCACAGGATGGGTATGGGGTGACTACCGCCCACAGGATGGGTATGGGGTGACTACCGCCCCCAGGATGGGTATGGGGTGACTACCGCCCCCAGGATGGGTATGGGGTGACTACGCCCAAGGATGGGTTGGGTGACTACCGCCCACAGGATGGGTATGGGGTGACAAACCCCCACAGGATGGGTATGGGGTGACTACCGCCCACAGGATGGGTATGGGGTGACTACCGCCACGGATGGTATGGGGTGACTACCGCCCACAGGATGGGTATGGGTGACTACCGCCCACAGGATGGGTAGGGGTGACTACCGCCCACAGGATGGGTATGGGGTGGGCTACCGCCCACAGGATGGGTATGGGGTGACTACCGCCCACAGGATGGTATGGGGTGACTACCGCCCCCCGATGGGTAGGGGCACTACCGCCCACAGGATGGGGAGGGTGACTACCGCCCACAGGATGGGTATGGGGTGACTACCGCCCACAGGATGGGTATGGGGTGGCTACCGCCCACAGGATGGGTATGGGTGACTACCGCCCCCAGGATGGGTATGGGGTACTACCGCCCCAGATGGTATGGGTGCTACGCCCAAGGATGGGTATGGGGTGACTACCGCCCACGGATGGGTATGGGGTGACTACCGCCCACAGGATGGGTATGGGGTGACTACCGCCACAGGATGGGTATGGGGTGACTACCGCCCCAAGGATGGTATGGGGTGACTACCGCCCACAGGATGGTATGGGGTGACTACCGCCCACAGGATGGGTATGGGGTGACTACCGCCCACAGGATGGGTATGGGGTGGGCTACCGCCCACAGGATGGGTATGGGGTGACTACCGCCCACAGGATGGGTATGGGGTGACCCCCGCCCACAGGATGGGTATGGGGTGACTACCGCCCCCCAGATGGGTATGGGGGTGACTAAACCCCCCACAGGATGGGTATGGGGTGACTACCGCCCACAGGATGGGTATGGGGGGACTACCGCCCACAGGATGGGTATGGGGGGACTACCGCCCACAGGATGGGTATGGGGGGACTACCGGGCCCCCAGGATGGGTATGGGGTGACTACCGCCCACAGGATGGGTATGGGGTGACTACCGCCCACAGGATGGGTATGGGGTGACTACCGCCCCCAGGATGGGTATGGGTGACTACCGCCCACAGGATGGTAATGGGGTGACTACCGCCCCCAGGATGGGTATGGGGTGACTACCGCCACAGGATGGGTATGGGGTGACTACCGCCCACAGGATGGGTATGGGGTGACTACCGCCCACAGGATGGGTATGGGGTGACTACCCCAAAAGAAAGGTATGGGGTACTACCGCCACAGGATGGTATGGGTGACTACCTGCCCCCAGGATGGGTATGTGGTGACTTTTCCGCCCACAGGATGGGTATGGGTGACTACCGCCACAGGATGGGTATGGGGTGACTACCGCCACAGATGGGTATGGGGTGACTACCGCCCACAGGAGGTATGGGGTGACTACGCCCACAGGATGGTATGGGGTGACTCCGCCCACAGGATGGGTAATGGGGTGACTACCGCCCACAGGATGGGTATGGGTGCTTTCCGCCCACGGATGGGTATGGTTGACTACCGCCCACAGGATGGGTATGGGTGACTACCGCCCCCAGATGGGTTTTGGGTGACTACCGCCCACAGGATGGGTATGGGGTGACTACCGCCACAGGGTGGTTCGGGTGACTACCGCCCACAGGATGGTATGGGGTGACTACCGGCCCACGGATGGGTATGGGGTGACTACCGCCCACAGGATGGGTTTTGGGGTGACTACCGCCCACAGGATGGTATGGGTGACTACCGCCACAGGATGGTATGGGGTGACTACCGCCCACAGGATGGTATGGGTGACTACCGGGCCACCGGATGGGTATGGGGTTTACTAGCCACCCGGATGGGTATGGGGTGACTACCGCCCACAGATGGGTAGGGGTGACACCGCCCCAGTTGGGTATGGGGTGACTACCGCCCACAGGATGGGTTATGGGGTGATACCGCCCACAGATGGGTATGGGGTGACTAAGCCCACAGAAAGGTATGGGTACTACCGCCCACAGTGGGTATGGGTGACTACCGCCCACAGATGGGTATTTGGGGTGACTACCGCCCACAGGATGGGTATATGGGGGGGACTACCGCCACGGATGGGTATGGGGTGACTACCGCCCACAGATGGGTATGGGTGCCCACCCCCAAGGATGGTATGGGTGACTACCGCCCCAAGGATGGGTATGGGGTGGGCTCGCCCAAGGAGGGTATGGGTGACTACCGCCCACAGGGTGGGTATGGGGTGATACCGCCCCCCAGGATGGGTATGGGTGACTACCCCACAGGATGGTATGGGGTGACTACGCCACAGGATGGGTATGGGGTGACTACCGCCCACAGGATGGGTATGGGGTCTACTGCCCACAGGATGGGTATGGGGAACTAACGCCCACAGATGGGTATGGGGTGACTACCGCCACAGGATTTGGGGATGGGGTGACTACCGCCACAGGATGGGTATGGGGTGACTACCGCCCCAGGATGGTATGGGGTGACTACCGCCCACAGGATGGGTATGGGGTGACTAAACCGCACAGGATGGTATGGGTGACTACCGCCCACGGATGGTATGGGGACTACCGCCCACAGATGGGTATGGGGTGACTACCGCCACAGGATGGTATGGGGTGACTACCGCCACAGGATGGTATGGGGTGACTACCGCCCACAGATGGGTAAAGGGGGGACTACCGCCCACAGGATGGGTATGGGGTGACTACGCCACAGGAGGGTATGGGTGACTACCCCCACAGGATGGGTATGGGGTGACTACGCCCCAAGGTTATGGGTGACTACCGCCACAGATGGTATGGGGTGACTACCGCCACAGAAGGGTTGGGGTGACTACGCCCACAGGATGGGTATTGACTACCGCCCACAGGATGGGTATGGGTGACTACCGCCACAGGTGGGTAGGGTGACTAAGCCCACAGGTGGGATGGGTGACTACCGCCCACAGGATGGTAGGGGTGACTAACGCCACAGGGTGGGTATGGGTGCTACCGCCCACAGGTGGGTAGGGGTGACTAAAGCCCACGGATGGGTATGGGGTGAACTACCGCCCACAGGATGGGTATGGGGTGCTACGCCCACGATGGGGATGGGTGAAATACCGCCCACAGGATGGTAATGGGGTGACTACCGCCCACAGGATGGGGATGGGGTGACTAAACCCCCCACAGGAGGTTTTGGGGTGAACGCCCACAGGAGGGTATGGGTGACTACCGCCCACAAAATGGGTATAGGGGACTACCGCCCACAGGATGGTAGGGTGACTACCGCCCACAGGATGGGTATGGGGGGACTACCGCCACAGGATGGGTATGGGGTGACTACCGCCCCAAGGATGGGTATGGGTGACTACGCCCAGGATGGGTATGGGGTGACAACCGCCCACAGGATGGGTATGGGGGCATAAAACAAATTAATTGTTTAAATTTATAGACCAAAAATTTGTTTTTTTAAAGATGTGAGAGACACCTGGGATTGTTACCCGGGTTATACTGGACTGGTATGATGGTATACTGGGACCTGGTATGTGGGATACCCTTTCCTGGAATTGGGGTTATCGGGTATCCTGGGATGATGGTTATCGGTTATCCTTATGGGTGAGGTATGAGGGTTACCCTGGGGTTATGTGATTTCCTGGTTAGATGGGTATACTGAGACCGGGTATATGAGTATGAGGGGGATGGGGAGGGTATGAGGTATCCTGGATCCGGTGGAGTATATGGGTTACCCTTTGATGGGTTATAGAGAGGTATAAATTAGATGGGTTTAACTGGGTTAAACCGGGATGATGGGTTATACGAACCCGGGTATGATGGTTACTGGGGTTACCCTTATGATGGGTATACGGGTATACACGGGTATGATGATAGGGAAAGTGGGTATTTGGGTAAATAGTAAGATGGGTTATAGGGTTATCCAGGGTTTTGTGGGTATACTGGATCTTGGTTAATAGAGAAAAGGTGGGTTAACTGGTATGGGGGATAGAGAGGGTATAGGGTGACATGCCCCCGATTGTTTGCACAGAATGTAATGCCCAAGATGTATGGAAGTTTTACCGGGGCCCACCCAATCATTGTGAACTACAGCCCCGGAGAGTATAGGGGTGACACTGTCGAAACCCACAGGAAATTGTTGGGGACATAAGGCACCAAGGAGGGTTAAAAGTGCGATAACACAGGAGGATTGGAAAAACTACGCAAAATTTGCTTCTTTTCGCTTCCACGATGGGTCATAGTACTCAACGCTGTTTACATCAATATGTAAAATTTTGGTCGTCTATCCGGCCCCCACTAATGAGTTTTCCGGGGAAAAAAAAAACAAAAACAGAACCAAGGATTAGGGGTTACTACCGCCCAAAAAGGGATCGGTATGCCGTTTTGGGGTGTTAAAAAAAGGCCCCCTTACAGGGACGGAGAAAGAGGGCTAAAGGCCGAAATCGTGGGAGCATGGTGGAAAAAGTGAACTGCTTCCTTAGGAGTCAGGAATCGCAAAATGCCAAAATGAATCGGAAAAACCAAAAGTATTTCTTTGAACAAACGAAAAAAAGTATTGGCCCACTTAAAAATGGGTCCTACACGACAGAAGGAATGGGGGCTACTCCCAAATGTATTTTGACGTAACCAGACTGATGAAGTCAAAAAATTTTTGAAGAGCCACAATTTGTTCAATTACCTTTTCCGACGCCAAATGATGGGTGACAGCCCACATGAGGGGGATATGTGAGACCCCTACCCTTTCCACATGAGGGGCATGGAGGGGTCGCCCACATATAAAACAAAGGGCATACCCCTCCACAAAGGGGGTGCACACAAGAACTCAGCAAGCCCCCTTTGAAGGTAAAGGGACACCCAAACCCACAGTTAAAGGCAAAGGTGAAAACTCCGCCAAAATGGAATGAAGGTAATGATTGGGATGATATACAGATTTTCGGAAGGTGAATCTTTCCAAAACCTTACAGGAAAGGGTTGAAACCACTAAAAGCCACAAGAGGTTGGGTGGAACTACAAACGTTCCACAAGCAAGTACTCGCTCCCAGATTTATATGTGAAAGGGTGCCCACAGGATGGATAAGGAGACACCTTGCCACAAACTAGGGTTTATGGGCTCGAAAATTAAGCCAAACAATTAGAATGGTACTTTACTTCATAGATCAAAAGGAAAAAGTCCCAAAATGGGGTGATCTTAAACCCCTCAGGACAAAAGAAATTGATTGCTAAAAAGGGTGGGCTAATTAAACAGCCAACCATGATGGGACTCCGGCACAGTGGTATGGTGACTAAAAGCACTTTAAGGGGTGAAAGCCGACCTAGAAATGTACAGAGAAATTTCACGGCGGCATAACGGGTAAAACACCCCAATTATTGGGAGCGCTTGAGGGGTTTCCTAAACCTGTATTCCCTGAACGCAGGAGGGAGAGATACATATTTATTACACCTGGAAAAACCTAGAGGGACTATACCGAACTTGCAAAACCGAAAATCACTCATTACGAAAGCAAAAGACTTGGCAGACGATGACCATCCCCCCAATGAAAAGAGGGGTGTCACTAGCAGTTAAGAGCCATACAATAAGTGTCAGGCCCGAGATGTTCAACTGCCCCCAGCACTAAGGGGGATTACAAAAGACCCTGGCAGTCTTCAGCTGGGCACTGGACAAGCACCTAAAGTCATGTTTCCCGGGTCGCCCGGGCTGTGGCTCGTATGTTTGGTTTGGGGTGCAGCCAGCAGAAACACCTGGTTTGATCAGGCTCTGATCCCAGGGAGGCCTGGTCTCAGACGGGCGCGGGGCGTTGACCCGGAACTCTCTCAGGTAAACTCAGGTTTTCCTGGGTTATGGGTGGGTAGGAAAATTGCATTATCTGAAAAGTTTCAATTTGTACATAAAAGTAATGGACAAAGTATTATTATTTACAGTTAAAACAATAGGAATTTGGGAAACCCAGGTCCGCAAAAATGTCCCCTTCGATCTACCACTGTCATATCCACAGTTGCTCTAGACCTATTAATTATCAAATGAAATGTACTTTCACAGGGGAGTTCTGGTTAAAATATAAATTTTGAACTGTACATTAAATTAAAAATGATTATATTAAACACATTTATATAACAAGGGGAAAATATCTAAATCTAACACTCACCAATTTGACTGGAAATTATGTGTCAGTACAAAGGGCCCCCCTACCTTTTACCTATTATTTATGAAAAATTTACGGCCAGAATTTAAACATAAAATTAGGCAGCTTTTCTGAGGTTCCGGAGTTGTCCTGTCCTGTGCTTGATATTCAAATTATGAGGAATGGGACACTAACAATTTCGCCTCCTTTTTGAGAAGTATCAGCCCAATTTAGCCCCTAGAGCACGAAAACATTCCCCAGTATTCATAAAACATAAGAACATAAGAACCTAAGAACGAGAAAAAAACTTAGAAGGCCTACTGCCATGGAAAGGGAGGTCCAAGTCCCTACGCTTAAAACCAATGCCACCCAACCTATCAGGTCAGGTCACATTGACTTAGGGAGGAACACGCAACCGACCTGGTAGCACAAGCTATCAGGTCCAATCACACCCACCACATCCACTCATGAATTTATCCAAACCTATTTTTAAAGCTACACAACGTTTGGCCTCTATAACTGTACTCGGGAGTTGTTCCACTCTTCCACAACTCTATTACCAAAACAGTAACTTTCCTATATCCTTCCCGGGAAACTGAATTTTCAACTTAAAAACCATTGCTGCGAGTCCTGTCTAGGCCTAGATATTTCAGCACACTATTACATCCCCTTTATTATTCCCGTCTTCCTTTATACACCTCAATATATCCCCCTAATTCTTCGTCCTTTTAGAGAGTGCAGATTCAGGGCCCTTAGTCTATTCAAGGGAGGTTTCGATACATGGGATCAACTTGTCATCCCCCTTTTTTACATTTCCCCCGAGAATTTATATCCATTCTGTAATACGGGACCAAAAACTGTGCAGCATAATCTAAAGAGGCCTAACCAAGATGTATAGGTTGAAGAACAACTGAGGACTCCTATTATTTATGCTTCTTGTTATGAAGCCAAGGATTCTATTAGCTAACAGTTGACCCGTTCAACAGCAAATGGCGACTGTCCTCGCAAGGCGCGCTTCCGTTTTCTATGAATAAATATTATTAAAAAAGTATAGCCCTCTATTCCCATAAATTACATATTTCCGGGAAAATATACAGTATTTTCCCACACTGGCGGCCGCCCCCAAATGGACAAATTCCCCCTTTTCCC
>NC_069457.1:23309012-23366670 GCF_026875155.1 Cherax quadricarinatus
TTGTATGTAATTGTTGACGCTCTGTCACGTCCTTAATAATTATCAGTTACATTAAATTAACGTAATTTTAATGCCCAAATACCTTTTGTTACTTGCTATGTCAAATTCAGTAGAGTAACTTAATCCCTCCAGCCCATATTAACTATATATACTCATGTCATGTCTAATTATGTTATTTATATATTCACGGTAGTGATGATATGTGTGTGAGGAGGAGACAGAAGCTGAGTGTTGAGTGGGTAGTGTGGTGTGGGCGATGTACTGCGTGACGCAACACTGTCCTGCCGCAGACCCCCCCCCCCCCACTACACACCTTATGCTGTCTCATAGGCAGATGTCCATACTGCATAGCATTCCACAACCACTACTTAAGAGTGGAATGCCGTCTCCTGTCTATAGCACAAGACTATTGTTTGTATGCAGTCTCTACTACTATGATCGAGCCTTAACGTGTCATGCTTGTCTTAGTTGTCTATGCTATCCTGTCTCTACACTGTACATAACCACGAGTATGCAGAGATACGATACTGTGTACTGCCCTAGTACTAGGGGCATAGCTTAGTGATATAGACACTGTGAAATTATAGAAGTGCTTGGCACAAGAGTGACTCTCATGTTTTTTTTTATTAAACTGTTAGTAAAGTGACATGAGTAATCAGTAATAATGTGAAAGACATTAACACAACTCCTAGTGCGACCGTTTGTCGTGTTGGGGGGGGGGGTGTTGCAACCCCTGAACGGGTTACAATGTATATGTATATGTATATTACCTTTTCATATAATTTTATATTGCTTATATTTGCGATAATAGCTAAATCGTAAATATATTGCTTTATATTATTATTTGGCTTAGTTACTTTTGTTAGGTAAGATGTAACATATTATGTGCTCATAGTTCAAGTCTTGATTGCCTAACTACTGTAATTATCGCTCTTTGCTCGCTACTCTGCCGGCTTCTGTTGCTGGGCAGCAACTGTCCACGGAGCTATCACGTGATAGAGGGGGGGTGATCACATCTCGCCTGAAGTATTCAGTCTGGTCTAGACTCGCTGGGTGGTTGGACATATTCCTGACAAGTGCCTAAATCTCCCTTATAGGCCCTTGTTGGAAGATCGTCTCTGTCTCGTTATTATTGTTGTTATATCTGGAGACTCTGTTCTCAGAACATTGTATAGACTTGGTGATTTTCGACGTTGTACTGAGGTTGTGTGTCGCGTAGACACTCTGAGCAACTCAGGTCCTGAGCTGTAGCTTCTGACCTAATTTGTACTGGTATCTGTGTATTGTCACAGTCAGGGATTTTCTTATGCTGAACTTAGATTCAGCAGTATGGGAGTTTTGTGACTTTTGTGGAGGATCTGCTGATGGTCCCTACTTAGTGGCGTTATATTATCTCCTTGTTCCTGATTTTGTGTCGCAGTTGCTTGTTATATTGCTATTGGGCTTAGCATTCTTTTTATTGTTCAAGCAGACTGTTCTGACTGCCAGTTGGTCAAGAAGTTAGTTTGTTTGAGGACTTTGTCAGTCACTTGTTTAAGTCTAGTCGAGTCGTGAGACATAGTGAACTACTTAGAGCACTTACACACATACACACAAACTTACTTGTACATATTTGTAATATCTTATTAAATGTTAATGTACCAGATAGTACTTAAGAATTATAAATGTGATATGTGCTTTCAGCACAATAATACTGTACACGAGAGAAGTGATTAATATTATTTTGATTACTGTGATTAATTTAATTTGATATACGCCTAGACAACTTAATTAATAAATTTATTAAATTTTAATCTTTCTAGTTAGTAGCCTACCAGTTGTAATCCTGAAGTACTAATAATTCTTATTGAATTATAATGGATAATTGGACAAGGATACTGACTAATTGTTACGAAAACCCAGTAACAGGCTGGATACTAGAAGGGCAGTCCTTTCTAGTATTCACTGGAGATCTCTAAGCTTTTAGAATCGCATTTTTTGTAACATGGTTGATAGTATGGTAGTGGCAGCAGTGTGGTAGTGGTAGACTGGCAGTGGTAGTGTGGTAGTGGTAGACTGGCAGTGGTAGTGTGGTAGTGGTAGTGGGGTGGTAGTGGTAGACTGGCAGTGGTAGTGTCAGAAATTATTTGCATGTGGTTCACAGACATTAACCTGAATTCTTACAAGCATTTAATTTGGGCCAGGTACAACTAAAATAATTATTACTCACTGATGATAGTTGTATCTCATAGGTCGGTGGGACGTAGAGTACGTCAGGTCACAACGCTGCACATCCCTCCATCCTCACACACTACAAACCACCATCACACAACACTGCACCTCCCTCCATCCTCACACACTACAAACCACCATCCCACAACACTGTACCTCCCTCCATCCTCACACACTACAAACCATCACACAACACTGTACCTCCTCCATCCTCACACACTACAAACCATCACACAACACTGTACCTCCCTCAATCCTCACACACTACAAACCACCATCACACAACACTGTACCTCCCTCAATCCTCACACACTACAAACCATCACACAACACTGTACCTCCCTCCATCCTCACACACTACAAACCACCATCACACACACTGTACCTCCCTCAATCCTCACACACTACAAACCACCATCACACAACACTGTACCTCCCTCCATCCTCACACACTACAAACCATCACACAACACTGTACCTCCCTCAATCCTCACACACTAACAAACCACCATCACACAACACTGTACCTCCCTCAATCCTCACACACTACAAACCATCACACAACACTGTACCTCCCTCCATCCTCACACACACTACAAACCACCATCACACAACACTGTACCTCCCTCAATCCTCACACACTACAAACCACCATCACACAACACTGTACCTCCCTCCATCCTCACACACTACAAACCACCATCACACAACACTGTACCTCCCTCCATCCTCACACACAACAAACCACCATCACACAACACTGTACCTCCCTCAATCCTCACACACTACAAACCACCATCACACAACACTGTACCTCCCTCCATCCTCACACACTACAAACCACCATCACACAACACTGCACCTCCCTCCATCCTCACACACAACAAACTACCATCACACAACACTGCACCTCCCTCGATCCTCACACACTACAAACCACCATCACACAACACTGTACCTCCCTCGATCCTCACACACTACAAACCACCATCACACAACACTGTACCTCCCTCGATCCTCACACACTACAAACCACCATCACACAACATTGTACCTCCCACGATCCTCACATAACTACAAACCACCATCACACAACACTGTACCTCCCTCCATCCTCACACACTACAAACCACCATCACACAACACTGTACCTCCCACGATCCTCACATACTACAAACCACCATCACACAACACTGTACCTCCCTCCATCCTCACACACTACAAACCACCATCACACAACACTGCACCTCCCTCCATCCTCACACACAACAAACCACCATCACACAACACTGTACCTCCCTGGATCCTCACACACTACAAACCACCATCACACAACACTGCACCTCCCTCCATCCTCACACACAACAAACTACCATCACACAACACTGTACCTCCCTCAATCCTCACACACTACAAAACCACCATCACACAACACTGTACCTCCCTCAATCCTCACACACTACAAACCATCACACAACACTGTACCTCCCTCCATCCTCACACACTACAAACCACCATCACACAACACTGTACCTCCCTCAATCCTCACACACTACAAACCACCATCACACAACACTGTAACCTCCCTCCATCCTCACACACTACAAACCACCATCACACAACACTGCACCTCCCTCCATCCTCACACACAACAAACTACCATCACACAACACTGCACCTCCCTCGATTCCTCACACACTACAAACCCCATCACACAACACTGTACCTCCCTCGATCCTCACACACTACAAACCATCACACAACACTGTACCTCCCTCCATCCTCACACACAACAAACTACCATCACACAACACTGCACCTCCCTCGATCCTCACACACTACAAACCACCATCACACAACACTGTACCTCCCTCCATCCTCACACACAACAAACTACCATCACACAACACTGCACCTCCCTCGATCCTCACACACTACAAACCACCATCACACAACACTGTACCTCCCTCCATCCTCACACACAACAAACTACCATCACACAACACTGCACCCCCTCGATCCTCACACACTACAAACCACCATCACACAACACTGTACCTCCCTCCATCCTCACACACTACAAACCACCATCACACAACACTGCACCTCCCTCCATCCTCACACACAACAAACTACCATCACACAAACACTGCACCTCCCTCGATCCTCACACACTACAAACCACCATCACACAACACTGTACCTCCCTCCATCCTCACACACTACAAACCACCATCACACAACACTGCACCTCCCTCCATCCTCACACACAACAAACCACCATCACACAACACTGTACCTCCCTGGATCCTCACACACTACAAACCACCATCACACAACACTGCACCTCCCTCCATCCTCACACACAACAAACTACCACACAACACTGTACCTCCCTCCATCCTCACACCACTACAAACCACCATCACACAACACTGTACCTCCCTGGATCCTCACACACTACAAACCACCATCACACAACACTGCACCTCCCTCCATCCTCACACACAACAAACTACCATCACACAACACTGTACCTCCCTCCATCCTCACACACTACAAACCACCATCACACAACACTGTACCTCCCCCCCATCCTCACACACAACAAACCACCATCACACAACACTGTACCTCCCTCCATCCTCACCACACTACAAACCACCATCACACAACACTGTACCTCCCTCCATCCTCACACACTACAAACCACCATCACACAACACTGTACCTCCCTGGATCCTCACACACTACAAACCACCATCACACAACACTGCACCTCCCACGATCCTCACATACTACAAACCACCATCACACAACACTGTACCTCCCTCGATCCTCACACACTACAAACCACCATCACACAACACTGCACCTCCCTCCATCCTCACACACAACAAACACTACCATCACACAACACTGCACCTCCCTCGATCCTCACACACACAAACCACATCACACAACACTGTACCTCCCTCCATCCTCACACACTACAAACCACCATCACACAACACTGCACCTCCCTCCATCCTCACACACAACAAACCACCATCACACAACACTGTACCTCCCTGGATCCTCACACACTACAAACCACCATCACACAACACTGCACCTCCCTCCATCCTCACACAAACAAACTACCATCACACAACACTGTACCTCCCTCCATCCTCACACACTACAAACCACCATCACACAACACTGTACCTCCCTGGATCCTCACACACTACAAACCACCATCACACAACACTGCACCTCCCTCCATCCTCACACACAACAAACTACCATCACACAACACTGTACCTCCTCCATCCTCACACACTACAAACCACCATCACACAACACTGTACCTCCCTCCATCCTCACACACAACAAACCACCATCACACAAACACTGTACCTCCCTCCATCCTCACACACTACAAACACCATCACACAACACTGTACCTCCCTCCATCCTCACACACTACAAACCACCATCACACAACACTGTACCTCCCTGGATCCTCACACACTACAAACCACCATCACACAACACTGCACCTCCCACGATCCTCACATACTACAAACCACCATCACACAACACTGTACCTCCCTCGATCCTCACACACTACAAACCACCATCACACAACACTGCACCTCCTCCATCCTCACACACAACAAACTACCATCACACAACACTGCACCTCCTCGATCCTCACACACTACAAACCACCATCACACAACACTGTACCTCCCTCCATCCTCACACACTACAACCACCATCACACAACACTGCACCTCCCTCCATCCTCACACACAACAAACCACCATCACACAACACTGTACCTCCCTGGATCCTCACACACTACAAACCACCATCACACAACACTGCACCTCCCTCCATCCTCACACACAACAAACTACCATCACACAACACTGTACCTCCCTCCATCCTCACACACTACAAACCACCATCACACAACACTGTACCTCCCTCCATCCTCACACACTACAAACCACCATCACACAACACTGTACCTCCCTCCATCCTCACACACTACAAACCACCATCACACAACACTGTACCTCCCTCCATCCTCACACACTACAAACCACCATCACACAACACTGTACCTCCCTCCATCCTCACACACTACAAACCACCATCACACAACACTGTACCTCCCTGGATCCTCACATACTACAAACCACCATCACACAACACTGCACCTCCCACGATCCTCACATACTACAAACCACCATCACACAACACTGTACCTCCCTCGATCCTCACACACTACAAACCACCATCACACAACACTGCACCTATAATAAACACAGTAACTCTGGTAAATTAGAACATGTGGACTGCATCATTTGATTCTCACCAGTAATTAAAACAGAATGGTCAGGTCCATATCATTAGAAATATTCTTAGTACAGAGATGACATAATATATGCATAATAATAATAATAATAATAATAATAATAATAATAATAATAATAATAATAATAATAATAATAATAATAATAATAATAATAATCTTTATTTACTACCAGTACATGTACAAGGTATACAGACCATAGTTGACATCAGTGATATACTACTATATAGAAAGTCCCTTGTTATGCTGAGCATTTCCCGGAAATTAGGTCAGTTTTGTCCCAGGATGCGACCCACACCAGTCCACTAACACCCAGGTACCCACTATACTAATAGTTGAACATAGACAACCAGTGTAAGGAAACACGCCCAATGTTTCTACCCTCGCCGGGAATCGACCCCTGACCCTCGCCGTGTGAAGCGAGATGTTTGGCCACCAGGTCGCGGGGCACCACAACGCAGGACGTTAAAGAAATTACTAATCCTTCATTCCAGCCGATAAACCCATTTTCGGCCTCGAAGACGCTCGATTATTAAACCACTTTGTACAACCATTAACACATCGCCATATTTGATCCCCCGTGTATTACTCCGCCACGCTGGTTTTTTACTTTCCTCAAATTTCTCGAAGGTCCAGTCAGCGCCACACTTTTACACACATTATATAATCTACATTCATATATTCTACATTCCGGAAAATTATCAAAAAAATTCCACACGTAGTGTGGTTGTGGTAGTGGTAGTGTGGTAGTGGTAGTGTAGTACTGGTGGTGTTGTAGGGGTAGTGTGGTAGTGGTGGTGTGGTAGTGGGAGTATGGTAGTGGTAGTGTGGTAGTGGTAGTGTGGTAGTGGTAGTGTGGTAGTGGTAGTGTGGTACTGGTGGTGTGGTAGGGGTAGTGTGGTAGTGGTGGTGTGGTAGTGGGAGTATGGTAGTGGTAGTGTGTTGTAGTGGTAGTGTGGTTTGTGGTAGTGTGGTAGTGGTAGTGTGGTAACTGGTGGTGGTGGTAGGGGTAGTGTGGTAGTTGTGGTGTGGTAGTAGTGTGGTAGTGGTGGTGTGGTTAGTATGGTAGTGGTAGTGTGGTAGTGGTAGTGTGGTAGTGGTAGTGTGGTAGTGGTGGTGTGGTAGTAGTGTGGTAGTGGTGGTGTGGTAGTGGGAGTATGGTAGTGGTAGTGTGGTAGTGGTAGTGTGGTAGTGGTAGTGTGGTAGTGGTAGTGTGGTAGTGGTAGTGTGGTAGTGGTAGTGTGGGTAGTGGTAGTGTGGTAGTGGTGTGGTAGTGGTGTAGTAGTGGTGTGGTAATGGTGGTGTGGTAGTGGTTGTGTGCCGGTGGTACTGTGGTAGTCGAGTGTGGTAGTCGTAGTGTGGTAGTGGTAGTGTGGTAGTTGTAGTGTGGCAGTGGTAGTGTAGTAGTGGTAGTGTGGGTAGTGGTAGTGTGGTAGTGGTAGTGTGGTAGCGGTTGTGTGGTAATCGTAGTGTGGTAGTCGTAGTGTGGGTAGTGGTAGGTGGCAATGGTTAAGTGGCAGTGGTAGCGTGGTACTGGTGGTGTGGTAGGGGTAGTGTGCAAGTGGTGGTGTGGTAGTAGTGTGGTAGTGGTGGTGTGGTAGTGGGAGTATGGTAGTGGTAGTGTGGTAGTGGTAGTGTGGTAGTGGTAGTTTGCTAGTGGTAGTGTGGTAGTGGTGTGGTAGTGGTTGTGTGCCGGTGGTACTGTGGTAGTGGTAGTGTGGGTAGTCTTAGTGTGGTAGTCGTAGTGTGGTAGTCGTAATGTGGTAGTGGTAGTATGGTAGTGGTAGTGTGGTAGTGGTAGTGTGGCAGTGGTAGTGTGGTAGTTGTAGTGTGGCAGTGGTAGTGTAGTAGTGGTAGTGTGGTGTGGTATTGTGGTAGTGGTAGTGTGGTAGTGGTAGTGTGGTAGTAGTGTGGTAGCGGTTGTGTGGTAATCGTAGTGTGGTAGTCGTAGTGTGTGGTAGTGGTAGTGTGGCAGTGGTAATGTGGCAGTGGTAGTGGTAGTTTGGCAGTGGTAGTGTGGTAGTGGTACTGTGGTAGTGAGGCAGTGGTAGTGTGGTAGTGGTAGTGTGGTAGAGGTGTGGTAGTGTGGTAGTGTGGTATGGTGGTGTGGTAGGGGTAGTGTGGTAGTGGTGGTGTGGTAGTAGTGTGGTACTGGTTGTGTGGTAGTGGGAGTATGGCAGTGGTAGTGTGCTAGTGGTAGTGTGGGAGTGGTGTGGTAGTGGTGTGGTAGTGGTTGTGTGCCGGTGGTACTGTGGTAGTGGTAGTGTGGTAGTCTTAGTGTGGTAGTCGTAATGTGGTAGTCGTAGTGTGGTAGTGTGGTAGTGGTAGTGTGGTAGTGGTAGTTGTAGTGTGGCAGTGGTAGTGTAGTAGTGGTAGTGTGGTGTGGTATTGTGGTAGTGGTAGTATGGTGGTGGTAGTGTGGTAGCGGTTGAGTGGTAATCGTAGTGTGGTAGTCGTAGTGTGGTAGTGGTAGTGTGACAGTGGTAATGTGGCAGTGGTAGTGTGGTAGTTGTAGTTTGGCAGTGGTAGTGGTACTGTGGTAGTGGGACAGTGGTAGTGTGGTAGTGGTAGAAATGTGGTAGTGGTAGTGTGGTAGTGATACTGTGGCAGTGGTGGTTGGTAGTGTGGTAGTGGTGGTTGGTAGTGTGGTAATGGTGGTTGGTAGTGTGCTAGTGGGAGTGTGGTAGTGATACTGTGGTAATGGTGGTTGGTAGTGGTGGTTTGTAGTGTGGTAGTAGTGGTGGGTAGTAGTAGTGTGGTGGTGGTAGAATGTGGTAGTGGTAGTGTGGTAGTGATACTGTGGTAGTGGTGGTTGGTAGTGTGGTAGTGGTGGTTGGTAGTGTGGTAATGGTGGTTGGTAGTGTGCTAGTGGGAGTGTGGTAGTGATACTGTGGTAATGGTCGTTGGTAGTGGTGGTTTGTAGTGTGGTAGTAGTGGTGGGTAGTAGTAGTGTGGTGGTGGTGGGTAGAAGTAGTGTGGTAGTGGTGGTTGGTAGTGGTAGTGTGGTAGTGGTGGTTGGTAGTGGTAGTGTGGTAGTGGTGGTTGGTAGTGGTAGTGTGGTAGTGGTGGTTGGGAGTGTGGTAGTGATACTGTGGTAGTGGTGGTTGGTAGTGTGGTAGTGGTGGTTTGCAGTGTGGTAGTGGTGGTGGGTAGTAGTAGTGCGGTAGTGGTGGTGGGTGGAAGTAGTGTGGTAGTGGTGGTTGGTAGTGGTGGTTGGTAGTGGTAGTGTGGTAGTGGTGGTTGGTAGTGGTAGTGTGGTAGTGGTGGTTGGCAGTGTGGTAGTGGTGGTGCGTAGTGTGGTAGTGGTGGTGGGTAATGGTAGTGGTGGTGGGTAGTGTGGTAGTGGTGGTGGGGTAGTAGAAGTGTGGTAGTGGTGGTGTGTAGTAGTAGAGTGGTAGTGGTGGTTGGTAGTGGTAGTGTGGTAGAGGTGGTTGGTAGTGTGGTAGTGGTGGTAGGTAGTAGTAGCGTGGTAGTAGTGATGGGTAGAAGTGTGGTAGTGGTGGTTGGTAGTGGTAGTGTGGCAGTGGTGGTTGGTAGTGTGTTAGTGGTTGTGGGTAGTAATGTTGTAGTGGTGGTGGGTAGTTGTAGTGGTGGTGGGTAGTAGTAGTGTGGTTGAGGTTGTTGATAGTGTGGTAGTGGTGGCTGGTATTGGTAGTGTGGTAGTGGTGGTTGGTAGCGGTAGTGGTGGTTGGTAGTGAGGTAGTGGTGGAGGGTAATAGTGTGGTAGTGGTGGATGGTAGTGGTGGATGGTAGTGGTGGATGGTAGTGGTAGTGTGGTAGTGGTGGTCGGTAGTGTGGTAGTGGTGGTGGGTAGTAGTAGTAGTAGTGTGGTAATGGTGGTCGGTAGTGTGGTAGTGGTGCTGGTTGGTAGTAGTAGCGTGGTAGTGGTGGTGAGAAGTCGTACTGTGGTAGTGGGGATTGGTAGTGTGGTAGTGGTGGCGGGAATTAGTAGTGTGGTATTGGTCGTTGGTAGTGGTAGTATGGTAGTGGTGGTTGGTACTGGTAGTTTAGTAGTGGTAGTGAGGGTTCGTAGTGTGGTAGTGGTGGTTGTGTGGTAGTGGTGGTTGTGTGGTAGTGGTGGTTGTGTGGTAGTGGTGGTACTAGTAATAGTGTGGTAGTAGATGTAGTGTGGTAGTGGTAGTGTGGTAGTAGAGGTAGTGTGGTAGTAGTGGTAGTGTGGTAGTAGTAGTGTGGTAGTAGTGGTGGTAGAAACTACAAGAACAGTGATAGTAAATACAGTCAGTGAGAGTCAGTCAGCAAGTGTGGTAGTAGTGGTGGCAGCAGTGGTAGTGTGGTAGTGGCAATGTGGTAGTAGTGGTGGAAGTAACTACAAGAAAAGTGGTAGCAAATACCGGCAATGAGTCAGTCAGCAAATGTGGTAATAGTGGTAGTGTGGTAGTAGTGGTGGTAGTAGTAGTAGTGTGGTAGTAGTGGTAGTGTGGTAGTAGTGGTAGTGAGATAGTGGTACTGTGGTAGTAGTGGTGGGAGTAACTACAAGAACAGCGGTACTAAATACCAGCAGTAAGAGTCAGTCAGCAAGTGTGGTAGTAGTGGTAGTGTGGTAGTAGTGGAAGTGTGGTAGTGACAGTGTGGTAGTGAGAGTGTGGTAGTGGTAGTGTGGTAGTAGTGGTAGTGTGGTTAGTGTGGTAGCAGTGGTAGTAGTGGTAGTGTGGTAGTAGTAACTAAAAGAACAGTGGTAGTAAATACCGGCAGTGAAAGTCAGTTAGCAAGTGTGGTAGTAGTGGTAGTGTGGTAGTAGTGGTAGTGTGGTAGTAGTAACTACAAGAAGAGTGGTAGTAAATACAGGCAATGAAAGTCAGTCAGCAAGTGTGGTAGTAGTGGTAGTGTGGTAGTAGTGATAGTGTGGTAGTAGTGATAGTGTGGTAGTAGTGGTAGTGTGGTAGTAGTGATAGTGTGGTAGTAGTGGTGGTAGTACAAAAAAACAGTGGTAGTAAATACCGGCAGTGAGAGTCAGTCAGCAAGTGTGGTAGTAGTGTGGTAAGTAGTGATGGTAGTGCTGCTTGTGTTGTTGTTGTTGCTGCTTGATTGTTGTTGTTGTGTTGCTGCTGTGCTTGTGTTGTTGTTATGTTGTTGTTGTTGCTGACTGCTGCTGCTTGTGGGTTGTTGATGATGTGCTGCTGCTTGGTTGTTGTTGTTGTTGCTGCTGCCTGCTTGAGTTGTTGTTACTGTGTTGTTGCTGCTGCTGCAGCTTGTGTTGCTGTTGGTTGTTTTGCTGCTGCTGCTTGTGTGTTGTTACTGTTGTGTTGTTGTGCTGTGCTTGTTGGTTGTTGTTCCTGTGTTGTCGTTGCTGCTGCTGCTTGTTGTTGTTGTTGTTGTTGTTGTGTTGTTTGTGCTGCTGTCTGTGTGTGTTACTGTTGTTGTTGTTGCTGCTGCTTGTGTTGTTGTTACTGGTGTTGTTGCTGTGCTCTGTTGTGTTGTTGTTACTGTTGTTGTTGCTGCTTGTGGTTACTGTTATTGTTGCTGCTGCTGCTTGTGTTGTTGTTGTTGTTGCTGCTGCTGCTTGTGTTGTGTTACTGTTGTTGTTGTTGTTGCTGCTTGTGTTGTTGTTAATGTTGTTGTTGTTGCTGCCTGCTTGTGTTCGTTGTTACTGTTGAAGTTGCTGCTGCTTGTTGTTGCTGTATGTTGTTATTGTTGTTGCTGCTTGTGTTGTTGTTACTGTTGTTGTTGCTGCTGCTTGTGTTGTTGTTACTGTGTTTATGTTGTTGCGCTGCTTGGTGTTGATGTTTACATGTTGTTGTTGCTGCTGCTTGTGTTGCTGTTTACTGTTGTTATTGTTGTTGCAGCTTGTGATGTTGTTACTGTTGTTGTTTTGCTGCTGCTGCTTGTGTTGTTGTTATGGTTGTTGTTGTTGCTGCTCCCCCCCCGCCATTGTGTTGTTGTTTACTGTTTGTTGTTGATTGCTGCTGCTTGTTGTTGTTACTGTTGTTTGTTGTTTCTGCTGCTGCTTGTGTTTTGGTTGTTGTTGCTGCGGCTGCTTGTGTTGTTGTTACTGTTGTTGTTGTTGCTGCTGCTGCTTGAGTTGTTGTTTGTTGTATTTGCTGTGCTGCTGCTTGTGTTGTTGTTGTTGCTGCAGCTGCTTGTGTTGTTGTTGTTGTTGCATGCTTTTTTTTTTTTTTTGCTTGGGTTGTTTTTACTGTTGTTGTTGCTGCTGCTGCTTGTGTTGTTGTTGTTGTGCTGCGCTGCCTGTGTTGTTGTTGTTGTTGCTGCTGCTGCTTGTGTTGTTGTTACTGGTTGTTGTTGCTGCGCTGCTTGTGTTGTTGTTGTTGTTGCTGCGGTGCTTGTGTTGTTGTTGTTGCAGCTGCTGCTTGTGTTGTTGTTGTTGTTGCTGCTGCTGCTTGTGTTGTTGTTACTGTTGTTGTTGCTGCTGCTGCTTGTGTTGTTGTTACTGTTGTTGTGCTGCTTGTGATATTGTACTGTTATTGTTGCTGCTGCTTGTGTTATGTTAGTTACTGTATTTGTTGCTGCTGCTTGTGTTGTTGATACTGTTGTTGTTGAGATGTGGGTTGTTACTGTTTATTGTGCTGTGGTGTTGTAGTTACTGATATTGTTGTGTTGCTTGTGTTTTGTTTTTGTTACTGTTGTTGTTGACTGCTGTTGTGTTGTTGTTACTGTTGTGGTTGTGCTTGTGTCTTGTTGTTACTGTTATTGTTGCTGCGTTGGTGTTGAGTTACTGTTATTGTTGCTGTTGCCTTGTGTTTGTGTTACTGTTGTAGTTGCTGTGCTTGTGTTGTTGTTACTGTTGTAGTTGCGCTGGCTTGTGTTGTTGTGACTGTTGTTACTGTGTTGTGTTGTTGTTGTATCTTATTGTTGGGCTGCATGCTTGTGTTGTTGTTACTGTTTGTTGTTGTTGGCTGCTTGTGTTGTTGTTACTGTTGTTTGTTGTTGTTGCTTGTGTTGTTGTTACTGTTGTTGGTTGCTGCCTTGTAAGTTGTTTTTTACTGCTGCTTGTGTTGTACTGTTTTTGTTGCTGTTTTGTTGTGTTTGTATGTTACTGTTGTTCTTGCTGCTGATTTGTGTTGTTGTTACTGTTGCTCTGTTGTGCTGCGTGTGTTGTTGTTATGTTATTGTCCTGCTGCTTGTGTTGTTGTTACTGCTGCTTGTGTTATTGTTATGTTAATGTTGTGCTGCTTGTGTTGTTGTTACTGTTATGTTGACCTGCTGCTTGTGTTGTTGTTATGTTGTTGCTGCTGCTTTGTTTTAGTGTTACTGTTGTTATGGTTGCTGCTGCTTGTGTTGTTGTTACTTGGTTGTTGTTGTTGCTGCTGCTTGTGTTGTTGTTACTGTTGTTGTTGTTGCTGCTGTTGTGTTGTTGTTACTGTTGTTGTTGTTGCTGCTGCTTGTGTGGTTGTTACTGTTGTTGTTTGCTGCTGCTTGTGTTGTTGTTACTGTGGTTGTTGCTGCTGCTTGTGTTGTTGTTATTTTGTTGTTGTGTGCTTGTGTTGTTGTTACTGTTGTTGTTGGCTGCTGCTTGTGTTGTTGTTACTGTTGTTGTTGTTGCTGCTGCTTGTGTGTTGTTGTGTGTTGTTTGTTGTTGCTGCTGCTTAGTGTTGTTGTTACTGTTGTTAATGTTGCTGCTGCTTGTGTTGTTGTTACTGTTGTTGTTGTTGCTGCTGCTTGTGTTGTTGTTACTGTTGTTGTTTGTTGCTGCTGCTTGTGTTGGTTGTCTGTTGTTGTTGTTGCTGCTGCTTTGTGTTGTTGTTCTGTTGTGTTGTTGTTGCTGCTGTTGTGTTGTTGTTACAGTTTTTGTTGTTGCTGCTGCCTTGTGTTGTTGTTACTGTTGTTGTTGTTGTTTGTGATGTTGTGTTGTTGTTACTGTTGTTTATTGTTGCTGCTGCTGTGTTGTTGTTACTGTTGTTGTTGTTGCTGCTGCTTGTGTTGTTTTTACTGTTGTTGTTGTTGCTGCTGCTTGTGTTGTTGTTTACTGTTGTTGTTCTTGCTGTGCTTGGTGTTGTTGTTACTGTTGTGTGGTTGTTGCTGCTGCTTGTGTTGTTGTTACTGTTGTTGTTGTTGCTGCTGTTGTGTTGTTGTTACTGGTTGTTTGTTGTTGCTGCCTGCTTGTGTTGTTGTTCTGTTGTTATTGTTGCTGCTGCTTGTGTTGTTGTTATGTTGTTATTGTTGCTGTGCTTGTGTGTTGTTACTGTTGTTGTTGTTGCTGTGCTTGGTTGTTGTTACTGTTGTTGTTGTTGCTGCTGCTTGTGTTGTTGTTACTGTTGTTGTTGTTGCTGTGCTTGTGTTGTTGTTACTGTTGTTGTTGCTGCTGCTGCTTGTGTTGTTGGTTTGTTACGGTTGTTGTTGTTGCTGCTGCTTGTGTTGTTCTTACTGTTGTTGTTGTTGCTGCTTGTGTTGTTGTTACTGTTGTTATTGTTGCTGCTTCTGCTTGTGTTGTTGTTACTGTTGTTGTTGTTGCTGCTGCTTGTGTTGTTGTATTACTGTGTTGTTGCGCTGCTGCTTGTGTTGTGTTAATGTTGTTGTTGTTGCTGCTGCTTGTGTTGTTGTTACTGTTGATTGTTTGATGCTGCATGCTTGTGTTGTTGTTACTGTTGTTATTGTTGCTGCTGCTTGTGATTGTTGTTACTGTTGTTGTAGCTGTTGGCTGCTGCTTGTCGTTGTTGTTACTGTTGTTGTTGTTGCTGCTGCTCGTGTTGTTGTTACTGTTGTTGTTGATGCTGCTTGTGTTGTTGTTGCTGGCTGCTTGATTGTTGTTGTTGTTGCTGCATTGTGTTGTTGTTACTGATGTTGTTGTGCTGCTATGTGTTGTTGTTTATTTTTTTTTTTTTTTGCTGCAGCTTTTGTTGTTGTTGCTGCTGCTGTGTGTTGTTGTTGTGGTTGTAGTGCGGTTGTTTGTGTAGTTGTTACTGTTGTTGTTATTGCTGCTGCTTGTGTTGTTGTTACTGTTGTTGTTGTTGCTGCTGCTGCTGCTTGTGTCTTGTTGTTGTTGTGCTGTGTTGTGTTGTTGTTGTTGGTGTTGTGCTGCAGCTTGATGTTGTTGTTACTGTTGTGTTGTTGCTGCTGCTGCTTGTGTTGTTGTTGTTGTTGTTGCTGCTGCTGCTTGTGTTGTTGTTGTTGTTTGTTGCTTGTGTTTTTCTGCTTGGTGTGTTGTTTATTGTTGTGTTGTTGCTGCTGCTGCTTGTGTTGTTGTTACTGTTGTTTTCTGTTGTTGTTGCGCTGCTTGTGTTGTTGTTGTTGTTGTGCTGCTGTGCTTGTGTTGTTGTTCACTGTTGTGTTATGTTGTTGCTGCTGCTTGTGTATGTTGTTACTGTTGTTGTTTTGTTGCTGCCTGCTTGTGTTGTTGTTACTGTTGTTGTTGTTTGCTGCTGCTTGTGTTGTTGTTACTGTTTGTGTTGTTGTTGCTGCTTCTTGTGTTGTTGTTTTTGTTGGTGTTGTTGCTGCTGCTGCTTGTGTTGTTGTTACTGTTGTTTGTTGTTTGCTGCTGCTTGTGTGTTGTTACTGTTGTTGTTGTTGCTGCTGCTTGTTGTGTTGTTACTGTTTGTGTTGTTGTTGCTGCTCGGTTGTGTTGTTGTTACTGTTGTGTTGTTGTTACAATGTTGTGTTGTTGCTGCTGCTGCTTGTGTTGTTGTTGTTGTTGTTGCTGCTGCGTTTGTGTTGTGTATGTTTGAGTTGTTGTTGTGTGTTGATGTTGTTGTTACTGTTGTTGTTGTTGCTGCTGCTTGTGTTGTTGTACTGTTGTTGTTGTTGCTTGCTGCTTGTGGTGTTGTTACTGTTGTTGTTGTTGCTGCCTCTTGTGATGTTGTTACTGGTGTTGTTGTTGCTGTGTTGTGTGTTGTTACTGTTGTTGTTGTTGCAGCTGCCTGTTGTTGTTGTTGTTACTGTTGTTGTTGATTGCTGCTGCTGCTTGTGATGTTTGTACTGTTGTTGTTGTTGCTGCTGCTGACTTGTGTTGTTGTTACTGTTGTTGTTGTTGCTGCTGCTGCTTGTGTTGTTGTACTGGTTGTGGTTGTTGTTTGCTGTGCTGCTTGTGTTGTGTTGTTGTTCGCTGCAGTGCCTTGTGTTGTTGTTGGTGTTGCTGCTGCTGTTGTGTTGTTGTTGTTGCTGCTTGGCTGCTTGTGTTGTTGTTTTCGCTTGCTGCTGTGCTTGTGTTGGTGTTAGCTGTTGTTGGGCTGCGCTGTTGTGTTGTTGTTGTTGGTGCTGCTGCTGCTCTGTGTTGTTGTTGTTGCAGCTGTGCTTGTGTTGTTGTTGTTGTTGCTGCTGCTGCGGGTGTTGTTGTTACTGTGTTGTTGTGCTGCTGCTTGTGTTGTTTGTTGTTGTTGCTGCTGCGCTTGTGTTGTTGTTACTGTTGTTGTTGTTGCTGCTGCTTTGTTGTTGTTGTTGTTGCTGCTGCTGCTTGTGTTGTTACTGTTGTTGTTGTTGCTGTGCTGTGTTGTTGTTACTGTTGTTGTTGTTGCTGCTGTATTGTTCGTTTTGTTTTCTGTTATGTTGCTGCTGCTTGTGTTGTTGCTAACGGTTATTGTTTGCTGTTGCTAGAGTTTATGTTACTGTTGTTGTTGCTGCTGCTTGTGGTTGTTTACTGTTGTTGTTGCTGCTTGTGTTGTTGTTACTGTTATTTGTTGCTGCTGGTGTTGTTGTTACTGTTATTGTTGCGTTGCTTGTGCTTTTGTTATGTTGTGATGCTGCTGCTGGTGTTGTTGTTCTGTTGTTTTGCTGCTGCTTGTGTTGTTGTTATGTTGTTGTTGCTGTGCTGCTTGTGTGTTGTTCATGTTATTGTTGCTGATGGTGTTGATGTTTACTGTAATTGTTGCTGTAGCTTGTGCTTATGTTATGTTGATGTTGCGCTGTTGTGTTTTTGTTACTGTTGTTGTTGTGCTGTTGTGTTGTTGTTTACTGTTGTTGATTGCTGTGCTAGAGTTGTTGTTATGCTGCTTGTGTAGTTATGTTTTTGTTGCTGTTGCTGTGTTGTAGTTACTGTTGTTCTTGCTGCTGTTGTGTTGTTGTACTGTTGTTGTTGCTGTGCTAGTGTTGTTGTTACTGTTGTTGTTTTTGCTGCTGCTTGTGTTGTTGGTTTACTGCTGCTTGTGTTATTGTTACTCTTATTGTTGCTGCTGCTTGTGTTGTTGTTACTGTTATTGTTGCTGCTGCTGTTGTGTTGTTGTTCCTGTTGATGCTGTGCTGCTGCTTGTGTGGTTGTTACTGTTGTTGTTGCTGCTGATGTTGTGTTGTTGTTACTGTTGTTGCTGCTTGCTGTCTGTTGTGTTTGTGTTCTACTGTTGTTGCTGCTGCTTGTGTTGTTACTGTAGTTGTTGTTGCGCTGCTTGTGATTGTTGTTATGTTGTTGTTGCTGCTGCTGCTTGTTGTGGTAGTTAACTGTTGTTGTTGCTGCCGCTGCGTGTGTTGTTGTTACTTTTGTTGTTGTGCTGTTTGTGTTGTTGTTATGTTGTTGTTGTTGCTTGCTGCTTGTGTGTTGTTACTGTGGTTGTTGTTGCTGCTGCTTGTGTGGTTGTTACTGTTGTTGTTGCTGTGCTGTTATGCAGTTATTATTATTGCTGTGTTTTCTACTGTTGTTACTGCTGCTAGCAGGGAAGTAGCAACGTAAACGTGATAGTAGGACAAAAAAACAGGGTTTGAAGTGAACTAAAAACAATAGCTGTAGTGGAACAGAAAATGTAGTTGTTAGTGAACAAATAAACATGGTTGTTAGTGAAACAGAAAGGAATCGTAGTGAACGAAACGTAGCTGTAGATGAACAGAAAACGTCGCTGTAGAGAACAGAAAACGTAGCTGTAGTGACAGAAAAGGTATCTGTAGTGACAGAAAAACGTCGCTGTAGTGAACAGAAACGTAGCTGTAGTGAACAGAAAACGTATCTGTAGTGAACAGAAAACGTTATCTGATAAGTTGAACAGAAAAGTAGCTGTAGTGAACAGAAAACGTATCTGTACGTGAACAGAAAACCGTCGCTGTAGTGAACAGAAAACGTAGCTGTAGTGAACAGAAAACCGTAGCTTGTAGTGAACAGGAAAACGTAGCTGTAGTGAACGAAAGATACTCCTGTGAAAATTAATCCAAAATTTAAAAACCATGTTTTCAACAAAAGGAAGTTCAAGGAAACAGAAACATGGATATTTAGAGAATTATAAAAAAAAACAGCTTAAGGAGAGAGAAAAACGGAGGATGTAGGCCAACAGAAAACAGTGACTTACGGCAACAGAAAACAAGGGTTTAATAAACAGAAAACGAGGATTTAGAGAAAGAAAGAAAAAACGCGGATATACGAAAACAAATAAAGAGTATCTGGTAAACAGAAATGAGTACCGTGTTAGAAAACAATGATTCGAGGTTTTATCAATAGACAATAAGGGTTATAGAATAAAAAACGAGGATTTCATCAACAAAATACGAAGTATTAATGAAACAGCAACCGAGTATTTAGCAACACAAACTTGGAAATAATCAACAGAAAAACGAGAATTTCGTCACAGAAAAACGAGAATTAAGGAATAAAAAACGAGTATTAATCAACAAAAAACGGTATTTAAGAAAGAGAAATCGAGTTTTTATGTAACACGAAAACTTGGATTTAGTCAACCAGAAAACGTCAGCGAAATGAGTATTTATGCAATAGAAAAAGGGTATTTATGGCAAACAGAAAAAACGAGGATTTGGTCAACAGGAAGCGATGATTTAGTGAATAGAAACGATTGATTCAGTCAACAAAAAATTCAGCAAATGTGTGGTAGTAGTGGTAGTGTGGTAGTAGTGGTAGTGGTGGTCCTAGTAGTGGTGTAGTAACTACAAGGAACAGTGGTAGTTAAATACCGACAGTGAGTTCAGTCAGCACGTGTGGGTAGTAGTGGTGGTAGTAACTACAAGAACAGTGGTCAGTAAAATACCGACCGTTGGAGAGTCAGTCAGCAAGTGTTGTAGTAGTGGTAGAGTGGTAGAAGAGGTGTGTGGTGTAGTGGTGGTAGTAACTACAGAACAGTGGTAGCATACCGGACAGTGAGAGTCAGTCAGCAAGTGTTGGTAGTCGTGGTGGGTATTAACTTACATGAACTGTGGTGTAAATACGACAGAGTGAGTCAGTCAGCAAGTGTGGGATAGTAGTGGTAGTGTGGTTGTAGTGGTAGTGTGGTAGTAGTGGTAGTGTGGTAGTAGTGGATGGTGTAACTACAAGAACAGTGGGGTAGTAAATACGACAGTGAGAGTCAGTCAGCAAGGTTTGGTGGTTGTAGTTGTGTGTGTTAGTAGTGGTAGTGTGGTAGTAGTGGTGGTAGTAACTACAAGAACTGTGGTAGTAAATACCGGACAGGTGAGAGTCCAGTCAGCAAGTGTGCGGTAGTAGTGGTAGGTGGTAGTAGTGGTAGTGTGGTCGTGTGGTTTGGTAGTAACTACAAGAACAGTGGTAGTAAATACCGACAGTGAGAGTCAGTCAACAAGTGTGGTAGTAGTGGTAGTGTGGTAGTAGTGGTTTTAGTTGTGGTAGTAGTGGTGGTAGTAACTACAAGAAACAGTGGTTAGTAATACGACAGTGGAGAGTCGTCAGAAAGTGTGGTAGTATTGGTAGTGTGGTAGTAGTGGTGGTAGTAACTACAAAGACCAGTGTAGTAAATACCGACAGTGAGAGTCAGTCAGGCAAGTGTGGTAGTAGTGGTAGTGGGGTAGGTAGTGGTAGTAGTGTGGTAGTAGTGGTGGATGTAAAACTACAAGAACAGTGGTAGTAAATACCGACAGTGAGAGGTTCAGTCAGCAAGTGTGGTAGTAAGTGTAGTGGTAGTGTGGTTGTAGGTGGTGGTAGTAAGAAACTACAAGGGAAACAGATGGTAGTAAATACGACATTGAGAAGTAAGCGTCAGCAAGTGTGGTTAGTATTGGTGGTTAGTAACTAACAAGAAACAGTGGTAGTAATACCGACAGTGAGAGTCAGTCAGCAAGTGTGGTAGTAGTGGTAGTGTGGTAGTAGAGGTATAGTGTGGTAGTAGTGGGGTAGTAACTACAAGAACAGTGGTAGTAATTACCGACCAGTGAGAGTCAGTCAGCAAGTATGGTAGTAGTGGTGGTAGTAACATCAAGATCAGTGTAGTAAATACCGGACAGTTGAGAGTCAGTCAGCAAGCTGTGGTATTAGTGGTCAGTGTCGGTAGAGCCCAGTAGTGTGGTAGTAGTATCTACAAGAAACGTGTGGTAGTAAATACCGACAGGTGAGACTTCATGTCGCAAGTGTTTGTAGTAGTGGTGGTAGAACTACAAGACAGTGGGTAGTAAATACCGACAGTGAGAGTTCAGTCAGCAAGTGTGGGTAGTTGTGGTAGTGTGGTAGTAGGTGTTAGTGTGGTAGTGGTAGTGGTGGTAATAACTACAAGAACAGTGGTTGAAAATTACCGACAGTGAGAGTCAGTCAACGCAAGTGCATCTTGGTTATATTGGTGGTAGTAACTACAAGAACATTGAGTAGTAAATACCGACAGTGAGAAGTCAGTAAGGCAAGTGTGTTAGTAGTGGGTAGAGTGGTAGTAGTGGTAGTGTGGTCGTAGTGGTGGTAGTAACTACAAGAACAATGGTAGTAAATACCGACAGTGAGAGTAAGTCAGCAGTGTGGTAGTAGTGGTAGTGTGGCTAGTAGTGGTAGTTTGGTAGTAGTGGTGGTAGTAACTACAAGACATGGTAGTAAACTACGCACAGTGAGAGTTCAGGTCAGCAAGTGTGGGTAAGTAGTAGTTGGTTGGTAGGAGACTACAAGAAAAAAACGTGGTAGTAAATACCGACAGTGAGAGTCAGTCAGCAAGTGTAGGTAGTATAGTGGTCGTGTGTAGTAGTGGGAAGTGTGGTAGTAGTGGTGGTGTAACCTACAAGAACAGTGGTCGTAAATACCGACAGTGAGAGTCAGTAGCAAGTGAGGTAGTAGTGGTAGTGGTGTAGTAGTGAAGTGTGGTAGAAGTCGGTGGTAGAAACTACAAGACAGTGGTTAGTAAATACCGACAGTGAGCGTCAGTCGCAGTGTGGTAGTAGTTAGGTAGTGTGGTAGTAGTGGTATGTGAGTAGTAGTGGTTGGTAGATAACTACAAGAAAGTGGTAGTAAATACCGACAGTGGAGTCAGTCAGCAGTGTGGTAGTAGTGGTAAGTGTGGAGTAGTGGTGTAGTAACTAACAAGAACAGTGGTAGTAATACCGTCCGTGAGAGTCAAGTCAGCAATGTGTGTTCGAAGTGGGAGTGTGGTGAGTAGTGTTAGTGTTGGTTGTAGTGGTTGGTAGTAACTAACAAGAACTGTGTAGTAAATACTGACAGTGAGAGTCAGCAAGCAAGTGTGGGTAGTTAGTGGTAGTGTGGTAGTAGTTGTAGTGTGGTAGTATGGTTGGTAGTAATACAAGAACAGTGGTAGTAAATACCGACAGTGAGAGTCAGTCAGCAAGTGTGGTAGTCGTTAGTAGTCGGTAGTGTGGTAGTAGTGGTAGTGTGGTAGTGTGGTGGTAGTAACTACTAGAACAGTGGTAGTAAATACGACAGTGTGAGTCCGTCAGCAAGTGTGGTAGTAGTGGTAGTAGTGTGGTGAGTTTTTAGTAGTGGTAGTTTACTGTGGTCGTAGTGGCTGGTAAGTAACTACAAGAACAGTGGGGGTAGTAAATTCCGACAGGAGAGTCAGTCAGCAAGTGTGGTAGTAGTGGTGGTAGTTACTAAAGAACGTGGTAGTTAAATACCGACAGGTGAGAGTCAGTCAGCAAGTGTGGTAGTAGTAGGTAGTGTGGTATAGTTGGTTAGTGGGTAGTAGTGGTAGTGTGGTAGTAGTTGTGGTAGTAACTACAAGAACAGTGGTAGTAAATACCGACAGTGAGAGTCAGTTCAGCCCCAAAAAAGTGTGGGTAGTAGTGGTAGTGTGGAGTAGTGGTAGAGTGGTAGTAGTGGTGGTAGTAACTAAAGAAACTGTGGTAGTAAATACCGACAGTGAGAGCAGTCAGGGGGGGGGCAAGTGTGGTAGTAGTGGTGTGTGGTAGTAGTTGGTAGTGGTGGTAGTAGTGGTGGTAGTTAAACTCCCAAGAAACAAGTGGTAGTAAATACGACCGTGCGAGTCAGTCCAGCAAGTGTGGGTAGTCAGTGGTAGTGTGTAGTAGTGGTAGTGTGGTAGTGTGGTGGTAGTAATACAGGAACAGTGGTAGTAATTTACCGACAGTGAGAGTCAGTCCGCAAGTGTGGTTGTAGTGGTAGAGTGGTCTAGTAGATGGTAGTGTGGCAGTAGTGGGTGGTTAGTAAAACAAGAACAGTGGTAGTAAATACCGACAGTGTGAGTCAGTCAGCAAGTGTTGGTTGTATGGTGGTAGTAACTACAGAACAGTGGTAGTAAATACCGACAGTGATGAGAGTAAGTCTAGCAAGTGTGGTCGTAGTTGGTAGTGTGGTAGTTAGTGGTTGGTAGTAACTACAAGAACAGTGGTAGTTAAATACCGACAGTGAGAGTCAGTCAAGCAAAGCGTGGTAGTGTGGTGGTAGGTAAATTACAAGAACAGTGGTGTAATACCGACAGTGAGAGTCATTCAGCAGTGTTTAGGTAGTAGTGGTAGTGTGGTAGTAGTGGTAGTGTGGTAGGTAGTGGTGGTAGTAAACTACAGAACAGTGGTCGTAAATACCGACAGGAGAGTCAGTCAGCAAGTGTGGTAGTATTGGTAGTGTGGCTAGTAGTGGTAGTGTGGTAGTTAGTTGTGGTAGTAACTACAAGACAGTGGTAGTAATACCGACAGTGAGAGTCAGTCAGCAAGTGTGGTAGTAGTGGTGTGTGGTACGTGTGGTAGTGTGGTAGTAGTGGTAGGTGGTAGTTGGTGGTAGTAACACAAGAACCAGTGGTAGTAAATACCGACAGTGAGAGTCAGTCAGCAAGTGTCTTAAGGTTTAATGATTCATTGGGAAGGCATGTTGTGAAACAACCACCACTGTTGTTGTTGTTGTTGTTGCTACTGTTGCTGTCGTTCTTACTGTTGTTGTTACTGGTTGTTATCGTTGTTGCTGCTGCTTTGTGTTGTTGTTACTGATGTTGTTGCTGCTGCTTGTGTTGTTGTTACTGTTGTTGTTGCTGATGCTTTGTGTTGTTGTTACTGGTTGTTGTTGTTGTTTGCTTGCGGCTGCTTGGTTGTTGTTATGTTGTGTTAGTTGCTGCTTCTTGTGTTGTTGTTACTGTTGTGTTGCTGCTGCTTGTGTTGTTGTTACTGTTGTTGGTTGTTGCTGCTGCTGCTTGTGTTGTTTTTATGTTGTTGTTGTTGCTGCTTGTGATGTTGTTACTGTTGTTTGTGTTGCTGCTGCTTGTGTTGGTTGTTACTGTTGTTGTTGGCTGCTGGATTGTGTTGTTGTTATGTTGTTGTTGCTTGCTGCTTTGTGTTGTTGTTACGTTGTTGTTTGTGGCTGCTTGTGTTTGTTACTGTTGTTGTTGCTGCTGCTTGTGGTCGTGTTACTGTTGTTGTTGTTGTTTGTGCTGCTTGTGTTGTTGATTATGTTGTTGTTGTTGCTGCTGCGTGGGTTGTTGTACTGTTGTTGTTGTTGCTGCTGCCTGCTTGATGGTTGTTGTTCTGTTGCTGTTGCTGCTGCTGCTTGTGTTGTTGTTACTGTTGTTGTGTTGTGGTGCTGCTTGTGTTGTTGTTACTGTTGTTGTTGTTGAGCGCTGCTTGTGTTGTTGTTACGTGTGTTTTTGCTGCTTCTGCTTGTGTTGTTGTTACTGTTGTTGTGTTGATGCTGCTGCTGGTGTTGTTGTTGTTATGTTTGTTAGTTGTTGCTGCGGCTGCTTGTGTTGTTGTTACTGTTTTTGTGGTTGTGTTGCTGCTGCTTGTGTTGTAGTTACTGTTTGTTGTTGTTGCTGCTGCTTGTGTTGTTGTTACAGTAGTTGTAGTTGCTGCTGCATGTAGTTTTGTTGTTCTGTTGTTTGTGGTTGCTGCTTGCTTGTGTTGTGGTTGTTGTTGTGGTGCTGCTGCTTGGTTGTTGATGATGTTGTTGTTGCTGCTTGTGTTGTTGTTACTGTGTTGTTGTTGCTTGTTGTGTTGTTGTTGTTGTTGCTGCTGATTGTGTTTGTTTGTTACTGTTGTTGTTGTTGCTGTTGTGTTGTTGTTTACGTTGTTGTTGTTGCTTCTTGTGTTGTTGTTAATGTTGTTGTTGCTGCTGCTTGTTGTTGTTGTTAACTGTTTTTGTGTTGCTGCTGTTGTGTTGTTGTTACGGTTGTTGATGTTGCCTGCTTGTGTTGTTGTTACTGTTGTTGTTGCTTGCTGCTTGTGTGTGTTGTTACGTTGTTTTGCCTGCTGCTTGTTTTGTTGTTACTGTATGTTGTTGTTGCTGCTTGTGTTGTTGTTACTGTTGTTGTTGTTGCTGCTTGTGTTGTTGTTACTGTTGTATGTTGCTGCTTGTGTAGTTGTTACTGTTGTTTGTTGCTGCTGCTTGTGTTGTTGTTCCTTATGTTATCGTTGCTGCTGTTGTGATGTTGATTTTATGTTGTTGTTGCTGCTGCTCGCTTGTGTTGTTGTTACTGGTATGTTATCATTGCTGCTGCTTGGTTGTTGGTTACTGTTGTTGCTGTACTGCTTGTGGTTGTGTTACTAGTTGTTGTTGTTGCTGCTGCTTGTGTTGTTGTGTACGTTGTTGTTGTTGCTGCTTGTGTTGTTGTTACTGTTATTGTTGCATGCTGCTGCTTGTGTTGTTGTTACTGTTGTTATCGTTGCTGCTTAGTGTTTTGTTACTGTTATTGTTGCTGCTGCTTGTGTTGTTGTTATGTGTTATTGTTGCTGCTTGTGTTGTTGTTACTGTTGTTGTTGGTTTTGTGCCTTGTGTTGATTGTTTACTGTTGTTGTTGTTGCTGCTTGCTTGTGTTGTTGTTACTCCGTTGTTGTTGTTGTTGCTTGCTGCTTGTGTTGTTGTTACTGTTGTTGTTGTTGCTGCTGCTTGTGTTGTTGTTACTGTTGTGTTGATGCTGCTTGTGTTGTTGGTTTACTGTTGTTGTTGTTTTTGCTGTGCTTGTGTTGTTTGTTATGTTGTTGTTGTTGCTGCTGCCAGGCTTGAGTTGTTGTTACTGTTGTTGTTGTTGTTTCTGCTGCTTGTGTTTTTGTTCTGTTGTTGTTGTTGTTGCTGCTGCTAGTGTTGTTGATCTGTTGTTGTTGTAGTGCTGCTTGTGATTGTTGTTACTGTTTGTTGTGGTTGACTGTGTTGTGTTGTGTTACTGGGTGTTGTTTGTTGCTGCTGGTTGTGTTGTTGTTACACTTGTTGTTGCTGCTGCTTGTGATGTTGTTACTGTTGTTGTTGTTTGCTGCTTGTGTTGGTTGTTACTGTTGTTGTTGTTGCTGCTGCTTGTGTGTGTTACTGTTGTGTTGTTTGCTGTGCTTGTGTTGTAGTTACTGTTGTTATGGTTGCTGTTGCTTGTGTTGTTGTAACTGGTTGTAGTTGTGCTGCTGCTTGTGTTGTGGTTACTGTTGTTGTTGTTGCTGCTGCTTGTGTTGTTTTTTACTGTATTGTTGCTGTGCTTGTGTTGTTGTTACTGTTGTTGTTGCTGCTGCTTGTGTTGGTTGTGTTACGTTGTTGTTGCTGCTGCTGCTTGTGTTGTAGTTACTGTTGTTGTTGTTGCTGCTGCTTGTGTTGTTGTTACTGTTTGTTGGTTGCTGCTGCTTGTGTTGTTGTTACTGTTGTTGTTGTTGGATGTTGTGTTGTTGTTACTCCGTTGTTGTTGCTGCTGTGGTGTTGGTGTTTCTGTTGTTGTTGTTTGTTGTGATGACTTGTGTTGTTGTTACTGTTGTTGTTGTTTGCTGCTGCTTGTGTTGTTGTTATGTTGTTGTTGCTGCTGCTTGTGTTGTTGTACTGTTATGGTTGTTGCTGCTGCTTGTGTTGTTGTTACAGTTGTTTGTTGCTGCGGCTGCTTGTTGTTTGTTGTTTTACTGTTGTTGTTGTTGCTGCTGCTTGTGTTGTTGTTACTGTTGTTGTTGTTGCTGCTGCGTTGTGTTGTTGTTACTGTTGTTGTTGCTGCTGCTTGTGTTCGTTGTTACGGTTGTTGTTGTTTGTTGTTGCTTGTGTTGTTGTTAACTGTTTGTTGTTGCTGCTGGCTTGTGTTGTTGTTACTGTTGTTGTTGTTGTTGCTGCCTGCTTGTGTTGTTGTTACTGTTGTTGTTGTTGCTGCTCTGCTTGTGGTCTTGTTGTAACTGTTGTTGCTGCTGCTTTTGTTGTTGTTTACTTTTGTTTGTTGTTGCTGCTGCTTGTGTTGTTGTTACTGTTGTTGTTGCTGCTGCTGCTTGTGATGTTGTTTCTGTTGTTGATGTTGCTGCTGCTTGTGTTGGTTGTTTACTTGTTGTTGTTGTTTGCTGCTGCTTGTGTTGTTGTTACTGTTGTTGTTGCTGCTGCTTGTGTTGTTGTTAATGTTGTTTATTGTTGCTGCTGCTTGTGTTGTTGTTACTGATGTTGTTGGTGCTGCTGTTGTGTTGATGTGTTACTGTTGTTGTTGCTGCTGCTTGTGTTGTTGTTACTGTTGTTGTTGTTGCTGCAGCTTGTTGTTGTTACTGTTGTTGTTGTTTGCTGCATGCTTGTGTTGTCTTGTTACTGTGTTGCTAGCTGCTTGTGATGTGTGACTGTTGATGTTGTTTGCTCTGTTGGTTGTTGTTATGTTGTTGTTGCTGCTGCTGCTTGTGTTGTGTTACTGTTGTTATTGTAGCTGCTGCTTGTGTTGTTGTTACTGTTGTTGCGCTGCTTGTGTTGTTGTTACTGTTGTTGTTGCGCTAGCTGCTTGTGTGTGTCTGTTTAAATATTGTGTGTATTGCTTATCATGCTCCGCACGCTCGCTTGTGTTGTTCGTCCCGTCACATGTGTTCCGTGTTGCTGCTGCTTGTGTTGTTGTTTACTGTTGTGTTGGTGCTGCCTCTTGTGTTGTTGTATATGTTGTTGTTGTTGACTGTGCTTGTGTTGGTTGTTACTGTTGGTTGTTTGTGACTGACTGCTTGTGTTGTTGTTCGTTGTTATTGTTTGCTGCTGCTGTTGTGTGTTTGTTACTGGTGTTATTGTTGCTGCTGCTGCTTGTGTTATTGTTACTGTTATTGTTGTTGCTGCTGCCTTGTGTTGTTGTTACTGTGTTGCTGCTTGCTTGATGTTGTTACTGTTGTTGTTGTTGCGCTGCTTGTGTTGTTGATACTGTTGTTTATTGTTGCTGCTGCTGCTTGTGTTGTTGTTACTGTTATTGTTGTTTGCTGCTGCTTGTGTTGTTGGTCTGTTGTATTGTTGCTGCTGCTTGTGTTGTTGGTTACTGTTGTTGTTGTTTGCTGCTTGTGTTGTTGTTGGCCGCTGCTTAGTGTTGTTGTAGTTGACTGCTTGTGTTGTTGTTGTGCTGCTTGTGTTGTTGTTGTTGCTGCGTGTGTTGTTTGTTGCTGCCGCTAGTGTTGTTGTTGTTGCTGCTTGTGTTGTGTTGCTGCTGCTTGTGTTGTAGTTGCTGCTGCTTGTGTTGTTGTTGTTGCTGCTTGATTGTTGTTGTTGTGTTGCTGCTGTGCTTGTGTTGTTGTTATGTTGTTGTTGTTGCTGACTGCTGCTGCTTGTGGGTTGTTGATGATGTGCTGCTGCTTGGTTGTTGTTGTTGTTGCTGCTGCCTGCTTGAGTTGTTGTTACTGTGTTGTTGCTGCTGCTGCAGCTTGTGTTGCTGTTGGTTGTTTTGCTGCTGCTGCTTGTGTGTTGTTACTGTTGTGTTGTTGTGCTGTGCTTGTTGGTTGTTGTTCCTGTGTTGTCGTTGCTGCTGCTGCTTGTTGTTGTTGTTGTTGTTGTTGTGTTGTTTGTGCTGCTGTCTGTGTGTGTTACTGTTGTTGTTGTTGCTGCTGCTTGTGTTGTTGTTACTGGTGTTGTTGCTGTGCTCTGTTGTGTTGTTGTTACTGTTGTTGTTGCTGCTTGTGGTTACTGTTATTGTTGCTGCTGCTGCTTGTGTTGTTGTTGTTGTTGCTGCTGCTGCTTGTGTTGTGTTACTGTTGTTGTTGTTGTTGCTGCTTGTGTTGTTGTTAATGTTGTTGTTGTTGCTGCCTGCTTGTGTTCGTTGTTACTGTTGAAGTTGCTGCTGCTTGTTGTTGCTGTATGTTGTTATTGTTGTTGCTGCTTGTGTTGTTGTTACTGTTGTTGTTGCTGCTGCTTGTGTTGTTGTTACTGTGTTTATGTTGTTGCGCTGCTTGGTGTTGATGTTTACATGTTGTTGTTGCTGCTGCTTGTGTTGCTGTTTACTGTTGTTATTGTTGTTGCAGCTTGTGATGTTGTTACTGTTGTTGTTTTGCTGCTGCTGCTTGTGTTGTTGTTATGGTTGTTGTTGTTGCTGCTCCCCCCCCGCCATTGTGTTGTTGTTTACTGTTTGTTGTTGATTGCTGCTGCTTGTTGTTGTTACTGTTGTTTGTTGTTTCTGCTGCTGCTTGTGTTTTGGTTGTTGTTGCTGCGGCTGCTTGTGTTGTTGTTACTGTTGTTGTTGTTGCTGCTGCTGCTTGAGTTGTTGTTTGTTGTATTTGCTGTGCTGCTGCTTGTGTTGTTGTTGTTGCTGCAGCTGCTTGTGTTGTTGTTGTTGTTGCATGCTTTTTTTTTTTTTTTGCTTGGGTTGTTTTTACTGTTGTTGTTGCTGCTGCTGCTTGTGTTGTTGTTGTTGTGCTGCGCTGCCTGTGTTGTTGTTGTTGTTGCTGCTGCTGCTTGTGTTGTTGTTACTGGTTGTTGTTGCTGCGCTGCTTGTGTTGTTGTTGTTGTTGCTGCGGTGCTTGTGTTGTTGTTGTTGCAGCTGCTGCTTGTGTTGTTGTTGTTGTTGCTGCTGCTGCTTGTGTTGTTGTTACTGTTGTTGTTGCTGCTGCTGCTTGTGTTGTTGTTACTGTTGTTGTGCTGCTTGTGATATTGTACTGTTATTGTTGCTGCTGCTTGTGTTATGTTAGTTACTGTATTTGTTGCTGCTGCTTGTGTTGTTGATACTGTTGTTGTTGAGATGTGGGTTGTTACTGTTTATTGTGCTGTGGTGTTGTAGTTACTGATATTGTTGTGTTGCTTGTGTTTTGTTTTTGTTACTGTTGTTGTTGACTGCTGTTGTGTTGTTGTTACTGTTGTGGTTGTGCTTGTGTCTTGTTGTTACTGTTATTGTTGCTGCGTTGGTGTTGAGTTACTGTTATTGTTGCTGTTGCCTTGTGTTTGTGTTACTGTTGTAGTTGCTGTGCTTGTGTTGTTGTTACTGTTGTAGTTGCGCTGGCTTGTGTTGTTGTGACTGTTGTTACTGTGTTGTGTTGTTGTTGTATCTTATTGTTGGGCTGCATGCTTGTGTTGTTGTTACTGTTTGTTGTTGTTGGCTGCTTGTGTTGTTGTTACTGTTGTTTGTTGTTGTTGCTTGTGTTGTTGTTACTGTTGTTGGTTGCTGCCTTGTAAGTTGTTTTTTACTGCTGCTTGTGTTGTACTGTTTTTGTTGCTGTTTTGTTGTGTTTGTATGTTACTGTTGTTCTTGCTGCTGATTTGTGTTGTTGTTACTGTTGCTCTGTTGTGCTGCGTGTGTTGTTGTTATGTTATTGTCCTGCTGCTTGTGTTGTTGTTACTGCTGCTTGTGTTATTGTTATGTTAATGTTGTGCTGCTTGTGTTGTTGTTACTGTTATGTTGACCTGCTGCTTGTGTTGTTGTTATGTTGTTGCTGCTGCTTTGTTTTAGTGTTACTGTTGTTATGGTTGCTGCTGCTTGTGTTGTTGTTACTTGGTTGTTGTTGTTGCTGCTGCTTGTGTTGTTGTTACTGTTGTTGTTGTTGCTGCTGTTGTGTTGTTGTTACTGTTGTTGTTGTTGCTGCTGCTTGTGTGGTTGTTACTGTTGTTGTTTGCTGCTGCTTGTGTTGTTGTTACTGTGGTTGTTGCTGCTGCTTGTGTTGTTGTTATTTTGTTGTTGTGTGCTTGTGTTGTTGTTACTGTTGTTGTTGGCTGCTGCTTGTGTTGTTGTTACTGTTGTTGTTGTTGCTGCTGCTTGTGTGTTGTTGTGTGTTGTTTGTTGTTGCTGCTGCTTAGTGTTGTTGTTACTGTTGTTAATGTTGCTGCTGCTTGTGTTGTTGTTACTGTTGTTGTTGTTGCTGCTGCTTGTGTTGTTGTTACTGTTGTTGTTTGTTGCTGCTGCTTGTGTTGGTTGTCTGTTGTTGTTGTTGCTGCTGCTTTGTGTTGTTGTTCTGTTGTGTTGTTGTTGCTGCTGTTGTGTTGTTGTTACAGTTTTTGTTGTTGCTGCTGCCTTGTGTTGTTGTTACTGTTGTTGTTGTTGTTTGTGATGTTGTGTTGTTGTTACTGTTGTTTATTGTTGCTGCTGCTGTGTTGTTGTTACTGTTGTTGTTGTTGCTGCTGCTTGTGTTGTTTTTACTGTTGTTGTTGTTGCTGCTGCTTGTGTTGTTGTTTACTGTTGTTGTTCTTGCTGTGCTTGGTGTTGTTGTTACTGTTGTGTGGTTGTTGCTGCTGCTTGTGTTGTTGTTACTGTTGTTGTTGTTGCTGCTGTTGTGTTGTTGTTACTGGTTGTTTGTTGTTGCTGCCTGCTTGTGTTGTTGTTCTGTTGTTATTGTTGCTGCTGCTTGTGTTGTTGTTATGTTGTTATTGTTGCTGTGCTTGTGTGTTGTTACTGTTGTTGTTGTTGCTGTGCTTGGTTGTTGTTACTGTTGTTGTTGTTGCTGCTGCTTGTGTTGTTGTTACTGTTGTTGTTGTTGCTGTGCTTGTGTTGTTGTTACTGTTGTTGTTGCTGCTGCTGCTTGTGTTGTTGGTTTGTTACGGTTGTTGTTGTTGCTGCTGCTTGTGTTGTTCTTACTGTTGTTGTTGTTGCTGCTTGTGTTGTTGTTACTGTTGTTATTGTTGCTGCTTCTGCTTGTGTTGTTGTTACTGTTGTTGTTGTTGCTGCTGCTTGTGTTGTTGTATTACTGTGTTGTTGCGCTGCTGCTTGTGTTGTGTTAATGTTGTTGTTGTTGCTGCTGCTTGTGTTGTTGTTACTGTTGATTGTTTGATGCTGCATGCTTGTGTTGTTGTTACTGTTGTTATTGTTGCTGCTGCTTGTGATTGTTGTTACTGTTGTTGTAGCTGTTGGCTGCTGCTTGTCGTTGTTGTTACTGTTGTTGTTGTTGCTGCTGCTCGTGTTGTTGTTACTGTTGTTGTTGATGCTGCTTGTGTTGTTGTTGCTGGCTGCTTGATTGTTGTTGTTGTTGCTGCATTGTGTTGTTGTTACTGATGTTGTTGTGCTGCTATGTGTTGTTGTTTATTTTTTTTTTTTTTTGCTGCAGCTTTTGTTGTTGTTGCTGCTGCTGTGTGTTGTTGTTGTGGTTGTAGTGCGGTTGTTTGTGTAGTTGTTACTGTTGTTGTTATTGCTGCTGCTTGTGTTGTTGTTACTGTTGTTGTTGTTGCTGCTGCTGCTGCTTGTGTCTTGTTGTTGTTGTGCTGTGTTGTGTTGTTGTTGTTGGTGTTGTGCTGCAGCTTGATGTTGTTGTTACTGTTGTGTTGTTGCTGCTGCTGCTTGTGTTGTTGTTGTTGTTGTTGCTGCTGCTGCTTGTGTTGTTGTTGTTGTTTGTTGCTTGTGTTTTTCTGCTTGGTGTGTTGTTTATTGTTGTGTTGTTGCTGCTGCTGCTTGTGTTGTTGTTACTGTTGTTTTCTGTTGTTGTTGCGCTGCTTGTGTTGTTGTTGTTGTTGTGCTGCTGTGCTTGTGTTGTTGTTCACTGTTGTGTTATGTTGTTGCTGCTGCTTGTGTATGTTGTTACTGTTGTTGTTTTGTTGCTGCCTGCTTGTGTTGTTGTTACTGTTGTTGTTGTTTGCTGCTGCTTGTGTTGTTGTTACTGTTTGTGTTGTTGTTGCTGCTTCTTGTGTTGTTGTTTTTGTTGGTGTTGTTGCTGCTGCTGCTTGTGTTGTTGTTACTGTTGTTTGTTGTTTGCTGCTGCTTGTGTGTTGTTACTGTTGTTGTTGTTGCTGCTGCTTGTTGTGTTGTTACTGTTTGTGTTGTTGTTGCTGCTCGGTTGTGTTGTTGTTACTGTTGTGTTGTTGTTACAATGTTGTGTTGTTGCTGCTGCTGCTTGTGTTGTTGTTGTTGTTGTTGCTGCTGCGTTTGTGTTGTGTATGTTTGAGTTGTTGTTGTGTGTTGATGTTGTTGTTACTGTTGTTGTTGTTGCTGCTGCTTGTGTTGTTGTACTGTTGTTGTTGTTGCTTGCTGCTTGTGGTGTTGTTACTGTTGTTGTTGTTGCTGCCTCTTGTGATGTTGTTACTGGTGTTGTTGTTGCTGTGTTGTGTGTTGTTACTGTTGTTGTTGTTGCAGCTGCCTGTTGTTGTTGTTGTTACTGTTGTTGTTGATTGCTGCTGCTGCTTGTGATGTTTGTACTGTTGTTGTTGTTGCTGCTGCTGACTTGTGTTGTTGTTACTGTTGTTGTTGTTGCTGCTGCTGCTTGTGTTGTTGTACTGGTTGTGGTTGTTGTTTGCTGTGCTGCTTGTGTTGTGTTGTTGTTCGCTGCAGTGCCTTGTGTTGTTGTTGGTGTTGCTGCTGCTGTTGTGTTGTTGTTGTTGCTGCTTGGCTGCTTGTGTTGTTGTTTTCGCTTGCTGCTGTGCTTGTGTTGGTGTTAGCTGTTGTTGGGCTGCGCTGTTGTGTTGTTGTTGTTGGTGCTGCTGCTGCTCTGTGTTGTTGTTGTTGCAGCTGTGCTTGTGTTGTTGTTGTTGTTGCTGCTGCTGCGGGTGTTGTTGTTACTGTGTTGTTGTGCTGCTGCTTGTGTTGTTTGTTGTTGTTGCTGCTGCGCTTGTGTTGTTGTTACTGTTGTTGTTGTTGCTGCTGCTTTGTTGTTGTTGTTGTTGCTGCTGCTGCTTGTGTTGTTACTGTTGTTGTTGTTGCTGTGCTGTGTTGTTGTTACTGTTGTTGTTGTTGCTGCTGTATTGTTCGTTTTGTTTTCTGTTATGTTGCTGCTGCTTGTGTTGTTGCTAACGGTTATTGTTTGCTGTTGCTAGAGTTTATGTTACTGTTGTTGTTGCTGCTGCTTGTGGTTGTTTACTGTTGTTGTTGCTGCTTGTGTTGTTGTTACTGTTATTTGTTGCTGCTGGTGTTGTTGTTACTGTTATTGTTGCGTTGCTTGTGCTTTTGTTATGTTGTGATGCTGCTGCTGGTGTTGTTGTTCTGTTGTTTTGCTGCTGCTTGTGTTGTTGTTATGTTGTTGTTGCTGTGCTGCTTGTGTGTTGTTCATGTTATTGTTGCTGATGGTGTTGATGTTTACTGTAATTGTTGCTGTAGCTTGTGCTTATGTTATGTTGATGTTGCGCTGTTGTGTTTTTGTTACTGTTGTTGTTGTGCTGTTGTGTTGTTGTTTACTGTTGTTGATTGCTGTGCTAGAGTTGTTGTTATGCTGCTTGTGTAGTTATGTTTTTGTTGCTGTTGCTGTGTTGTAGTTACTGTTGTTCTTGCTGCTGTTGTGTTGTTGTACTGTTGTTGTTGCTGTGCTAGTGTTGTTGTTACTGTTGTTGTTTTTGCTGCTGCTTGTGTTGTTGGTTTACTGCTGCTTGTGTTATTGTTACTCTTATTGTTGCTGCTGCTTGTGTTGTTGTTACTGTTATTGTTGCTGCTGCTGTTGTGTTGTTGTTCCTGTTGATGCTGTGCTGCTGCTTGTGTGGTTGTTACTGTTGTTGTTGCTGCTGATGTTGTGTTGTTGTTACTGTTGTTGCTGCTTGCTGTCTGTTGTGTTTGTGTTCTACTGTTGTTGCTGCTGCTTGTGTTGTTACTGTAGTTGTTGTTGCGCTGCTTGTGATTGTTGTTATGTTGTTGTTGCTGCTGCTGCTTGTTGTGGTAGTTAACTGTTGTTGTTGCTGCCGCTGCGTGTGTTGTTGTTACTTTTGTTGTTGTGCTGTTTGTGTTGTTGTTATGTTGTTGTTGTTGCTTGCTGCTTGTGTGTTGTTACTGTGGTTGTTGTTGCTGCTGCTTGTGTGGTTGTTACTGTTGTTGTTGCTGTGCTGTTATGCAGTTATTATTATTGCTGTGTTTTCTACTGTTGTTACTGCTGCTAGCAGGGAAGTAGCAACGTAAACGTGATAGTAGGACAAAAAAACAGGGTTTGAAGTGAACTAAAAACAATAGCTGTAGTGGAACAGAAAATGTAGTTGTTAGTGAACAAATAAACATGGTTGTTAGTGAAACAGAAAGGAATCGTAGTGAACGAAACGTAGCTGTAGATGAACAGAAAACGTCGCTGTAGAGAACAGAAAACGTAGCTGTAGTGACAGAAAAGGTATCTGTAGTGACAGAAAAACGTCGCTGTAGTGAACAGAAACGTAGCTGTAGTGAACAGAAAACGTATCTGTAGTGAACAGAAAACGTTATCTGATAAGTTGAACAGAAAAGTAGCTGTAGTGAACAGAAAACGTATCTGTACGTGAACAGAAAACCGTCGCTGTAGTGAACAGAAAACGTAGCTGTAGTGAACAGAAAACCGTAGCTTGTAGTGAACAGGAAAACGTAGCTGTAGTGAACGAAAGATACTCCTGTGAAAATTAATCCAAAATTTAAAAACCATGTTTTCAACAAAAGGAAGTTCAAGGAAACAGAAACATGGATATTTAGAGAATTATAAAAAAAAACAGCTTAAGGAGAGAGAAAAACGGAGGATGTAGGCCAACAGAAAACAGTGACTTACGGCAACAGAAAACAAGGGTTTAATAAACAGAAAACGAGGATTTAGAGAAAGAAAGAAAAAACGCGGATATACGAAAACAAATAAAGAGTATCTGGTAAACAGAAATGAGTACCGTGTTAGAAAACAATGATTCGAGGTTTTATCAATAGACAATAAGGGTTATAGAATAAAAAACGAGGATTTCATCAACAAAAAACGAAGTATTAATGAAACAGAAAACGAGTATTTATGCAACACAAACTTGGATTTAATCAACAGAAAACGAGAATTTCGTCAACAGAAAACGAGAATTTAAGGAATAAAAAACGAGTATTTAATCAACAAAAAACGAGTATTTAAGAAAGAGAAAACGAGTTTTTATGTAACACGAACTTGGATTTAGTCAACAGAAAACGTCAGCAGAAAATGAGTATTTATGCAATAGAAAACGGGTATTTATGCAACAGAAAACGAGGATTTGGTCAACAGGAAGCGATGATTTAGTGAATAGAAAACGATGATTCAGTCAACAAAAAATGAGGATTTAGTCATCAGAAAATGGATATTTAGGCAACAGAAAATGAGGATTCAGTGTAAAACCTGAGGCATCAATAAACATTTCGTTAAAAATTTCATGACCATCAAGAATAATTTTCTACACACACACACACACACACACACACACACACACACACACACACACACACACACACACACACACACACACAGACACACACACACACACACATACACACACACACACACAGACACACACACACACACACACACACACACACACACACACACACACACACACACAGATGTCAGGAAGTAGATAGTCTAGCAAGTGACGTAGTGGAGGCAGGAACTATACATAGTTTTAAGATGAGATTTGACAAAGCTTATGGAGCAGGGAGAGGGAGGACCCAGTAGCGGCCAGTGAAGAGGTGGGGCCAGGAGCTGAGTCTCGACGAAATTAGGTGAGTACAATTTGGTGAGTATGCACACACACATGTGCACACACACACACAACCTACTAGAGTTTTATGACAAGGTGACAGAAGTAAGACAAGAGAGAGAGGGGTGGATCGACTGCATTTTTTTGGACTGCAAGAAGGCCTTCGACACAGTTCCTCACAAGAGGTTACTGCAAAAGCTAGAGGATCAGGCACAAACAACAGGAAAGGCACTGCAATGAATCAGAGAATACCTGACAGGGAGAGAACAACGAGTCATGGTACGTGACGAGGTGTCAGAGTGGGCACCTGTGACAAGCGGGGTTCCACAGGGGTCAGTCCTAGGACCTGTGCTGTTTTTGGTATACGTGAACGACATAACGGAAGGGATAGACTCAGAAGTGTCCTTCTTTGTAGATGATGTGAAGTTAATGAGAAGAATCAAATCGGACGAGGATCAGGCAGGACTACAAAGAGACCTGGACAGGCTACAAGCCTGTTCCAGCAACTGGCTCCTTGAGTTTAACTCTGCCAAATGCAAAGTCATGAAGATTGGGGAAGGGCAAAGAAGACTGCAGACACAATATAGTTTAGATGGCCAAAGACTGCAAACCTCACTCAGGAAAAAAGATCTGAAGGTGAGTATAACACCGAGCATATCTCCTGAGGCGCACATCAATCAAATAACTGCTGCAGCATACGGGCGCCTGGCAAACCTACGGATAGCGTTCCGATACCTCAGTAAGGATTCGTTTAAGACTCTGTATACCATCTACGTCAGGCCCATACTGGAGTATGCAGCACCAGTTTGGAATCCACACCTAGTCAAGCACGTCAAGAAATTAGAGAAAGTGTAAAGGTTTGCAACAAGACTAGTCCCAGAGCTACGGGGATTGTCCTACGAAGAAAGGTTGAGGGAAATCGGCCTGACGACACTGGGTCAGGGGAGACATTATAACGACATATAAAATACTGCGCGGAATAGACAAGGTGGACAAAGACGGGATGTTCCAGAGATGGGACACAGACACAAGAGGTCACAATTGGAAGTTGAAGACTCAGATGAATCAAAGGGATGTTAGGAAGTATTTCTTCAGTCATAGAGTAGTCAGGCCATGGAATAGCCTAGAAAGTGACGTAGTGGAGGCAGGAACCATACATAGTTTTAAGGTGAGGTATGATAGAGCTCATGGGGCAGGGAGAGAGAGGACCTAGTAGCAATCAGCGAAGAGGCGGGGCCAGGAGCTATGACTCGACCCCTGCAACCACAAACAGGTGAGCACACACACACATAAGTAACTTTATCAGGTATACACAAATACATCTTTACGTTATCCAAAAAAACATGAAAAAAACATTATCAGTCATGAGGTCATTTTTGTTCAGTTATTTACTGGAACAAACAAGAACAAACTTAAAGAAAAACAGGAAAAAAACAATAATAGTCATGACGATGTTTTTCAGTGTTTTTGTTGTGATTTTACATTATTTTTGTAACTTACGGTGTTTTTGTACTGCTTTTATTGTGTTTGTTCAGTTATTGGAACAAACTAACGTAAAAGAAAACGAGAATAAAACAAAACACTATCAAATAAATAAATCATGAGCTGAATTTGTGTTCAGTTACGCACTAGAATAAACAATAACAAACTAACGTAAAGAAAACCAGGATAAAAATTAAGGGTTGACTATATTATTTCGGAGTAAATTGCTTCACGGAACACGTTGTTAATTCAGGCTAATATTGCCTTGGGTAAATAATCAAGGATTCTTGCATTTATTCTGTGTAGTGCACCTGGAGGGTGTTTCGGGGGTCAACGCCCCCCGCAGCCTGGTCCATGACCAGGTCTTCCGGTGGATAACGACCTGATCAACCAGGCTCTCACTGCACTGGGTGAAGTTTGAGGAATAATATGCCCTTTCTGGTGCTGTTAAACTCTTATACGTTAGTTCTTCACTGAGAAGTGTGTGTATCTCAGTGTATATACGCTGAGAAGTGTATCTCAGTGTATATACGCTGAGAAGTGTATCTCAGTGTATATACGCTGAGAAGTGTATCTCAGTGTATATACGCTGAGGAGTGTGTATCTTAGTGTATATATGCTGAGAAGTGTGTGTATCTCAGTGTATATATGCTGAGAAGTGTGTGTATCTCAGTGTATATATGCTGAGAAGTGTGTGTATCTCAGTGTATATATGCTGAGAAGTGTATCTCAGTGTATATACGATGAAGATAAATGGCATAAAATAGCGACACGATGAAAAAATAAACACAACTGCTGTATAATGTGATCCTTTATTGACAACGTTTCGCCCACACAGTGGACTTTATCATGTCACAAACACATCTGTCATATTCATTTTGATGTAGGTTCACCAGGACGGTTCCTGACCCAGGTCTCCTCCATGTGGTGACCCGGTACTGGCTCCTGAAGGAATGTCTGAGTTTGTACTTGTGCAGTACCGTTTACAGCCCTATAATAATAATAATAATAATAATAATAATAATAATAATAATAATAATAATAATTCATTTCTACAAGTATATATTATACAGACCATAACTAACATCAATGACATACTAATATATAGAAAGCCGCTTGTTATGCTGAGCATTTCCCGCAAATTAGATCAGTTTTGTCATCGATACCATGCCTAACCCTTCTAGGGTAGGGTAGGTGCCTGAGCCCGAGCCTTTAGCTCACAAGACTGTCATTCCCATTAGCCCCCGTGGGGCGGGGATGGCAGACCAGAGAGGCCTAGCTTGTGGCTAGGCCTGGGGACAGTTGGTCCCAAAGATGAGGAGGTACTTGTGCCTCCTCCCATGGGAGACTTAGGTCTCAGACACTCCCTAAAGAGGGAGCCAAGGCCGGGCCACCACTTGGAAAAGGCCCGGGCCGGGAGAATACCGGCTAATCTTTAATAATAATAATAATCAGTTTTGTCCCGGGATGCGACCCACATTAGTCAACTAACACCCAGGGTAAACAGGGATAGAACATTAAAATGGTATAAAATACCGACAGATTGTTAGGTAATAATAAACAGGGATAGCAGGTGCCTTATGGAAACACGTCCCTAATATTTTCCAGCCGTACTGGAGATTCGAACTCCGGACCTCAGCGTGTGAGCTGAGTGCGCTAGTGATGGAGCTACCGGGCAGCTCTATGACAAGGGCACAGTGAGCCGTTTTTGTGTCAAGTAGAGTACTGCTTACAGCCTTGTGGCGGGGACAGCCCTATTACAAGGGCACGGTAAGTCTTTCGACTCCAATTGAGTTATTTCTGGCACTCAGGCCGCAGCGTGAGTGCCAGAACGACTCAGGAGATTCTCTTAGGGTGTGCCGAACACTTCACCTGGATGGAGATAAATGGTATAAAATACCGATACGATGGAAAAATAAGTACAAATGCAATATAATGCTATCCTTTATTGAGGACATCACCAGTAACAGACACCACAAGGTTCAATCCCCTGCAAGGGGTATACAAAATCCCTTGCAATGATTGCAACCAATTATACGTGGGCGAAACATCCAGAAACCTCCAAACACGTATTTCAGAACACCAGTACGCGGGCAGATCGGACGACTTAATAAGGAACGCTACATAACTATATGTTATCTTACATAACTACACCCACATCCGCCCGTTCCCTGGGGGTCCGTCTCAGAGCCAACCTACACAGTTATTTCCACCCAACTCTCCACCCTATAGATACTCAGGTATTATTCACCCAGGTAGATCTGTTTGTGTGGAAAAAGACACTTATGTACAGTTCAGGACATTTATTAAAGGAAACGTTTCGCCACGAGTGGCTTCTACAGTCCTAATACAGAGAAAACTAAGAAAACGCGTATATATAGTGGCAGGAGTCAGGTGAAGTGACGTGTGGGTAGAGGTGGTAGTAGTAGTAGTGGAACTAATGAGGTGAGACGGATGGCTAGAGAGGGACCTGTTGACATCATGTAACAGCAGTTTCCAGAATTGTTAATATCCTGTTGATTAGCAATTTTGAGATACTGTAACTACCGGATTTTTGCTTTATAATGCTACTGACAGCGATTAGTGCAGCTTCAGTGCATTTTCTCCGTCTTAAGTCGTCTTCTTTAATCACTAGTTTAGCTTCATTGAATTTCATGAGGTGTCCAACATCGTCTCTATGTTGAACACACGCGTTTTTGCGGTCATCATTTCTGCAAGCATTTATGTGTTCTCCTATCCTAATGTCCAGAGATCTGGCTGTTTCCCCTACATATACTTTGTCACACCCTCACATGGTATAGTGTAAATTCCTGCACTTGTGCCAGAATCATGCTTGGGTTTTTGTATCAGGTTCCTAATAGTAGTTGAAGAGCTGGTAGATATTTTAGCCAGTTTTCTGTCAAACATTTTTGAAACAATAGTGGCAACGTTGCTGACCGGTAAAACGATGTAACTTGGAGGCTTTTCTTCAACTTGATTGGTGATGGTCTTGTTGAGGATACGTGTCACACGTTTCCTGCAGTCACGTATGAAGTGTAGGGGAAAGTGTAGTGAACTAAAAGAGTTGGTGATGTACGTGCACTCTTCTTCGAGGAACTGCGGACTGGAAATTCTGTAGGCTCTCAGAAAGAAGCCAATAACTACCCCTCTTTTAGTTCTTTTAGTTTATACATTTCTTCTCTCACCATGACACCAGAACTAAAAGAGGGGTAGTTATTGCAGGAAACGTGCGACACGTATCCTCAACAAGACCAACACCAATCAAGTTGAAGAAAAGCCTCCAAGTTACATCGTTTTACCAGTCAGCAACTTTGCCACTAATGTTTCAAAAATGTTTGACAGAAAACTGGCTAAAATATCTACCAGCTCTTCAACTACTATTAGGAACCTGATACAAAAACCCAAGCATGATTCTGGCACAAGTGCAGGAATTTACACTATACCATGTGAGGGTGTGACAAAGTATATGTAGGGGAAACAGCCAGATCTCTGGACATTAGGATAGGAGAACACATAAATGCTTGCAGAAATGATGACCGCAAAAACGCGTGTGTTCAACATAGAGACGATGTTGGACACCTCATGAAATTCAATGAAGCTAAACTAGTGATTAAAGAAGACGACTTAAGACGGAGAAAATGCATAGAAGCTGCACTAATCGCTGTCAATAACACTATAAAGCAAAAATCCGATAGTTACAGTATCTCAAAATTGCTAATCAACAGGATATTACCAATTCTGGAAACTTCTGTTACATGATGTCAACAGGTCCCTCTCTAGCCATCCGTCTTACCTCCTTAGTTCCACTACTACTACTACCACTTCTACCCACACGTCACTTCACCTGACTCCTGCCACTATATATACGCGTTTTCTTAGTTTTCTCTGTATTAGGACTGAAGAAGCCACTCGTGGCAAAACGTTTCCTTTAATAAATGTCCTGAACTCTACATAAGTGTCTTTTTCCACATCTTGTCAGTATCACCATACCATTTCCTCAGATCTGTTTGTGACTTGATAAAGCCCACTGTGTGGGCGAAACGTTGTCAATTATTATTATAATCAATAAGAAGCGCTAAGCCACAAGGGCTATACAGCGCTGCAGGGTAGGGAAGGAAGCAAGGGTATTGGGTGGCAGAAGGGGGGAGGGATGATCAGTAGGTTACAGAAAACAGCGGGGCACGGGATAGTGTGGGGGTAGAGGGTAGCAAGAGATAGAGGTAGAAAGGGCTGAAGGTATCATCAGAGTTTGTGAAGTAAGTCAGTTGTTGTCAAAAAGTCAATGAGAGAGTCCGGATGAAAGGTGGGTCCACCAGCGAGAAGGGAAGATAAAGAGAGGGCAGCGGAGCGAGGACGACGTTGGAGGTAAATTCTGCGTGCTCCTTGATAACGTGGGCAGTCTAACAGAATGTGGCCGACCGATAATGGAACCTGACAATTCTCACAGAGAGGAGCAGGGCGCCTCTCCATGAGATATCCATGAGTAAGAAGAGTATGGCCAATGCGAAGATGGGAGAGAGTAGTCTCCCAACCTCGACACTGGTGACAAGAAGATGGCCAGTAACCTATACTCGGTTTAATAGACTGAAGTTTGTTACCGAGCAGAGTAGACCAACGTTGTTGCCAACGGGTGTGAAGGTGGGTAGCTATTGCAGCAAAATAGTCCGTAAATGGAACACCTCTATATGTAACTGGTAGGTCATGTACTGCTGACTGCGCAGCAGTGTCTGCCTGTTCATTGCCCTGTATGTCAACGTGACCAGGGACCCAACAAAAAACAATATCTTTATGTTTGGTAGAGATGCGGTGTAGACAAAGTTGGATACGGAGAACTAAGGTGTGAGGTGTATCAAATTTCTGTATAGCCTGTAAAGCACTAAGGGAGTCTGAGACAACCACAAATGATGACACAGGCATAAATGCAATACGGATAAGTGCTGCAAGGATGGCATACAATTCAGCAGTAAAAATACTAGCTGAAGATAGTAAATGCCCTCGTACGACGCTGTCCAGAAACACTGCTGCTAATCCTATGCCGTCAGAAGACTTAGAGCCATCTGTGTACACTGCAATGGCATGAGAATGAGAGTGGAAGTGGTCAAGAAAAAGAGAGCGGGAAGCTACCGTAGACAGTTGGGCTTTCGAGCAAGGGAGAGAGAAAGAACAGACTCGAACAGCTGGAACTTCCCAGGGGGGTAGGGAAAAGTGAGATGCTACATGAACATAGAAAGGTGGTAATTGAAGAGAAGACAAGAACGACTGTAGGCGAAGAGAGAAGGGACAGAGCAAACAGGGGCAGCGAACAAATAATGTCTACTAATATCGGTGACCATTCTATAAATGGAAGGAGTGTGGAGATCATGAGAGGGTACATAGTAGCAAAGGCAATGGGCATCACGGCGATCGGATAAGGATGGAATGTTCGCTTCTGCATAGAGGCTCTCAACAGGGGAAGAGTGAAGAGCACCAAGGCATAAACGTAATCCTTGGTGATGAATGGGGTTAAGGCTAGAGAGAGTAGCCAGAGAGGCCGCTGAATAGATCTGGTCACCATAATCAAGTTTCGATAAAATGAGGGTGGAATGTAGGCGAAGGAGAGTTCGACAAACAGCTCCCCATGAAAGATGAGCAAGGGTTTTAAGAATTTTCAAACGGCTGTGACAAGTTGCCTTCAGAGAGGTAATGTGAGGTTTCCAGGATAACCTACGGTCAAAGAGGCCTAGAAACCTGACTGTATCACGTTCAGGGATACGGGAGCCACAGAGGTACAAAGGATGATCGGAGATGACAGAGCGTCTAGTGAAAGTAATTTGGTGAGTTTTGGTACTGAAATATTTAAACCCATGTGTGGTGGCCCAATTGGAAACACAGTCGACCGCATGCTGGAGAGAAACTGTAATGAGGTGACAGTCAGCGCCTGCACAGGCAATAGCGAAGTCATCAACACAGAGTGAAGACCAAATATTGGATGGAAGACTAGAGGCCAAATCATTTATAGCAAGGAGAAAAAGTGTTGTGCTCAGAACACATCCCTGGGGGACACCTTCAGCTTGGATAAAGTCCGGGGAGAGCACATTATTAACCCGAACACGGAAATGTCTGTCAGTTAAAAAGTTCTTAAGGAAGGATGGTAGATTGCCTCGGAGGCCTAAGGAGTGGGCTTGAGCCAAAATATTATACCTCCAAGTTGTGTCATATTCCTTCTCAAGGTCAAAAAATATGGCAATAACTGAGTGGTTATTCGCAAAGGCATTACGAACATACGTATCCAAGCGTAGTAAGGGGTCTATGGTAGAACGTCCCTTATGAAAGCCATATTGACGAGTGGAGAGACTGTTGTGTGTCTCTAAATACCACACTAAACGTCTATTTACCAGGTGTTCCATCACTTTGCAAACTGCACTGGTAAGGGCAATGGGACAATAGTGGGAGGCTTCATGTCCCGTAGTACCCGGTTTGCGGAAAGGGAGAACAATGGCAGATTTCCACAGCTGTGGAAGAACTCCTTGTGACCCAATAAGATTGAAAAGGCATAATAGGACTGCAAGGGCTGACTGATGTAAATGTTGTAGCATACGAATATGAATGTCGTCGGGCCCAGCTGCTGATGATCAGCAAGCTGAGAGTGTTGCCTCCAGTTCCTGAAGTGTAAAAGGCACATTATACTGTTCTTCTCTGAGAGAAGAAAAGTCCAAGGGTGCTAACTCTCTGGCAGACTTCGGGGAAAGAAACGAGGGGCATAGATGGAGCCCCCTGAGAAATACGGACCAGATGATTGTCAATTTCATTGGCAACATCTAGTGGGTTTGCTATATCAACACCTGCAACCCGCAGAACAGGAGCCGGGTCAGGAGAATATTTACCACTCAGTTTTCGTACTTTTTTCCAGACTGCACTCATAGAGGAAGCAGAGGTGATGGTGGAGACAAAATCTCACTGGGCCAGCAAGTGCGTTTAGCGTCATGGATGACACGGCGAGCGATCGCACGCTTCTGTTTAAAATCAAGAAGTCTCTCCGTGGTTCTATTGTACCAGTACCTGCCCCACGCAGCGCGTTTCAAACGTACTGCACGAGCACAAGCAGGAGACCACCAAGGCACGCACTTCTGAGAATGCCTGCCCAAAGTTTGGGGTATAGAATGAGAAGCTGCGGTTAAAACGGAGGACGAGAAGAGGTGTAAAAGCTCATCAATGGAGGACGAAGAAGGAACCTCACTAAAAACAGATGTGAGTAAAGGTTCCAATTTGCCTTATCAAATTGCCAGCATGGGTTACGAAGAGGTGGTGAATATGAAGGGGAAGTAAGAATGATTGGGATATGATCACTGTCATGTAAATCCGGGAGAACAGACCAGGTGAAGTCTAATGCGGCGGAGGAAGAGCAGACTGAGAGATCGATGCAAGAGAGAGTACGAGTCCGAAAATCAAAATAGGTGTGAGTACCTGTATTTAAAACATGGAGGGGGTGGGTAGCAAGAAAAGCCTCTAACAGCTGAATGCCACGGGAATCACAGTGAGAATCCCCCCAGAGGAAATGATGGGCATTAAAATCGCCAAGTAACAGAAGTGGTGGCGGTAATGACGAAACAAGAAAGGCAATATCCAGGATAGATAATGCCTGAGAAGGAGAGAGATACAAAGAACAGAGTTTATACCACCTATGCAAGTGGATACGGGCTGCTGTGTAATGCAGCAAAGTACGAACAAATAGCTAATGATACAGAATATCAGTGTGTAGAAGAAGGGCACTTTCATTAAAGGTCCCATCAGGAAAAGGATCTGAAGAATACAATAAATTATAGCCTGAGATGCCATAGATAACAGCAGAGTGTAATTTTGGTTCCTGTAAGCAAACACCAACAGGGGAAAACTGGGAGAGCAACATCTGAAGCTCACCCCGATTACCCCTGAGGCCGCAAATATTCCACTGTAAATAGGCCATGACTGGCAACGATAAAGATACCTGAAATCCACATGTAAGGGTACCTATGGACTAGAGGGGTTGGAAAAGTACACATGCGGTGGCAAAGGAAAACGTTCAAGCAGCGAAGGAACGGTGCGCTGTGAAGAAAGGAGTTGCACAGATGAAGAAGAGGAAAAAGAAGGAACAGAGGGTGGATCAGTGTCCATTGATGGATTGGTCTCTGCAATATATTCAGAGATTGCTTCAAGTGTTTTGGAATTCAGAGACGTCGTATGGGAGACATTATTGGAGATGGAAGGAGGAGGAGTTTGAGTAAAGATCGGAACTGTAATGGACTGTACCAAGGTAGGGAAGGGGGCGAAAGGGTGGAGGGAACTGGAGAAGTGTGGGAGGGGACAAAAGAGGCAGAAACCTGGGAGGTGGAAGAAGAGGATGAAACTTGGGAGGGGACAGGGGAGAAAGGCACAGTACAAGGAGGAGGATGAACCTCCACACTTGTAATGGAGCCAGTGAAAGGGAAAGACCCAGGTACAGAGACCGGGAAGGTAAAATGTGGAGGTGGATGAAGGGAAAGAGGAGTTAAAGGAGATTTTTTGGGCCTCTGAGAAGTAGAGGGACGATTGGGAGGAGGTGTCGTATGAGGTCTTGTCGATACCGGGGTTTGTGAGGGAGAACATGAAGAAGTGAGGACAGACTGAGGTGTTGAAGTAGGGACGTCTGAGCCCAGGACAGAAAAAGAATTAGATACAGGAGTGACTAAGGAACTGGCAACCGCAGAGGAGGCTGCAGAAGATGGGACTCCAGAAGTGGGGGGACATTTTGAAACATGAGAATAAGAAACACAGGGTAGTCTCCCTTAGAGGCAGAGATGAAAAACTGCCATAGCATAAGGGAGACCTTCTGCCTCTTTGAGGCAACGAATTTCCCGCTCATTTAAGTAGACCTGGCAATGGCGAGAGTACGAAGGGTGAGCCTCATGACAATTAAGGCAAGAGGGAGGTCGACTGCAAGACGTGTTAGAATGGTCATCGGCACCACAGACTGGGCATTCGGCTATAGATCTGCAATATTTTGCTGGGTGGCCAAATTGCCAGCAATTTCTACACTCTTGTGGTGTAGGGATCACTTTCCGAACTTGTAACCGATGTCCTGCTACATAAACAGAGAATGGGAGTTCACGGCTGTCAAAAGTTAAACGAGCCACATTGCAAGGATATCGTCTTCACAAGTGCAACTAATGTGACATTTTATCGTGGCACCGTTTCACTCTCCAGGAGCTTTGTCAAGCCATTACAAACAATACATGGACACAGAGGGTATATATAGGCTTAGAGGTGCAATACTAGTGGTGGTGGTAGTAGTAGTAGTAGTGACAAAAGTTGTACTACAACTTTTGTCACTACTACTACTACTACTACCACTAGTATTACACCTCACTCTAAGCCTATATATACCCTCTGTGTCCATGTACTGTCTGTAATGGCTTGACAAAGCTCCTGGAGAGCGAAACATTGCCACAATAGAATGTCACATTAGTTGCACTTGTGTCCTTTTACTTTACATATTGTCGGTAATTCTACCAACATTATTACGATATCGTCTTCGCCCGCGGGCAGGAAGAACATAAGTGTCTACCTTGAGAATTGGGACATCTTGGAGTTCCAGCTGTTCGAGAATGTCATTGCCACATGTCTGGAAATTCTGTTGGACTATGGTATGGGGCAGAATAACAGTACCACTACAAGAAATGAGTGAATGATGTTTTTCGATAGTGATAGGAATAGTATCGATATGTGAAAGAAGAGAAAGATCACGAGCTTGGGTAGAATTCTGGACTGTGATGATGCACGTACCACTCTTAAGAGCATGAAAGGAAATATCTCTACCAACATGGCGTAGGAGCGCTTTGCCAATACTATGGTCGTAAAGATAGGCAGTAGAAGAAGTCGGTCTTAAAGTAAAGAATTTAGTCAATTGTGTGGTCCGAAATTGAGTGTGGAGAGGGAGTGCATGATGTGTCGGTCTTTTCCGAGTAGAATGGGAAGGTAACAAAGTAACAGCATCAGGAGATTGTCGTTGGCATTTAGAAGTGGGACCAGAGTTGGTCCGACGTGGGACGGGCTGGCAATTCCAAAATTGCCGCACTGTAGAGGGAGAGGCCGGAAGCATAGTCAAAGGAGAGCGGAGGTCAGACAAATCGATGGAGTCAGTCGAAACCCTGGCACCTGAAGCGGGTGACGAAACAGCACCAGCAATAGGTACAGGGGGCCTTAGGAGTGTCCAAAGAGTGGCCAAAAGACGAGGCGAGGTCAGAACCGGGTGCGGTAACAATAAGGGGCCCAGGGGTAGTGGGGTCATTGATTTGGGACTCCATGGTTAGGTTACTTCTTTTTTTTTTTTAAGAAAAAAAAAGAAAGAAGAAAATAAAATAAAAAAAAAAGAATAAAAAAAGGGGGACCGGGGAAAGATAGTTCCTAGGAGGAATGAAAGGGCCAGAAATCTCCCTCCACGCCTAAGAAGACCTCAGCACCGCAAGTAGCACAGATGCAGCATGGAACCCGTGCCATACCCTACACTTTATTGCGACCCCTGAATGTGTCACAATGTATATAATGTATATTACCTTTTCTTATAATTTTATACTGCTTATATTTGCGATAATAGCTAAATCATAAATATATTGCTTTATATTATTTGACTTAGTTATATTATTAGGTAGGATGTAACATTTATATATATTTATTAGTGCTCATAGTTCAAGTCTTGATTGTCTAACTACTGTAATTATCGCCTGTTGCTCGATTCCCTGCCGGCTTCTCGGTGTTGCTGGGCAGTAACAGCATGGAGCTATCATGTGATCAAGGGGGGTTGGACGTTTTCCTGACAAGACGTGCCTAGCTGGCCCTTGTTGGAAGATCGTCTCTGTCACTTTCTTGTTGTTGGTTCTGTAGAACTCTGTTCACAGAACATTGCCTAGACATAGTGATTTTCGACATTGTACTGAGGTTGTGTGTCGCATAGACACTCTGAGAAACTCAGGTCCTGAGCTGTAGCTTCTGACCTAATTTGTACTGGTATCTGTGTACTGTCACAGTCTGGGATTTTCTAATGCTGAACTTAGATTCAGTAGTATGGGAGTTTTGTAGCTTTTGTGAAAGATCTGCTGATGGTCCCTACTTAGTGGCGTTATATTATCTCCTTGTTCCTGATTCCGTGTCACTGTTGCTTATATTGCTGTTCGGCTTATTAGTCAATTCAATTCAAAGTTTATTCTCTATAAGGATTACAATGCTGAGTTTACAGAATTTGGTTATTGTGTGGTTTACATGTAGTAAAATAATAATTACAGAGTGTACCACTAGAACACCTAGCATGGCTAGGCATTTTGGGCAGACTTAAATTAAATCTTAAGTTTAAAATATTACAAAATTATGAGGTAAGTTGGTATTATGGCTAAGTGACTAAAATACTAGTTTGTGAGTTTAGCAATGTGAATGCTTTTGTTTTGGCACTATACATAGTTTCAGTATTGGAGTATCACGGGCCAACTTATGACTATTTAAAGATTCATTTTTTTGGTTTTGAGTTTGAATTTCGCTTTTGTCAAATGGGTGAGGAGTGTAATGTTAACCACCGGGGTTTTCGATTCGGTAATTAGTTGAAAGGGGTATCAGGAGTAAATTTTTCTGAGGGTAGTTTTGAAGGTGATAATGGTCTGAGTTTTAAAATTTTTCGGGGAGGGTTTTCCCAGATTTTGGGGCCTTTACATACATTGAATTTTTGAAAAGGGTTTTAGTCGGACAGGGGGAATTCATAGAGATTTTTGTGTCGGGGTTTTTTGTGCCTTGGGTTCTGTCACAACATCAAGAAAGTGTTTTGGTAAAGGGTTTAATATTGGGAATTTAAGGGCCTGTAAAAGAGTTTTGCACAGTAGAATGTGGAGATAAAAACAGGGATAAGTTTAATCTATGAAGATGGGGGGGGGTTCCCAGCGAGGGGATTTGTGATTATTCTTACGCGGTTTTTTTTGGGGGTTATTATTGGCTTTGGGTGTGTTGTGCAGTTGAAACCCCAAGCACAGATAGCATAGGGAGGTTGGAAATAAGGAATGGTATAGTTTTGGGGGGGCTTTTTCCAGCTTTAGTATCGAAAACTTGGAGAGGACCCAACCATTTGGTATTTTTTTTGGCATTGTTAAATTGGTGCTGAAGTTCGGTTGTTGTCGGGTATAGGCCCTAGGAATTTGCCCCATTATGCCTGGAAATTTGGGGTGTCGTTTTAATGTTAATTTGCGCATCTCGCTTGCTACCAAAACAAAATTTAAAGTATTTTTTGTCATTTACCTGGAGTTTCCCTGGAAGAGTTTCGGGGTCAACGCCCCGCGGCCCGGTCGTGACCGGCCCCTGGTGGATCAAGCCTGATAAACCAGCTGTTGTGGGCTGCCGCAGTTTTAAACGTAATTTTATTGGCTGTCACCAAGCGTTTTTTTGATCAGCTCCCAAAACAATGGTTTTTGAGGGTGGCAAGATTAGGGTGAGAGTGACAAAAAGTCGTGTCGTTTGCAAAGAAAAAGGGGTTCGGGGTTTTTGAGATACTTTGGGAGATCATTGGTTTTTGGGGAAGAGCAGGGGACCAAGGACACCCCCTGTGGAACCCAATCAATGGCGGTTGTTATGCGGGTTTTTTAATGTGAACGTACAGAACCTTTTAGAAAGGAAATTTGAAAAAAAGTGCATGGCCCTTAACCAAAGGCAATTTTTGTGGGTAGGAGCCGGGTTATGTGTCAAAAGCTTTTCTTGGGGTCATAAAAATTCCTATGGATATTCCTTATTTTCCAATGCGTGTAAAGCAATCAGCATTTTTATGATTGCATCGTTATGCTTTTATTTTTCCTGAAAACCCAAAATTTGGGCAGGGTTGAGTATTTTTTTGTGCTTTATAAATGAAATACCCTCTGCGCCGTTTTTTCTCAAAGATTTTGGATACAATGGTAAGTTTGATTTTGGCCTATAGTTGTTTAAATCGTAGGGGGTCACCCCCTTTTATGTATTGGTGAAACCCTTGGCTTGGTAGTTTCGGGAAGGGGGTGTTTTAGTGACTTGTTAAAAAGTAAGAATGCATGCGAGAGGACAGGGGGCCGCTCCTTGTACAATAAGGGGGACATGAGACAGATTTCCCCAGTTTTTTTTAAGTGACTTTATAATCTGGGTGACTTCCGTGGGCTCATTGGGGAGCAAGTAGAAGGAATTTGGGGAAATTTCCCCCATCTAGGTACCCCGGCAGGCATTGGTGTGGGATTTTTTGGCGAGATTAGAACCTAGGTTGAAAATCGTTTTCTGTTAGCTGGTCAGTGGGGGGTTTGTGGGGTTTCATTAGTTTTTTAGGACAATTTTTGTTTTTTTTTTGTTTGTGGGTCCCTAGTATCTGAGAGGTGTTTTCCAGGGCTTTTTTTTATCTCCTCTGTGTCAGTGAATCACTGGAGTAGTATAATTGTTTGGGTTTCTTTATTACTTGGTGGGACTGATGAATAGTGTTTAAAGAATATCTTTTTGGGTTTTGGCCCTGTCTATATTTCTTTTCAATTGGTTTTCTTATCAAAGGATTTCAGAATGGTGCGGTTTGCATGGGCCCCCCACCGTTTTTTTGTGACTGTTTGTTTTTAGGACATGTTTGTTGTAAGTCAAGAATTTGTTAAGAAAAAGCTGTCCAGTCATCAAAACCCCTTGGCCTTGGGAATTCTGTAGGCCCTCAAACGTCTCTAGGGCACGGAACTTTCCCATTTAGGCCCCATCTGGAGTCAAATAAACTTTTGTTGTATTCAAGTGGTGGTTTACTAAGTTTCAAAAGGGAAAGGGAGGGTAGTGGTCGTATGCTATCTGTGTTACCCCGATTTAAAGGGGGGTTTTATATTGGTCCATATGTGGTTATTAGGGTTCACTCGCTTCTGAGCCTGGTTGGTTTTGTTTTTGTGGGTATGGGAAATTTGTTTTCAAAATTTTTGAAGAAATTTATTTCGGCTGATCATCTAGAGGGCCCAAATTTTTGTTGAAGTCTCCAAATAAGAAAGGTGGGGCTTTTTCATTTGTCTGTTTGTTATTTGTTCCTTTAATTTTTTCACTGAAATTTGGGATGTTTGTGTGGGTACCGGTAAATGGGACCGAATGTTTAAAAGGGGTCTTTAAGGTTTTTACAGTAAAATTACAAAAATGTATTTCCATATTATCACTAAAACAAGGTGCTAATACAAGAAATTGGGTTTAAATAATAGTTCAATACCACCCCCCAACTTGGTAGGTCTGCATTGTGAATTGCTTGTACCTGGTGGGGTAATATCATTGTTCCGCTTAACCAGGTCTCAGTAAGAAAAAAAGAGGGAGAAGGGGGTCTTTTGGATTCAAGGGGTGCCAGGAGGTTAAAGTGTTTGCTTTAAGGACCTGATTTTTGTATTAATACTGATAGACTTTTAGCATTGTTTGGGGTTGGCTTGTATGCGTGTAATAAAGGCAGTTTTTTTCCAAAAGGTTTTGGGTTGTGTGCAATTTTGGGGTTTAGACAGGGGCAAAGGATCAATCATCTTCTAGGGTTTTTTTATGGGTTTTTTATATCCTGATTGTGTGTTGAGTTTTGTACTGATATCTTATGGTGGGAAGTTGGACAAATATACTATAGATTTTGGTCATGTAGAGTATAGCCCTACAAAATGGGGTTGGTGTTTTCTATGTTGTGGGAATGAGCTAAAGTACAACAGGGATAAACTAATAAATAAAAATACAAATTAAAAAAGCCAAGACTCTCACTTTTAATTGCATGAGTCCCAATGTAATGATTTGTAAGTCTATTATTGAGCTAGAAGAGCATAGTAAAACCCCGGTTTAATCTAATAAATAAAAAAAAAAAAAATTAAAAATAGCATTTTTTTGTTCAAGCAAACTGTTTTTGAATTTTCCAGGTTGTCAAGAAGTTAGTTTATGTGAGGACTTAAGCAGTCACGGTTAATCTAGCCGAGTTTTGAGACATGGCGAACTACTTAGAGCACTTACACACATACACACAAATTTACTTGTATATATCTGTACTATGTTATTAAATATTAATATTGTACCAGACGGTACTCATAATCCATAAGGATGTGATATGTGCCTTCAGTACAATACTACTGTACATGAGAGAAGTGATTATTCTTATTTTGTCTATATTAAATTAATTTACTTTGATAATATACTCCTAGACATCTTTATTATTAATAAACTTATTAAATTTTAATTTCTATAGTTAGTAGCCTACCAGTTGTAATCCTGAAGCACTATTAAATCTTGTGTAAGAATGGTATATAATACCGACAAGATGAAATTAAGACACATATGCAACATCTGGGTATCTTTATTGTAGACGTTTCGCCATCCAGTGGCTTTATCAATACAAATTCTAGGACATAACTTGAAGACAGTAGAACTATGTACAGAAGATGAGGTAATCAGTCCCTCAACCTAGGAGTAGGTGCGAAGAACACAATAGTCGTGGAGATTCTGAAGCAGAAGAAAGGAGCCTGGCGCTTATATAGTAACGTCAGGTGTAGCAGACGAGGGCATAGTCACTGGTAGGCAGGATTCCCCAGTGGAAGTAGGTCCTTCCCAAAGAGATGGGTTAGTTGTAGTAGTAGTTGTCGTAGTCGTGAAGGTTATGTACATGTCCTCAGAATCAAGATTCCATGATGTTGCAGTGTCTGACAAGTTGTGTAAGAATGGTATATAATACCGACAAGATGAAATTAAGACACATATGCAACATCTGGGTATCTTTATTGTAGACGTTTCGCCATCCAGTGGCTTTATCAATACAAATTCTAGGAGTTGAGGGACTGATTACATCATCTTCTGTACATAGTTCTACTGTCTTCAAGTTATGTCCTGGAATTTGTATTGATAAAGCCACTGGATGGCGAAACGTCTACAATAAAGATACCCAGATGTTGCATATGTGTCTTAATTTCACTATTAAATCTTATTGAATTCTAATGGATAATTGGACCAGGATACTGACTACTTGTTACAAAAGCCCAGTAACAGGCTGGATGCTAGAAGGGCAGTCCTTTCTAGTATTCACTGGAGATCTCTATGCTTATCAGAAATCGCGTTTTTTGTAACACCCTTCATGCCAGTAGACCAGCAATCTGGGATAGCAACCTCGCATCTGCTGAGCAACCTCGGTGGACAAAAGAGAGGGCGGTCGGATATCCGCCACAAATCATACCTCCTTCGGCCACCACCCCCGGAATTCGAAAGGTGGCTTCCAGAGATACACCCGTCGCCCGAAAGACACCCAAAGCCACCCTCCGGGATACCGGAGAGGGATCGAGACATCCCCACGCGATCCAAATTCCACGGCAAACTACACCACCGCTAAGAACCTCAACGGAATGGGATGGACCCCGGTACCCTTTCCCCTAGCTAGGAACTAGCGCACCTGTGGGAAAAATCCCAAAGGGCAAAAAGAGGAAGGGCAAAAGGGAGGGGTGGGGAGGAGGAGGAGGAAAGGAAAAAGGGGAGGATGGGATAGGGAAGGGGGGATTGGGGGGTAATTAGTTTCCGTCTGAGGAAGGAGACTGACAGGTTTAATTCCTCAGACCAAGAGCCTCTTCACCACGCCAAGGAGCCCCCCTTGAAGAGGAAACGTTGTCAATAAAGATCGCATTATACTGCATTTGTGTTCATTTTCCACTCAACCTGGATCTATCTTATGTATGTATAATGTTCACCAAGACTGGGGTCCTGGCACGGGTATTAATCTTGTGATGACTCGCTTCTGGCTCCCGAAGGAAAATGGGTTGTGTAATGTTGCAACATGTGCTGGTCAAGCAGTGTTCTCGACAGTGCGTCTGGTGCGTCTCATACGAGAAAACACTGTCTGTGATCTTTGGTTTCCTGAACACTGTTTCACATACATGTCCATGTTTGTCACATTATACACATACATATGCATATTCATGCAAGCTTTCATAGGCACACACGTACAAACTTAACCGTGGACATGCTATTGAGGAAGAGGATAAGTCGTTATCATGGACAACAGCTTGCCCAGGGCGCTGACTCCAGGGTACACCAGGGTAACCACAGTCTTCTCTGGGTCCTCCTCGGGAGGGGACGTCAGTGCTAGTTGCCTGCAGAGTGTCTCAGTGGCACTTCAGGAGGTAGTGTGTCAGGGGTCGCCAGACAACGTACTGACATAGCTCCTCCTCTGCCTTGTCGTCCATTATCTTGGCTGTGGGAAAGCCCAAACGAAGCCGATAGGTGACGGTACACTGCGCACTGAACCAGCTTCTACTATATAGGAAGAGAGGTTCTCCTTGAGTCGCTGCTCGGGTATCACACAAGACCTCCCCAGGATCTGTCTTAAAGGGTACATGAGTATATATAATGTGTGTAAAGTAAAAGGACACAAGTTTAACTAATGTGACATTTTATTGTGGCAACGTTTCGCTCTCCAGAAACTTTGTCAAGCCGTTACGCTTCTACCAACATGCATACATAGTGTGGAGAGTCAGAGAATGTTGGGTAGGTTGGGTATGAGACGGACCTGCACGGGATGGGGGGTGTATGTTGTTATATAGGATAACGATGAAGAAGTTTCCTGGCAAGGTGTTCAGCTATATTGTAAAAGCCGTTGTTGTGGCTGAAATTGCTGGAGATAAGTGATGATTCCAAGACCCTGCGACACAGAGTCGTCTTCCCTGGCGACGAGTCTTGCGTTCTGTAGTTGATTAAAACAATCATTTAAACAGCTACAAAGGGAACTAGACTCATCGCCAGGCAAAAAAGACTCTCAATGTAGCATGATATTTGACTCATTCACTTATCTGAATATCTAACAATTTCAACCACAAAACGTCTTTTAAACAACATAGGTTTTAAAAAACGTGCCAGGAAATTTCTGCGTCGTTATCCTACATAAAAAACACATACACCCGCCCGTCCCGTGCAGGTCCATCTCAAATCAAACCCACCCAACCCATTTCTCCACCTGACTCTCCAATATATATACTCATGTACACTTTACCCGGTAGATGTTTGTGCCCTGATTTAGTCCCCCTGTGTGGGCGAAACGATGTAAAATAAAAGATCGCATTATACTGCATTCGTGTCTATTTTTTTCACCGTGGTCGGTATTTTATCCCGTTATCTGATAAATTAGACACATGTGCAACTCTTGGGTATTTTTTATTGAGGAAACGTTTTGCCACACAGTGGCTTCATCAGTCCATACAAACGAGAATCGTGAAAAACAGGAGGAGTATGAGGTTAATCAGTCCCTCAACCTTGAGTCGATGTGGTCAGTCCATCAATCTTGATAGAATACAGCATATGAGCGTACACCGTACAGCATATACCGTACAGCATACACCGTACAGCATATACCGTACAGCATACACCTTTACAGCATATACCGTAGGCAGGAGAGGTGCAGCAGTCGTAGGTGGTGTCACATTTGTCCAATTGGGAAGTAGGTCGTGCCCAAAGGGGTTAGGCAAGCGAAGAATTCCCAAGTATTAAGATCCCAAGAAGTTGCAGTGTCTGACAGGATTGTAGATAAATGGTTCAGAGAACTGACACGTTGATAACTTTGGTGGCGAAACGTTTCCTCAAAAAGATACCCAAGAGTTGCACTTGTGTCTAATTTATCAACTGTCGGTTCTTTGAACCATTCATTTTACAATACCGTTTATCTCCCTAACTTGGAGTAACTTAAGTTGCTGAGAAATCAAGATGATCGTCGGAACTTTTAAACTAAGCAATTTTTTTCCTTGGGCTTACAACAAAAAGTACCCGGGGTAAATCCCGGGCGGGGCGAGTTGTATGGGCAAGTCTCCTAACACCTGTGGCCACTGTTCACCTAGCAGAACTAGGTTTCCTGGGTGTTAGTCACCTTACACCTGCTGTCACTTTTCACCTAGAAGTAGGTACCTGGGTGCTAGTCTCTTTCTACCTGCTGTCAAATGTTCACCTAGCAGTAAGTAGGTACCTGACCAAGTGACCGGTTGGGTGGCATCCTGGGGGAGAACCTAGGACCACAGGAGCATAAGCCACACTGCCTTTTTAATTATCCTGGGTTATCAACCCGTCTTCCCTCCTAGTTACTGGTACCTATTTTTTTTTCCTCAGGAATCATGACCTACCCCTTCTACGACCATCTTGAAAGAAAGAAGGAAGAAAGAATCAAGACCAGAGAAAGAAGAAGAAGAGGCATTGAAGTTAAAAAAGAGGAGAGAGGAGGGAAACAGCAGCAGCCGAAAGATCGAAATTGAGAACACAGGGGTTTGGCCCGACACAGTACCTAATACCACACATTTTAAACCCAATTTCATTTCACACCACCTAGCACCTATTCACTTTCTCCGCACCTAACTGCAATGTTGTTTAGATGTTTAGTTAGTTAGGTGGATTAGGTCACTGGTTAGTCTGGCTTACAACTGAATAACCGGGATCAGTCCTGTGCGAAGTGGGGAAAGTATGGAACAGCCTCCTAAACATTCCTGCCTGTTCACCTATCAGCAAGCAGGTACTGGGTGTTAGTAGACTGCTGTAGGAAACTACCCGAAGCCTACGTGTAGGTTTAAGTCAGGGCCTGATCAACCAGGCTGTTACTGCTGGCCGCACTCAAACCGACGTATGAACCACAGCCCGGCTGGTCAGGTACTGACGTTAGGTGCCTGTCCAGTGCATTCTTGAAGACAGTCAGGGGTCTATTGGTAATCCCCCTTATGTATGCTGGGAGGCAGTTGAACAAACTTGGGCCCCTTACCCACATTACCCCCCCCTTCTCCTGCTAGGGGAAATGTGGGTGGTAGGCCTACCTTCATTACGTAATTCATCACTCAACTGTTCTTGTTCACATAATAAAAGTAGGTCTAAGAATTTTGGTAGGCTGAGAGCTCGCTCATTCTACTGAATGGTGCTCTGTACGGCTCTTTATTTGTGATGACCCATTTGTTAGTATTTATCATCTATTTGTAATTATTAATGACCTGTTTGTGTACCAGCACATGAACTGCGTGATAAAGAAATAACGGAAAAACACAGTGGATGGATCTTCAACACTAATAAACAGGACACAAAGAGTAATAGGAAACAGAGTCAAGTTAAAAGCTCCTTCCACAAGGTACGTACTCGCTCCCAGGTTG
>NC_069457.1:23367170-23445217 GCF_026875155.1 Cherax quadricarinatus
AGTTGAGTGATGAATTACGTAATGAAGGTAGGCCTACCACCCACATTTCCCCTAGCAGGAGAAGGGGGGGGTAATGTGGGTAAGGGGCCCAAGTTTGTTCAACTGCCTCCCAGCATACATAAGGGGGATTACCAATAGACCCCTGACTGTCTTCAAGAATGCACTGGACAGGCACCTAACGTCAGTACCTGACCAGCCGGGCTGTGGTTCATACGTCGGTTTGAGTGCGGCCAGCAGTAACAGCCTGGTTGATCAGGCCCTGACTTACCTACACGTAGGCTTCAGGTAGATTCCTACAGCAGTCTACTAACACCCAGGTACCTGCTTGCTGATAGGTGAACAGTGGCAGGAAGTGTTAGGAGGCTGTTCCATACGTCCCACTTCGCACAGGACTGATCCCGGGTTATTCAGTTGTAAGCCAGACTACCAGTGACCTAATCCACCTAACTTAACTAAACATCTAAACAACATTGCAGTTAGGTGCGGGAGCAAGTGAATAGGTGCTAGGTGGTGTGAAATGAAATTAGGTAATATGTGTGGTATTAGGTACTGTGTCTGGCCTAACCTGTGTTCTCAAGTCGAGTCTTCGGCTGCTGCTGCTTCCTCTCTCCTCTTTATTAACTTCAATGCCTCTTCTTCTTCTTTCTCTGGTCTTGATTCTTTCTTCCTTCTTTCTTTCAAGATGGTCGTAGAAGAGGTAGGTCATGATTCCTGAGGAAGAAAATAGGTACCAGTAAGACTAGGTAGGGAAGACTGGGTTGATAACCCAGGATAATTAAAAAGGCAGTGTGGCTTATGCTCCTGTGGTCCTAGGTTCTCCCCCAGGATGCCACCCACACCGGTCACTTGGTCAGGTACCTACTTACTGCTAGGTGAACAGTGACAGCAGGTAGAAAGAGACTAGCACCCAGGTACCTACTTCTAGGTGAAAAGTGACAGCAGGTGTAAGGTGACTAACACCCAGGTACCTAGTTCTGCTAGGTGAACAGTGGCCACAGGTGTTAGGAGACTTGCCCATACAACTCGCCCCGCCCGGGATTTACCCCGGGTACTTTTGGTTGTAAGCCCAAGGAAAAAAAATTGCTTAGCTTAAGTTCGACGATCAGTCTTGATTTCTCAGCAACTTAAGTTACTCCAAGTTAGGGAGATAAACGGTATTGTAGATGAATGGTTCAAAGAACCGACATGTTGATAAATTAGACACAAGTGCAACTCTTGGGTATCTTTATTGAGGAAACGTTTCGCCACACGTTATCAACGTGTCAGTTCTCTGAACCATTCATCTACAATCCTGTCAGACACTGCAACTTCTTGGGATCTTAATACTTGGGAATTCTTCGCTTGCCTAACCCTTGGGCACGACCTACTTCCACATTGGACAAATGTGACACCACCTACGACTGCTGCACCTCTCCTGCCTACGGTATATGCTGTACGGTGTATGCTGTACGGTATATGCTGTACGGTGTATGCTGTACGGTATATGCTGTACGGTGTACGCTCATATGCTGTATTCTATTCAAGATTGATGGACTGACCACATCGACTCAAGGTTGAGGGACTGATTACCTCATACTCCTCCTGTTTTTCACGATTCTCGTTTGTATGGACTGATGAAGCCACTGTGTGGCAAAACGTTTCCTCAATAAAGATACCCAAGAGTTGCACATGTGTCTAATTTATCAGATAAACGGTATAAAATACCGACACGGTGAAAAAAATAGACACGATTGCAGTATAATGCGATCTTTTATTGACATCGTTTCGCCCACACAGTGGACTTAATCAGGTCACAAACATCTACCTGGGTAAAGTGTACATGAGTATATATAGTGTGGAGAGTCAGGTGGAGAATGTTGGGTGGGTTGTATTTGAGATGGACCTGCACGGGACGGGCGGCTGTATGTGTTGTTATGTAGGATAACGACGCAGAAGTTTCCTGGCACGTTGTTAAGCTATGTTGTAAGAGACGTTGTTGTGGTTGAAATTGTTAGATATTCAGATAAGTGATGAGTCAAATATCATGCTACATTGAGAGTCTTCTTGCCTGGCGATGAGTCTAGTGTCTTTGTAGCTGTTTAAATGATTGTTAATCAACTACAGAGACGCAAGACTCGTCGCCAGGGAAGACGACTCTGTGTCGCAGGATCTTGGAATCATCACTTATCTCCAGCAATTTCAGCCACAACAACGGCTTTTACAATATAGCTGAACTCCTTGCCAGGAAACTTCTTCATCGTTATCCTATATAACAACATACACCCCCCATCCCGTGCAGGTCCGTCTCATACCCAACCTACCCAACATTCTCTGACTCTCCACACTATGTATGCATGTTGGTAGAAGCGTAACGGCTTGACAAAGTTTCTGGAGAGCGAAACGTTGCCACAATAAAATGTCACATTAGTTAAACTTGTGTCCTTTTACTTTACACACATTATATATACTCATGTACCCTTTAAGACAGATCCTGGGAGGTCTTGTGTGATACCCGAGCAGCGACTCAAGGAGAACCTCTCTTCCTATATAGTAGAAGCTGGTTTCAGTGCGCAGTGTACCGTCACCTATCGGCTTCGTTTGGGCTTTCCCACAGCCAAGATAATGGACGACAAGGCAGAGGAGGAGCTATGTCAGTACGTTGTCTGGCGACCCCTGACACACTACCTCCTGAAGTGCCACTGAGACACTCTGCAGGCAACTAGCACTGACGTCCCCTCCCGAGGAGGACCCAGAGAAGACTGTGTGTTACCCTGGTGTACCCTGGAGTCAGCGCCCTGGGCAAGCTGTTGTCCATGATAACGACTTATCCTCTTCCTCAATAGCATGTCCACGGTTAAGTTTGTACGTGTGTGCCTATGAAAGCTTGCATGAATATGCATATGTATGTGTATAATGTGACAAACATGGACATGTATGTGAAACAGTGTTCAGGAAACCAAAGATCACAGACAGTGTTTTCTCGTATGAGACGCACCAGACGCACTGTCGAGAACACTGCTTGACCAGCACATGTTGCAACATTACACAACCCATTTTCCTTCGGGAGCCAGAAGCGAGTCATCACAAGATTAATACCCGTGCCAGGACCCCAGTCTTGGTGAACATTTACATACATAAGATAGATCCAGGTTGAGTGGAAAATGAACACAAATGCAGTATAATGCGATCTTTATTGACAACGTTTCCTCTTCAAGGGGGGCTCCTTGGCGTGGTGAAGAGGCTCTTGGTCTGAGGAATTAAACCTGTCAGTCTCCTTCCTCAGACGGAAACTAATTACCCCCCAATCCCCCCTTCCCTATCCCATCCTCCCCTTTTTCCTTTCCTCCTCCTCCTCCCCACCCCTCCCTTTTGCCCTTCCTCTTTTTGCCCTTTGGGATTTTTCCCACAGGTGCGCTAGTTCCTAGCTAGGGGAAAGGGTACCGGGGTCCATCCCATTCCGTTGAGGTTCTTAGCGGTGGTGTAGTTTGCCGTGGAATTTGGGTCGCGTGGGGATGTCTCGATCCCTCTCCGGTATCCCGGAGGGTGGCTTTGGGTGTCTTTCGGGCGACGGGTGTATCTCTGGAAGCCACCTTTCGAATTCCGGGGGTGGTGGCCGAAGGAGGTATGATTTGTGGCGGATATCCGACCGCCCTCTCTTTTGTCCACCGAGGTTGCTCAGCAGATGCGAGGTTGCTATCCCAGATTGCTGGTCTACTGGCATGAAGGGTGTTACAAAAAACGCGATTTCTGATAAGCATAGAGATCTCCAGTGAATACTAGAAAGGACTGCCCTTCTAGCATCCAGCCTGTTACTGGGCTTTTGTAACAAGTAGTCAGTATCCTGGTCCAATTATCCATTAGAATTCAATAAGATTTAATAGTGAAATTAAGACACATATGCAACATCTGGGTATCTTTATTGTAGACGTTTCGCCATCCAGTGGCTTTATCAATACAAATTCCAGGACATAACTTGAAGACAGTAGAACTATGTACAGAAGATGATGTAATCAGTCCCTCAACTCCTAGAATTTGTATTGATAAAGCCACTGGATGGCGAAACGTCTACAATAAGATACCCAGATGTTGCACATGTGTCTTAATTTCATCTTGTCGGTATTATATACCATTCTTACACAACTTGTCAGACACTGCAACATCATGGAATCTTGATTCTGAGGACATGTACATAACCTTCACGACTACGACAACTACTACTACAACTAACCCATCTCTTTGGGAAGGACCTACTTCCACTGGGGAATCCTGCCTACCAGTGACTATGCCCTCGTCTGCTACACCTGACGTTACTATATAAGCGCCAGGCTCCTTTCTTCTGCTTCAGAATCTCCACGACTATTGTGTTCTTCGCACCTACTCCTAGGTTGAGGGACTGATTACCTCATCTTCTGTACATAGTTCTACTGTCTTCAAGTTATGTCCTAGAATTTGTATTGATAAAGCCACTGGATGGCGAAACGTCTACAATAAAGATACCCAGATGTTGCATATGTGTCTTAATTTCATCTTGTCGGTATTATATACCATTCTTACACAAGATTTAATAGTGCTTCAGGATTACAACTGGTAGGCTACTAACTATAGAAATTAAAATTTAATAAGTTTATTAATAATAAAGATGTCTAGGAGTATATTATCAAAGTAAATTAATTTAATATAGACAAAATAAGAATAATCACTTCTCTCATGTACAGTAGTATTGTACTGAAGGCACATATCACATCCTTATGGATTATGAGTACCGTCTGGTACAATATTAATATTTAATAACATAGTACAGATATATACAAGTAAATTTGTGTGTATGTGTGTAAGTGCTCTAAGTAGTTCGCCATGTCTCAAAACTCGGCTAGACTTAACCAGTGACTGACTATAAGTCCTCACATAAACTAACTTCTTGACCAACCTGGCAATCATAACAGTTTGCTTGAACAATAAAATGCTATTTTTAATTTGTATTTTTATATTATTAGATTAAACCTAGTTGTACTATAGCTCATTCTAGCTCAATACATAGACTATACCAAAGTCATTACATTAGACATCAGTGCAATTACAAGTGAGAGTCTTGTGCTATTTTTAATTTGTATTTTTATATTATTAGTTTATACCTAGTTGTACTTTAGCTCATTCCAGCACAACACATAGACAACACCAACTCCATTATGTGTAGTAGTGACTATACTCTACATGACCAAAATGCTATAGCTATATACTTGTCCAAACTTCCCACCACTACAGATATCAGTACTAGAACTCAACACACAACTCAGGATATAAATAACCATAATTTAAACCTAGAAGATGATTGATCACGTTGACCCTGATCTAAACCTCCATAATCTGACACACAACCAAAACCTATTGGAAAGAAACTGCCTTTATTACACAGCATCACAAGCCAGCACTATCCTAAACAATGCTAAAAGTCTATCAGTACTTAACTACAACATCAGGTCCTTAAGCAAACACTATGATGACCTCCTGGCACTCCTTGAATCACTAAAGACACCCTTCTCCTGCATTATTCTTACTGAGACCTGGCTTAAGCAGGACACAATAGATATCTACCCTCTACCAGGATACACAGCAATTCACAACTGCAGACCATACCAAGTTGGGGGTGGTATTGCAATCTATTACTCTAACCAATTATCTTGTATTAGCACCACTTGTTTTAGTGATGAATATGGAGAATACATTTTTGCTAATTTTACTGTAAAAAACCTTAAGACGCCTATAACAATCGGTGCCATTTACCGGATACCCCACACAAACATCCCAAATTTCAGTGAGAAATTAAAGGAACTAATAACAAACAGACAAATGAATAAGCACCACCTTCTCTTAGTTGGAGACTTCAACATCAACCTTGGCCTACTAGATGATCAGCCTGTAACTGATTTCATCAACAATATGAACAACACACTTCTCATACCCACAATAACTAAACCAACCAGGCTCACTGAAGCGAGTGCAACCATAATAGACCACATATGGACCAATATAGTAGCCCCCCTTAAATCAGGGATAATCACAGATAGCACTACAGACCACTACCCTACCTTCCTCTTGACAAACATTAGTAAACCACCACTTGAATACAACAAAGTTTCATTTAGACTCCATGATGAGGCCTCAATAAGGAAGTTCACAGCTGACCTAGAGACTGTTGACTGGCCTACAGAATTCTCCAAGGCCAATGGTATTGATGACTGGACAGACATTTTTCTTAACAAATTACTTAGACTATACAACAAACATTGTCCTATAAAAAACGAAACAGATCACAAACAAACGGCTTGGTTGCCCATGGCTAACCAGCACCATTCTGAAATCCATTGATAAGAAACCAATATGAAAAGCAATATAGACAGGGCCTAATACACAAAGATATTCTTAAACACTATTCATCAGTCCTCACCAAAGTAATAAAGAAAGCCAAACAATTATACTACTCCAGTAGATTCACTGACACAAGAGGAGATATAAAAAAGACCTGGAAAACACTCTCTCAGATACTAGGGACCCACAAACTGAAAAAAAACAAGAATATTGTCCTAACTAAACCTAATGAAACACCACTACATCCCACTGACACAGCTAACAAGATAAACGACTTCTTCTCAACCATAGGTTCTAATCTCGCCAATAAAATCCCACGTACCAATGCCCATGCCGGGGACTACCTAGATGGGAATTTCCCAAATTCCTTCTATCTTGCTCCAACTGAGCCCACGGAAGTCACCGAGATTATAAAGTCACTTAAAAATAACTCGGGGAATCTGTCTCATGTCCCACCATTATTGTACAAGAGAGCGGCCCATGTCCTCTCGCATGCTATCTCATTACTTTTTAACAAGTCACTAGAAACTACCACCTTCCCGAAACTACTCAAGACGTCAAGGGTTACACCAATACATAAAGGTGGTGACCCTACAGATTTAAACAACTATAGGCCAATATCAAACTTACCATTGCTATCCAAAATCTTTGAGAAACTCGTGCGCAGGAGACTATATTCATTTATAACGGCACAAAACATACTCAACCCCTGCCAATTTGGATTCAGGAAAAATAAAAGCACTAACGATGCAATCATAAAAATGCTAGATCTGCTTTACACAGCATTGGAAAATAAGGAATATCCACTAGGAATTTTTATTGACCTAAGAAAAGCTTTTGACACAGTAGACCACGGCATCCTACTCCACAAACTTGACCATTATGGTATAAGAGGCCATGCACTTGCTTATTTCAAATCTTACCTTACTAATAGGTATCAGTACGTCACCATTAAAGACACAGCATCAACAACACAGCCACTTGATACTGGAGTTCCACAGGGAAGTGTCCTTGGTCCCCTGCTCTTCCTCATATACATCAATGATCTCCCAAACGTATCTCAACACCTGAACCCCATTCTCTTTGCTAACGACACGACTTATGTCATCTCTCACCCTAATCTTGCCACCCTCAACACCATTGTTAATGAGGAGCTGATCAAAATATCGACTTGGATGACAGCCAATAAACTTACGCTTAACACTGCGTGCAGCCAGCAGCAACAGCCTGGTTGATCAGGCTCTGATCCACCAGGAGGCCTGGTCACAGACCGGGCCGCGGGGGCGTTGACCCCCGAAACTCTCTCCAGGTAAACTCCAGGTAAACTGACAAAACCTACTACATTATGTTTGGTAGCAGAGCAGAGATGCGCAAATTAACATTAAGATCGACAACACTCTAATTGCCAGGCATAATGAGGGCAAATTCCTAGGCCTATACCTCGACAACAACCTGAACTTCAGCACCCATATTCAACACATGACCAAAAAAGTATCCAAAATGGTTGGGATCCTCTCCAAGATACGATACTACATGCTGCAAACTGCCCTTCTCACACTATACCATTCACTTATATATCCATACCTCACCTATGCTATCTGTGCTTGGGGTTCAACTGCAGCAACACACCTAAAGCCAATAATAACCCAACAAAAAGCCGCAGTAAGAATAATCACTAAATCCCATCGCTGGCAACACCCCCCCCCACTCTTCATAGATCTAAACTTACTCCCTGTTCAGTACATCCACACTTACTACTGTGCAATCTACATCTACAGGACCTTAAATTCCAATATTAACCTTGACCTAAAACACTTTCTTGATAGTTGTGACAGAACCCACAGGCACAACACCAGACACAAACATCTCTATGACATTCCCCGTGTCCGACTAAACCTTTACAAAAATTCAATGTATGTCAAAGGCCCTAAAATCTGGAACACCCTACCTGAAAATTCTAAAACTGCAGACACATTCATCACCTTCAAAACTACCATCAGAAAACATCTTATCTCCCTGATACACCCTGTCAACTAATTACACGAATACCGAATACCACCCGGTGGTTAACACTTACACTCACTCACCCATTTGACAATAAGCAGAAATATCAATCTCAATCTCAAAATAATGAATCTTAACTAGTCATAAGTTGGCCTGTGATACTCCAATACTGAAACTATGTATAGTGCCAAAACAAAAGCATTCACATTGCTAAACTCACAAACTAGTATTTAGTCACTTAGCCATAATACCAACTTACCTCATAATTTTGTAATATTTTAAACTTAAGATTTAATTTAAGTCTGCCCAAAATGCCTAGCCATGCTAGGTGTTCTAGTGGTACACTCTGTAATTATTATTTTACTACATGTAAACCACACAATAACCAAATTCTGTAAACTCAGCATTGTAATCCTTATAGAGAATAAACTTTGAATTGAATTGACTAATAAGCCGAACAGCAATATAAGCAACAGTGACACGGAATCAGGAACAAGGAGATAATATAACGCCACTAAGTAGGGACCATCAGCAGATCTTTCACAAAAGCTACAAAACTCCCATACTACTGAATCTAAGTTCAGCATTAGAAAATCCAGACTGTGACAGTACACAGATACCAGTACAAATTAGGTCAGAAGCTACAGCTCAGGACCTGAGTTTCTCAGAGTGTCTATGCGACACACAACCTCAGTACAATGTCGAAAATCACTATGTCTAGGCAATGTTCTGTGAACAGAGTTCTACAGAACCAACAACAAGAAAGTGACAGAGACGATCTTCCAACAAGGGCCAGCTAGGCACGTCTTGTCAGGAAAACGTCCAACCCCCCTTGATCACATGATAGCTCCATGCTGTTACTGCCCAGCAACACCGAGAAGCCGGCAGGGAATCGAGCAACAGGCGATAATTTACAGTAGTTAGACAATCAAGACTTGAACTATGAGCACTAATAAATATATATAAATGTTACATCCTACCTAATAATATAACTAAGTCAAATAATATAAAGCAATATATTTATGATTTAGCTATTATCGCAAATATAAGCAGTATAAAATTATAAGAAAAGGTAATATACATTATATACATTGTGACACATTCAGGGGTCGCAATAAAGTGTAGGGTATGGCACGGGTTCCATGCTGCATCTGTGCTACTTGCGGTGCTGAGGTCTTCTTAGGCGTGGAGGGAGATTTCTGGCCCTTTCATTCCTCCTAGGAACTATCTTTCCCCGGTCCCCCTTTTTTTATTCTTTTTTTTTTATTTTATTTTCTTCTTTCTTTTTTTTTCTTAAAAAAAAAAAAAGAAGTAACCTAACCATGGAGTCCCAAATCAATGACCCCACTACCCCTGGGCCCCTTATTGTTACCGCCCCCGGTTCTGACCTCGCCTCGTCTTTTGGCCACTCTTTGGACACTCCTAAGGCCCCCTGTACCTATTGCTGGTGCTGTTTCGTCACCCGCTTCAGGTGCCAGGGTTTCGACTGACTCCATCGATTTGTCTGACCTCCGCTCTCCTTTGACTATGCTTCCGGCCTCTCCCTCACAGTGCGGCAATTTTGGAATTGCCAGCCCGTCCCACGTCGGACCAACTCTGGTCCCACTTCTAAATGCCAACGACAATCTCCTGATGCTGTTACTTTGTTACCTTCCCATTCTACTCGGAAAAGACCGACACATCATGCACTCCCTCTCCACACTCAATTTCGGACCACACAATTGACTAAATTCTTTACTTTAAGACCGACTTCTTCTACTGCCTATCTTTACGACCATAGTATTGGCAAAGCGCTCCTACGCCATGTTGGTAGAGATATTTCCTTTCATGCTCTTAAGAGTGGTACGTGCATCATCACAGTCCAGAATTCTACCCAAGCTCGTGATCTTTCTCTTCTTTCACATATCGATACTATTCCTATCACTATCGAAAAACATCATTCACTCATTTCTTGTAGTGGTACTGTTATTCTGCCCCATACCATAGTCCAACAGAATTTCCAGACATGTGGCAATGACATTCTCGAACAGCTGGAACTCCAAGATGTCCCAATTCTCAAGGTAGACACTTATGTTCTTCCTGCCCGCGGGCGAAGACGATATCGTAATAATGTTGGTAGAATTACCGACAATATGTAAAGTAAAAAGGACACAAGTGCAACTAATGTGACATTCTATTGTGGCAATGTTTCGCTCTCCAGGAGCTTTGTCAAGCCATTACAGACAGTACATGGACACAGAGGGTATATATAGGCTTAGAGTGAGGTGTAATACTAGTGGTAGTAGTAGTAGTAGTAGTGACAAAAGTTGTAGTACAACTTTTGTCACTACTACTACTACTACCACCACCACTAGTATTGCACCTCTAAGCCTATATATACCCTCTGTGTCCATGTATTGTTTGTAATGGCTTGACAAAGCTCCTGGAGAGTGAAACGGTGCCACGATAAATGTCACATTAGTTGCACTTGTGAAGACGATATCCTTGCAATGTGGCTCGTTTAACTTTTGACAGCCGTGAACTCCCATTCTCTGTTTATGTAGCAGGACATCGGTTACAAGTTCGGAAAGTGATCCCTACACCACAAGAGTGTAGAAATTGCTGGCAATTTGGCCACCCAGCAAAATATTGCAGATCTATAGCCGAATGCCCAGTCTGTGGTGCCGATGACCATTCTAACACGTCTTGCAGTCGACCTCCCTCTTGCCTTAATTGTCATGAGGCTCACCCTTCGTACTCTCGCCATTGCCAGGTCTACTTAAATGAGCGGGAAATTCGTTGCCTCAAAGAGGCAGAAGGTCTCCCTTATGCTATGGCAGTTTTTCATCTCTGCCTCTAAGGGAGACTACCCTGTGTTTCTTATTCTCATGTTTCAAAATGTCCCCCCACTTCTGGAGTCCCATCTTCTGCAGCCTCCTCTGCGGTTGCCAGTTCCTTAGTCACTCCTGTATCTAATTCTTTTTCTGTCCTGGGCTCAGACGTCCCTACTTCAACACCTCAGTCTGTCCTCACTTCTTCATGTTCTCCCTCACAAACCCCGGTATCGACAAGACCTCATACGACACCTCCTCCCAATCGTCCCTCTACTTCTCAGAGGCCCAAAAAATCTCCTTTAACTCCTCTTTCCCTTCATCCACCTCCACATTTTACCTTCCCGGTCTCTGTACCTGGGTCTTTCCCTTTCACTGGCTCCATTACAAGTGTGGAGGTTCATCCTCCTCCTTGTACTGTGCCTTTCTCCCCTGTCCCCTCCCAAGTTTCATCCTCTTCTTCCACCTCCCAGGTTTCTGCCTCTTTTGTCCCCTCCCACACTTCTCCAGTTCCCTCCACCCTTTCGCCCCCTTCCCTACCTTGGTACAGTCCATTACAGTTCCGATCTTTACTCAAACTCCTCCTCCTTCCATCTCCAATAATGTCTCCCATACGACGTCTCTGAATTCCAAAACACTTGAAGCAATCTCTGAATATATTGCAGAGACCAATCCATCAATGGACACTGATCCACCCTCTGTTCCTTCTTTTTCCTCTTCTTCATCTGTGCAACTCCTTTCTTCACAGCGCACCGTTCCTTCGCTGCTTGAACGTTTTCCTTTGCCACCGCATGTGTACTTTTCCAACCCCTCTAGTCCATAGGTACCCTTACATGTGGATTTCAGGTATCTTTATCGTTGCCAGTCATGGCCTATTTACAGTGGAATATTTGCGGCCTCAGGGTAATCGGGGTGAAACTTCAGATGTTGCTCTCCCAGTTTTCCCCTGTTGGTGTTTGCTTACAGGAACCAAAATTACACTCTGCTGTTATCTATGGCATCTCAGGCTATAATTTATTGTATTCTTCAGATCCTTTTCCTGATGGGACCTTTAATGAAAGTGCCCTTCTTCTACACACTGATATTCTGTATCATTAGCTATTTGTTCGTACTTTGCTGCATTACACAGCAGCCCGTATCCACTTGCATAGGTGGTATAAACTCTGTTCTTTGTATCTCTCTCCTTCTCAGGCATTATCTATCCTGGATATTGCCTTTCTTGTTTCGTCATTACCGCCACCACTTCTGTTACTTGGCGATTTTAATGCCCATCATTTCCTCTGGGGGGATTCTCACTGTGATTCCCGTGGCATTCAGCTGTTAGAGGCTTTTCTTGCTACCCACCCCCTCCATGTTTTAAATACAGGTACTCACACCTATTTTGATTTTCGGACTCGTACTCTCTCTTGCATCGATCTCTCAGTCTGCTCTTCCTCCGCCGCATTAGACTTCACCTGGTCTGTTCTCCCGGATTTACATGACAGTGATCATATCCCAATCATTCTTACTTCCCCTTCATATTCACCACCTCTTCGTAACCCATGCTGGCAATTTGATAAGGCAAATTGGAACCTTTACTCACATCTGTTTTTAGTGAGGTTCCTTCTTCGTCCTCCATTGATGAGCTTTTACACCTCTTCTCGTCCTCCGTTTTAAACCGCAGCTTCTCATTCTATACCCCAAACTTTGGGCAGGCATTCTCAGAAGTGCGTGCCTTGGTGGTCTCCTGCTTTGTGCTCGTGCAGTACGTTTGAAACGCGCTGCGTGGGGCAGGTACTGGTACAATAGAACCACGGAGAGACTTCTTGATTTTAAACAGAAGCGTGCGATCGCTCGCCGTGTCATCCATGACGCTAAACGCACTTGCTGGCCCAGTGAGATTTTGTCTCCACCATCACCTCTGCTTCCTCTATGAGTGCAGTCTGGAAAAAAGTACGAAAACTGAGTGGTAAATATTCTCCTGACCCGGCTCCTGTTCTGCGGGTTGCAGGTGTTGATATAGCAAACCCACTAGATGTTGCCAATGAAATTGACAATCATCTGGTCCGTATTTCTCAGGGGGCTCCATCTATGCCCCTCGTTTCTTTCCCGAAGTCTGCCAGAGAGTTAGCACCCTTGGACTTTTCTTCTCTCAGAGAAGAACAGTATAATGTGCCTTTTACACTTCAGGAACTGGAGGCAACACTCTCAGCTTGCTGATCATCAGCAGCTGGGCCCGACGACATTCATATTCGTATGCTACAACATTTACATCAGTCAGCCCTTGCAGTCCTATTATGCCTTTTCAATCTTATTGGGTCACAAGGAGTTCTTCCACAGCTGTGGAAATCTGCCATTGTTCTCCCTTTCCGCAAACCGGGTACTACGGGACATGAAGCCTCCCACTATTGTCCCATTGCCCTTACCAGTGCAGTTTGCAAAGTGATGGAACACCTGGTAAATAGACGTTTAGTGTGGTATTTAGAGACACACAACAGTCTCTCCACTCGTCAATATGGCTTTCATAAGGGACGTTCTACCATAGACCCCTTACTACGCTTGGATACGTATGTTCGTAATGCCTTTGCGAATAACCACTCAGTTATTGCCATATTTTTTGACCTTGAGAAGGAATATGACACAACTTGGAGGTATAATATTTTGGCTCAAGCCCACTCCTTAGGCCTCCGAGGCAATCTACCATCCTTCCTTAAGAACTTTTTAACTGACAGACATTTCCGTGTTCGGGTTAATAATGTGCTCTCCCCGGGCTTTATCCAAGCTGAAGGTGTCCCCCAGGGATGTGTTCTGAGCACAACACTTTTTCTCCTTGCTATAAATGATTTGGCCTCTAGTCTTCCATCCAATATTTGGTCTTCACTCTGTGTTGATGACTTCGCTATTGCCTGTGCAGGCGCTGACTGTCACCTCATTACAGTTTCTCTCCAGCATGCGGTCGACTGTGTTTCCAATTGGGCCACCACACATGGGTTTAAATATTTCAGTACCAAAACTCACCAAATTACTTTCACTAGACGCTCTGTCATCTCCGATCATCCTTTGTACCTCTGTGGCTCCCGTATCCCTGAACGTGATACAGTCAGGTTTCTAGGCCTCTTTGACCGTAGGTTATCCTGGAAACCTCACATTACCTCTCTGAAGGCAACTTGTCACAGCCGTTTGAAAATTCTTAAAACCCTTGCTCATCTTTCATGGGGAGCTGTTTGTCGAACTCTCCTTCGCCTACATTCCACCCTCATTTTATCGAAACTTGATTATGGTGACCAGATCTATTCAGCGGCCTCTCTGGCTACTCTCTCTAGCCTTAACCCCATTCATCACCAAGGATTACGTTTATGCCTTGGTGCTCTTCACTCTTCCCCTGTTGAGAGCCTCTATGCAGAAGCGAACATTCCATCCTTATCCGATCGCCGTGATGCCCATTGCCTTTGCTACTATGTACCCTCTCATGATCTCCACACTCCTTCCATTTATAGAATGGTCACCGATATTAGTAGACATTATTTGTTTTGCTGCCCCTGTTTGCTCTGTCCCTTCTCTCTTCGCCTACAGTCGTTCTTGTCTTCTCTTCAATTACCACCTTTCTATGTTCATGTAGCATCTCACTTTTCCCTACCCCCCTGGGAAGTTCCAGCTGTTCGAGTCTGTTCTTTCTCTCTCCCTTGCTCGAAAGCCCAACTGTCTACGGTAGCTTCCCGCTCTCTTTTTCTTGACCACTTCCACTCTCATTCTCATGCCATTGCAGTGTACACAGATGGCTCTAAGTCTTCTGACGGCATAGGATTAGCAGCAGTGTTTCTGGACAGCGTCGTACGAGGGCATTTACTATCTTCAGCTAGTATTTTTACTGCTGAATTGTATGCCATCCTTGCAGCACTTATCCGTATTGCATTTATGCCTGTGTCATCATTTGTGGTTGTCTCAGACTCCCTTAGTGCTTTACAGGCTATACAGAAATTTGATACACCTCACACCTTAGTTCTCCGTATCCAACTTTGTCTACACCGCATCTCTACCAAACATAAAGATATTGTTTTTTGTTGGGTCCCTGGTCACGTTGACATACAGGGCAATGAACAGGCAGACACTGCTGCGCAGTCAGCAGTACATGACCTACCAGTTACATATAGAGGTGTTCCATTTACGGACTATTTTGCTGCAATAGCTACCCACCTTCACACCCGTTGGCAACAACGTTGGTCTACTCTGCTCGGTAACAAACTTCAGTCTATTAAACCGAGTATAGGTTACTGGCCATCTTCTTGTCACCAGTGTCGAGGTTGGGAGACTACTCTCTCCCATCTTCGCATTGGCCATACTCTTCTTACTCATGGATATCTCATGGAGAGGCGCCCTGCTCCTCTCTGTGAGAATTGTCAGGTTCCATTATCGGTCGGCCACATTCTGTTTAGACTGCCCACGTTATCAAGGAGCACGCAGAATTTACCTCCAACGTCGTCCTCGCTCCGCTGCCCTCTCTTTATCTTCCCTTCTCGCTGGTGGACCCACCTTTCATCCGGACTCTCTCATTGACTTTTTGACAACAACTGACTTACTTCACAAACTCTGATGATACCTTCAGCCCTTTCTACCTCTATCTCTTGCTACCCTCTACCCCCACACTATCCCGTGCCCCGCTGTTTTCTGTAACCTACTGATCATCCCTCCCCCTTCTGCCACCCAATACCCTTGCTTCCTTCCCTACCCTGCAGCGCTGTATAGCCCTTGTGGCTTAGCGCTTCTTATTGATTATAATAATAATTGACAACGTTTCGCCCACACAGTGGGCTTTATCAAGTCACAAACAGATCTGAGGAAATGGTATGGTGATACTGACAAGATGTGGAAAAAGACACTTATGTAGAGTTCAGGACATTTATTAAAGGAAACGTTTTGCCACGAGTGGCTTCTTCAGTCCTAATACAGAGAAAACTAAGAAAAACGCGTATATATAGTGGCAGGAGTCAGGTGAAGTGACGTGTGGGTAGAAGTGGTAGTAGTAGTAGTGGAACTAAGGAGGTAAGACGGATGGCTAGAGAGGGACCTGTTGACATCATGTAACAGAAGTTTCCAGAATTGGTAATATCCTGTTGATTAGCAATTTTGAGATACTGTAACTATCGGATTTTTGCTTTATAGTGTTATTGACAGCGATTAGTGCAGCTTCTATGCATTTTCTCCGTCTTAAGTCGTCTTCTTTAATCACTAGTTTAGCTTCATTGAATTTCATGAGGTGTCCAACATCGTCCCTATGTTGAACACACGCGTTTTTGCGGTCATCATTTCTACAAGCATTTTGTGTTCTCCTATCCTAAAGTCCAGAGATCTGGCTGTTTCCATAAGAACATAAGAATGGAGGAACACTGCAGAAGGCCTACTATCCCATGCAAGGCAAGTCCTTATCAAAACGACCTCTACATATACTTTGTCACACCCCCACATGGTATAGTGTAAATTCCTGCACTTGTGCCAGAATCATGCTTGGGTTTTTGTATCAGGTTCCTAATAGTAGTTGAAGAGCTGGTAGATATTTTAGCCAGTTTTCTGTCAAACATTTTTGAAACATTAGTGGCAAAGTTGCTGACTGGTAAAACGATGTAACTTGGAGGCTTTTCTTCAACTTGATTGGTGTTGGTCTTGTTGAGGATACGTGTCGCACGTTTCCTGCAATAACTACCCCTCTTTTAGTTCTGGTGTCATGGTGAGAGAAGAAATGTATAAACTAAAAGAACTAAAAGAGGGGTAGTTATTGGCTTCTTTCTGAGAGCCTACAGAATTTCCAGTCCGCAGTTCCTCGAAGAAGAGTGCACGTACATCACCAACTCTTTTAGTTCACTACACTTTCCCCTACACTTCATACGTGACTGCAGGAAACGTGTGACACGTATCCTCAACAAGACCATCACCAATCAAGTTGAAGAAAAGCCTCCAAGTTACATCGTTTTACCGGTCAGCAACGTTGCCACTATTGTTTCAAAAATGTTTGACAGAAAACTGGCTAAAATATCTACCAGCTCTTCAACTACTATTAGGAACCTGATACAAAAACCCAAGCATGATTCTGGCACAAGTGCAGGAATTTACACTATACCATGTGAGGGTGTGACAAAGTATATGTAGGGGAAACAGCCAGATCTCTGGACATTAGGATAGGAGAACACATAAATGCTTGCAGAAATGATGACCGCAAAAACGCGTGTGTTCAACATAGAGACGATGTTGGACACCTCATGAAATTCAATGAAGCTAAACTAGTGATTAAAGAAGACGACTTAAGACGGAGAAAATGCACTGAAGCTGCACTAATCGCTGTCAGTAGCATTATAAAGCAAAAATCCGGTAGTTTTCAGTATCTCAAAATTGCTAATCAACAGGATATTAACAATTCTGGAAACTGCTGTTACATGATGTCAACAGGTCCCTCTCTAGCCATCCGTCTCACCTCATTAGTTCCACTACTACTACTACCACCTCTACCCACACGTCACTTCACCTGACTCCTGCCACTATATATACGCGTTTTCTTAGTTTTCTCTGTATTAGGACTGAAGAAGCCACTCGTGGCGAAACGTTTCCTTTAATAAATGTCCTGAACTGTACATAAGTGTCTTTTTCCACACAAAACAGATCTACCTGGGTGAATAATACCTGAGTATCTATAGGGTGGAGAGTTGGGTGTGAAATAACTGTGTAGGTTGGCTCTGAGACGGACCCCCAGGGAACGGGCGGATGTGGGTGTAGTTATGTAAGATAACATATAGTTATGTAGCGTTCCTTATTAAGTCGTCCCGATCTGCCCGCGTACTGGTGTTCTGAAATACGTGTTTGGAGGTTTCTGATGTTTCGCCCACGTATAATTGGTTGCAATCATTGCAAGGGATTTTGTATACCCCTTGCAGGGGATTGAACCTTGTGGTGTCTGTTACTGGTGATGTCCTCATAAAGGATAGCATTATATTGCATTTGTACTTATTTTTCCATCGTATCGGTATTTTATACCATTTATCTCCATCCAGGTGAAGTGTTCGGCACACCCTAAGAGAATCTCCTGAGTCGTTCTGGCACTCACGCAGTGCGGCCTGAGTGCCAGAAATAACTCAATTGGAGTCGAAAGACTTACCGTGCCCTTGTAATAGGGCTGTCCCCGCCACAAGGCTGTAAGCAGTACTCTACTTGACAACAAAACGCTCACTGTGCCCTTGTCATAGAGCTGCCGGTAGCTCCATCACTAGCGCACTCAGCTCACACGCTGAGGTCCGGAGTTCGAATCTCCAGTACGGCTGGAAAATATTAGGGACGTGTTTCCATAAGGCACCTGCTATCCCTGTTTATTATTACCTAACAATCTGTCGGTATTTTATACCATTTTAATGTTCTATCCCTGTTTACCCTGGGTGTTAGTTGACTAATGTGGGTCGCATCCCGGGACAAAACTGATTATTATTATTATAAAGATTAGCCGGTATTCTCCCGGCCCGGGCCTTTTCCAAGTGGTGGCCCGGCCTTGGCTCCCTCTTTAGGGAGTGTCTGAGACCTAAGTCTCCCATGGGAGAGGCACAAGTACCTCCTCATCTTTGGGACCAACTGTCCCCAGGCCTAGCCACAAGCTAGGCCTCTCTGGTCTGCCATCCCCGCCCCACGGGGCTAATGGGAATGACAGTTCTTGTGAGCTAAAGGCTCGGCTCAGGCACCTACCCTACCCTAGAAGGGTTAGGCATGGTATCGATGACAAAACTGATCTAATTTGCGGGAAATGCTCAGCATAACAAGCGGCTTTCTATATATTAGTATGTCATTGATGTTAGTTATGGTCTGTATAATATATACTTGTAGAAATGAATTATTATTATTATTATTTATTATTATTATTATTATTATTATTATTATTATAGGGCTGTAAACGGTACTGCACAAGTACAAACTCAGACATTCCTTCAGGAGCCAGTACCGGGTCACCACATGGAGGAGACCTGGGTCAGGAACCGTCCTGTGAACCTACATCAAAATGAATATGACAGATGTGTTGTGACATGATAAGTCCACTGTGTGGGCGAAACGTTGTCAATAAAGGATCACATTATACAGCAGTTTGTGTTTATTTTTTCATCGTGTCGCTATTTTATGCCATTTATCTTCATCGTATATACACTGAGATACACTTCTCAGCATATATACACTGAGATACACACACTTCTCAGCATATATACACTGAGATACACACACTTCTCAGCATATATACACTGAGATACACACACTTCTCAGCATATATACACTAAGATACACACTCCTCAGCGTATATACACTGAGATACACTTCTCAGCGTATATAACACTGAGATACACTTCTCAGCGTATATACACTGAGATACACTTCTAGCGTATATACACTGAGATACACACACTTCTCAGTGAATGAACTAACGTATAAGAGTTTAACAGCACCAGAAAGGGCATATTATTCCTCAAACTTCACCCAGTGCAGTGAGAGCCTGGTTGATCAGGTCGTTATCCACCGGAAGACCTGGTCATGGACCAGGCTGCGGGGGGCGTTGACCCCCGAAACACCCTCCAGGTGCACTACACAGAATAAATGCAAGAATCCTTGATTATTTACCCAAGGCAATATTAGCCTGAATTAACAACGTGTTCCGTGAAGCAATTTACTCCGAAATAATATAGTCAACCCTTAATTTTTATCCTGGTTTTCTTTACGTTAGTTTGTTATTGTTTATTCTAGTGCGTAACTGAACACAAATTCAGCTCATGATTTATTTATTTGATAGTGTTTTGTTTTATTCTCGTTTTCTTTTACGTTAGTTTGTTCCAATAACTGAACAAACACAATAAAAGCAGTACAAAAACACCGTAAGTTACAAAAATAATGTAAAATCACAACAAAAACACTGAAAAACATCGTCATGACTATTATTGTTTTTTTCCTGTTTTTCTTTAAGTTTGTTCTTGTTTGTTCCAGTAAATAACTGAACAAAAATGACCTCATGACTGATAATGTTTTTTCATGTTTTTTTGGATAACGTAAAGATGTATTTGTGTATACCTGATAAAGTTACTTATGTGTGTGTGTGCTCACCTGTTTTGTGGTTGCAGGGTCGAGTCATAGCTCCTGGCCCCGCCTCTTCGCTGATTGCTACTAGGTCCTCTCTCTCCCTGCCCCATGAGCTCTATCATACCTCACCTTAAAACTATGTATGGTTCCTGCCTCCACTACGTCACTTTCTAGGCTATTCCATGGCCTGACTACTCTATGACTGAAGAAATACTTCCTAACATCCCTTTGATTCATCTGAGTCTTCAACTTCCAATTGTGACCTCTTGTGTCTGTGTCCCATCTCTGGAACATCCCGTCTTTGTCCACCTTGTCTATTCCGCGCAGTATTTTATATGTCGTTATAATGTCTCCCCTGACCCAGTGTCGTCAGGCCGATTTCCCTCAACCTTTCTTCGTAGGACAATCCCCGTAGCTCTGGGACTAGTCTTGTTGCAAACCTTTACACTTTCTCTAATTTCTTGACGTGCTTGACTAGGTGTGTGATTCCAAACTGGTGCTGCATACTCCAGTATGGCCTGACGTAGATGGTATACAGAGTCTTAAACGAATCCTTACTGAGGTATCGGAACGCTATCCGTAGGTTTGCCAGGCGCCCGTATGCTGCAGCAGTTATTTGATTGATGTGCGCCTCAGGAGATATGCTCGGTGTTATACTCACCTTCAGATCTTTTTTCCTGAGTGAGGTTTGCAGTCTTTGGCCATCTAAACTATATTGTGTCTGCAGTCTTCTTTGCCCTTCCCCAATCTTCATGACTTTGCATTTGGCAGAGTTAAACTCAAGGAGCCAGTTGCTGGAACAGGCTTGTAGCCTGTCCAGGTCTCTTTGTAGTCCTGCCTGATCCTCGTCCGATTTGATTCTTCTCATTAACTTCACATCATCTACAAAGAAGGACACTTCTGAGTCTATCCCTTCCGTTATGTCGTTCACGTATACCAAAAAACAGCACAGGTCCTAGGACTGACCCCTGTGGAACCCCGCTTGTCACAGGTGCCCACTCTGACACCTCGTCACGTACCATGACTCGTTGTTCTCTCCCTGTCAGGTATTCTCTGATTCATTGCAGTGCCTTTCCTGTTGTTTGTGCCTGATCCTCTAGCTTTTGCAGTAACCTCTTGTGAGGAACTGTGTCGAAGGCCTTCTTGCAGTCCAAAAAAATGCAGTCGATCCACCCCTCTCTCTCTTGTCTTACTTCTGTCACCTTGTCATAAAACTCTAGTAGGTTGTGTGTGTGTGTGCACATGTGTGTGTGCATACTCACCAAATTGTACTCACCTAATTTCGTCGAGACTCAGCTCCTGGCCCCACCTCTTCACTGGCCGCTACTGGGTCCTCCCTCTCCCTGCTCCATAAGCTTTGTCAAATCTCATCTTAAAACTATGTATAGTTCCTGCCTCCACTACGTCACTTGCTAGACTATCTACTTCCTGACATCTGTGTGTGTGTGTGTGTGTGTGTGTGTGTGTGTGTGTGTGTGTGTGTGTGTCTGTGTGTGTGTGTGTGTATGTGTGTGTGTGTGTGTGTCTGTGTGTGTGTGTGTGTGTGTGTGTGTGTGTGTGTGTGTGTGTTGTGTGTGTGTGTGTGTGTGTGTGTGTAGAAAATATTCTTGATGGTCATGAAATTTTTAACGAAATGTTTATTGATGCCTCAGGTTTTACACTGAATCCTCATTTTCTGTTGCCTAAATATCCATTTTCTGATGACTAAATCCTCATTTTTTGTTGACTGAATCATCGTTTTCTATTCACTAAATCATCGCTTCCTGTTGACCAAATCCTCGTTTTCTGTTGCATAAATACCCGTTTTCTATTGCATAAATACTCATTTTCTGCTGACGTTTTCTGTTGACTAAATCCAAGTTCGTGTTACATAAAAACTCGTTTTCTCTTTCTTAAATACTCGTTTTTTGTTGATTAAATACTCGTTTTTTATTCCTTAAATTCTCGTTTTCTGTTGACGAAATTCTCGTTTTCTGTTGATTAAATCCAAGTTTGTGTTGCATAAATACTCGTTTTCTGTTTCATTAATACTTCGTTTTTTGTTGATGAAATCCTCGTTTTTTATTCTATAAACCCTTATTTTCTATTGAATAAAACCTCGATCATTGTTTTCTAACACTCATTTTCTGTTGACCAGATCCTCTTTATTTGTTTCGTATATCCTCGTTTTTTTTTTCTCTAAATCCTCGTTTTCTGTTTATTAAACCCTTGTTTTCTGTTGCCTAAGTCACTGTTTTCTGTTGGCTACATCCTCGTTTTCTCTCTCCTTAAGCTGTTTTTTTTATAATTCTCTAAATCCATGTTTTCTGTTCTTGAAATTCCTTTTGTTGAAAACATGGTTTTAAATTTTTATTAATTTATCACAGGAGTATTCGTTTTCTGTTCACTACAGCTACGTTTTCTGTTCACTACAGCTACGTTTTCTGTTCACTACAGCTACGTTTTCTGTTCACTACAGCTACGTTTTCTGTTCACTACAGATACGTTTTCTGTTCACTACAGCTACGTTTTCTGTTCACTACAGATACGTTTTCTGTTCACTACAGATACGTTTTCTGTTCACTACAGCTACGTTTTCTGTTCACTACAGCTACGTTTTCTGTTCACTACAGATACTTTTCTGTTCACTACAGCTACGTTTTCTGTTCACTACAGCTACGTTTTCTGTTCACTACAGCTACGTTTTCTGTTCACTACAGATACTTTTCTGTTCACTACAACCATGTTTATTGTTCACTACAACTACATTTTCTGTTCACTACAGCTATTGTTTTTGTTCACTTCAACCCAGTTTTTTGTCCTACAATCACGTTTACTGTTGGCTTACTTCCCTGCTAGCAGCAGTAACAACAGTAGAAACAACAGCAATAATAATAACTGCAGTAACAAGCAGCAGCAACAACAACAGTAACAACCACACAAGCAGCAGCAACAACAACAACAGTAACAACAACACAAGCAGCAGCAACAACAACAACAGTAACAACAACACAAACAGCAGCAACAACAAAAGTAACAACAACACAAGCAGCAGCAGCAACAACAACAGTAACAACCACACAAGCAGCAGCAGCAACAACAACAGTAACAACAACACAAGCAGCAGCAACAACAACAACAGTAACAACACAAGCAGCAGCAACAACAGTAACAACAACACAAGCAGCAGCAGCAGCAACAACAGTAACAACAACACAAGCAGCAGCAGCAACAACAACAGTAACAACCACACAAGCAGCAGCAGCAGCAACAACAGTAACAAAAACACAAGCAGCAGCAGCAACAATAACAGTAACAACAACACAAGCAGCAGCAACAATAAGAGTAACAATAACACAAGCAGCAGTAACAACAACACAAGCAGCAGCAACAACAACAGTAACAACAACACAAGCAGCAGCAAACAACAACAGTAACAACAACACAAGCAGCAGCAAGAACACAGTAACAACAACACAAGCAACAGCAACAAAAACAGTAACAAAACAAGCAGCAGTAACAACAACACAAGCAGCAGCAACAACAACAGTAACAACAACACAAGCAGCAGCCAACAACAACAGTAAAAACAACACAAGCAGCAGCAACAACAACAGTAACAAAAGCACAAACAACAGCAACAATAAAGTAACAACAACACCAGCAGCAACAATAACAATAACAACAACACAAGCAGCAACAACACGTAACAACAACACAAGCAGCAGCAACAACAACAGTAACAACAACACAAGCAGCAGCAACAACACCAGTAACAAAACACAAAACAACAGCAACAATAACAGTAACAACCCAAAACCAGCAGCAAAAATAACAGTAAAAAACAACACAAGCAGCAACAACAACAGTACAACAACACAAGCAGCAGCAACAACAACAGTAACAAAAACACAAGCAACAGCAACAATAACAGTAGCAACAACACAAGCAGCAGCAACAATAACAGTAACAACAACACAAGCAGCAGCAACCCAAAAACAACAGTAACAAAAACACAAGCAGCAGCAACAACAACAACAGTAACAACACAAGCAGCAGCAGCAACAACAACAAACAAAACAAGCAGCACAACAACAACAACAGTAACAACAACACAAAGCAGCAGCAACAACAAACAACAACACAAGCAGCAGCAGCAACAACAACAGTAACAACACACAAGCAGCAGCAGCAACAACAACAACAACAAAAAGCAGCAAACCAGCAACAACAACAACACAAGCAGCACAGCAAAAAACAACAACCAACACAAGCAGCAGCAGCAACAACAACAGTAACAACAACACAAGCAGCAGCAGCAACAACAACAACAACACAAGCAGCAGCAGCAACAACAACAACACAAGCAGCACAGCAACAACAACAACAACACAAGCAGCAGACAGCAACAACACAACACAAGCAGCAGCAGCACAACAACAACAACAGTAACAACAACACAAGCAGCAGCAGCAACAAAAAAACAGTAAAAAACAACACAAACAGCAGCAGCAACAACAACAACAGTAACAACAACACAAGCAGCAGCAGCAACAACAACAACAGTAACAACAACACAAGCAGCAGCAGCAACAACAACAACAGTAACAACAACACAAGCAGCAGCAACAACAACAACAGTAACAACAACAAAGCAGCAGCAACAACAACAACAGTAAAAAACAACACAAGCAGCAGCAACAACAACAACAGTAACAACAACACAAAGCACAGCAACAACAACAACAGTAACAACAACACAAGCAGCACAACACAACAACAGTAACAACAACACAAGCAGCAGCACAACAACAACAACAACAACACAAGCAGCAGCAGCAACAACACAACAGTAAAAAACAACACAACAGTAACAACAACACAAGCAGCAGCAACAACAACACAACAGTAACAACAACACAAGCAGCAGCAACAACAACAACAGTAAAAAACAACACAAGCAGCAGCAACAACAACAACAGTAACAACAACACAAGCAGCAGCAGCAACACACAACAGTAACAACAACACAAGCAGCAGCAACAACAACACAACAGTAACAACAACACAAGCAGCGCAACAACAACAACAGTAACAACAACCAAGCAGCAGCAACAACAACAAAACAGTAACAACAAAAACAAGCAGCAGCAACAAAACACAACCAGTAACAACAACACAAGCAGCAGCAGCAACAACAACAACAACAACACAAGCAGCAGCAACAACAACACAACAGTAACAACAACACAAGCACAGCAGCAACAACAACAACAACAACACCAAACAGCAGCAGCAACAACAACAACAACAACACAAGCGCAGCAGCAACAACAACAACAACAACACAAGCAGCAGCAGCAACAACACAACAGTAACAACAACACAAGCAGCAGCAGCAACAACAACAACAACAACACAAGCAGCATCAACAACAACAACACAAGCAGCAGCAGCAGCAACAACAACAAATAACAACAACACAAGCAGCAGCAATAACAACAACAGTAACAACAACACAAACAACCGCAGCTACAACAACAACAACAACCAACACAACAGCAGCAACAACAACACAAGCAGCAGCAACAACAACACAAGCACAAACAACAACAACATAACAACAACACAAGCAGCAACAACAACAACACAAGCAGCAGCAACACAACACAAGCAGCAACAAAAAACAACAGTAAAAAACAACACAAGCAGCAGCAACAACAACAACAGTAACAACAAAACAAGCAGCAGCAACAACAACAACAGTAAAAACAACACAAGCAGCAGCAACAATAACAACAGTAACAACAACACAAGCAGCAGCAACAACAACAACAGTAACAACAACACAAGCAGCAGCAACAACAACAAAAAGTAAAACAACACAAGCAGCAGCAGCAACAACAACAGTAACAACAACACAAGCAGCAGCAACAACAACAACAGTAACACAACCAACAGCAGCGCAGCAACAATAACAACAGTAACAACAACACAAGCAGCAACAACAACAACAGTAAGAACAACACAAACCCGCAGCAACAACAACAACAGTAACAAAAAACACAAGCAGCAGCAGCAACAACAACAGTAACAACAACACAAGCAGCAGCAACAACAACAACATAACAACAACACAAGCAGCAGCAACAACAACAACAGTAACAACACACAAGCAGCAGCAACAACAACAACCCGTAACAACAACACAAGCAGCAGCAACAATAACAACAGTAACAACAAACACCCAAACAGCAGCAACAATAACAACGTAACAACAACACAAGCAGCAGCAACAACAACAACAGTAACAACAACACAAGCAGCAGCAACAACAACAACAGTAACAACAACACAAGCAGCAGCAACAACAACACAACAGTAACAACAACACAAGCAGCAGCAACAACAACAACAGTAACAACAACACAAGCAGCAGCAACAACAACAACAGTAACAACAACACAAGCAGCAGCAACAACAACAACAGTAACAACAACACAAGCAGCACAACAATAACAACAGTAACAACAAAACAAGCAGCAGCAACAACAACAACAGTAACAACAACACAAGCAGCAGCAACAACAACAACAGTAACAACAACACAAGCAGCAGCAACAACAACACAACAGTAACAACAACACAAGCAGCAGCAACAACAACAACAGTAACAAAAACCCCCAAGCGCAGCAACAACAAACAACAGTAACAAACAACACAAGCAGCAGCAACAACAACAACATAACAACAACACAAGCAGCAGCAACAATAACAACAGTAACAACAACACAAGCAGCAGCAACAACAACAACAACAACAACAACACAAGCAGCAAACAACAACAACAACAGTAACAACAACACAAGCAGCAGCAAACAACAACAGTAACAACAACACAAGCAGCAGCAACAACAACAGTAACAACAACACAAGCAGCAGCAACAACAACAGTAACAACAACACAAGCAGCAGCAACAACAACAGTAACAACAACACAAGCAGCAGCAACAACAACAACAGTAACAACAACACAAGCAGCAGCAACAACAACAACTAACAACAACACAAGCACAGCAACAACAACAACAGTAACAACAACACAAGCAGCAGCAACAATAACAACAGTAAACAACAACACAAGCAGCAGCAACAACAGTAACAACAACACAAGCAGCAGCAACAATAACAGTAACAACAACACAAGCAGCAGCAACAATAACAGTAACAATAACACAAGCAGCAGTAACAACAACACAAGCAGCAGGAACAATAACAGTAACAACAACACAAGCAGCAGCAACAACAACAGTAACAACAACACAAGCAGCAGCAAGAACAACAGTAACAACAACACAAGCAACAGCAACAAAAACAGTAACAACACAAGCAGCAGTAACAACAACACAAGCAGCAGCAACAACAACAGTAACAACAACACAAGCAACAACAACAACAACAGTAACAACAACACAAGCAGCAACAACAACAACAGTAACAAAAACACAAGCAGCAGCAACAAAAGATAACAACAACACAAGCAGCAGTAACAACAGTAACAAAAACACAAGCAGCACAACAACAACAGTAACAACAACACAAGCAGCAGCAAAAACAACGTAACAAAAAACACAGCAACAGCAACAATAACCCGTAACAACAACACCAGCAGCAACAATAACAGTAACAACAACACAAGCAGCAACAACAACAGTAACAACAACACAACAGCAGCAACAACAACAGTAAAAAAAAACACAAGCAACAGCAACAAAAACATAACAACAACACCAGCAGCAACAATAACCCGTAACAACAACACAAGCAGCAACAACAACAGTAACAACAACACAAGCAGCAGCAACAATAACAGTAACAATAACACAAGCAGCAGCAACAATAACAGTAACAATAACACAAGCAGCAGTAACAACAGTAACAACAACACAAGCAGCAGCAGCAACAAACCAACAGTAACAACAACACCCAAACAGCAGCAGCAACAACAACAAACACAACAGCAGCAGCAACAACAACAACACAAGCAGCAGCAGCAACCAACAACAACAACACAAGCACCCGGGAGCAACAACAACATAAAAAACAACACAAGCACAGCAGCAACAACAACAACAACACAGGCAGCAGCAGCAACAACAACAACAACACAAGCAGCAGCAGCAACAACAACAGTAACAACAACACAAGCAGCAGCAACAACAACAACAACACAAGCAGCAGCAGCAACAACAACAACACAAGCAGCAGCAGCAACAACAACAACAACACAAGCAGCAGCCCGCAACAACAACAACAGTAACAACAACACAAGCAGCAGCAGCAACAACAACAACAACACAAGCAGCAGCAGCAACAACAACAACAGTAACAACAACACAAGCAGCAGCAACAACAACAACAGTAACAACAAACAAAGCAGCAGCAACAACAACAACAGTAACAACAACACAAGCAGCAGCAGCAAAACAACAGTAACAACAACACAAGCAGCAACAACAATAACAACAGTAACAGCAAAAACAAGCAGCAGCAACAACAACAGTAACAACAACACAAACACACAGCAACAACAACAACAGTAACAACAACACAAGCAGCAGCAACAACAACAGTAACAACAACACAAGCAGCAACAACAATAACAACAGTAACAGCAACACAAGCAGCAGCAACAACAACAGTAACAACAACACAAGCAGCAGCAACAACAACAACAGTAAAAAACAACACAAGCAGCAACAACAACAACAACAGTAACAACAACACAAGCAGCAGCAGCAACAACAACAACAACACAAGCAGCAGCAGCAACAATAACAGTAACACAAGCAGCAACAACAACAGTAACAACAACACAAGCAGCAGCAGCAACAACACCAGTAACAACAACACAAGCAGCAGCAACAACAACAACAGTAACAAAAACACAAGCACAGCAGCAACAACAACAACAACAACAACAACAACACAAGCAGCAGCAGCAACGACAACAACAGTAACAACAACACAAGCAGCAGCAGCAACAACACAACAGTAACAACAACACAAGCAGCAGCAGCAACAACAACAACAACAACACAACAGCAGCAGCAGCAACAACAACAGTAACAACAAACACAAACAGCAGCAGCAACAACAACAACAACACAAGCAGCAGCAACAACAACAACAACACAAGCAACAGCAGCAGCAACAACAACAACAGTAACAACCAAACACAAGCAGCAGCAGCAACAACAACAACAACACAAGCAGCAACAACAACAAAAACAAGCAGCAGCAACAACAACACAAGCAGCAGCAACAACAACACAAGCAGCAACAACAACAACACAAGCAGCAGCAACAAAAAACACAAAGCAGCAACAACAACAACACAAGCAGCAGCAACAACAACACAAGCAGCAACAACAACAACACAAGCAGCAGCAACAACAACACAAGCAGCAACAACAACAACAGTAACAACAACACAAGCAGCAGCAACAATAACAACAGTAACAACAACACAAGCAGCAGCAACAACAATAACAGTAACAACAACACAAGCAGCAGCAGCAACAACAACAGTAACAACAACACAAGCAGCAGCAACAACAACAACAGTAACAACACAAGCAGCAGCAACAACAGTAACAACAACACAAGCAGCAGCAACAACAATAACAGTAACAACAACACAAGCACAGCAGCACAATAACCCAAAAGTAACACAACACAAGCAGCAGCAGCAACAATAACAACAGTAACAACAACACAAGCAGCAGCAGCAACAATAACAACAGTAACAACAACACAAGCAGCAGCAACAACAACAACAGTAACAACAACACAAGCAGCAGCAGCAACAACAACAGTAACAACAACACAAGCAGCAGCAACAACAACAACAGTAACAACAACACAAGCAGCAGCAATAACAACAGTAACAACAACACAAGCAGCAGCAGCAACAACAACAGTAACAACCCAAAACAAGCAGCACAACAACAGTAACAACAACACAAGCAGCAGCAACAATAACAACAGTAACACAACACAAGCCCGCAGCACAGCAACAACAACAGTAACAACAACACAAGCAGCAGCAACAACAACAACAGTAACAACAACACAAGCAGCAGCAACAAAAATAACAACAACAAAAAGCCCGCAACAACAACAACATAACAACACAAGCAGCAGCAACAACAACAACAGTAACAACAACCAACACAGCAACAACAACAGTAACAACAACACAAGCAGCAGCAACAACAACAACAGTAACAACAACACAAGCAGCAGCAACAACAACAACAGTAACAACAACACAAGCAGCAGCAACAACAACAGTAACAACAACACAAGCAGCAGCAACACAACAACAGTAACAACCAACACAAGCAGCAGCAACAACAACAACAGTAACAACAACACAAGCAGCAGCAACAACAACAACAGTAACAACAACACAAGCAGCAGCAACAACAACAACAGTAACAACAACACAAGCAGCAGCAACAACAGTAACAACAACACAAGCAGCAGCAACAACAACAACAGTAACAACAAACAAGCAGCACAAAAACAACAACAACAGTAACAACAACACAAGCAGCAGCAACAACAACAGTAAAAACAACACAAGCAACAACAACAACAACAACAGTAACAACAACACAAGCAGCAGCAACAACAACAGTAACAACAACACAAGCAGCAGCAACAACAACAACAGTAACAACAACACAAGCAGCAGCAACAACAACAACAGTAACAACAACACAAGCAGCAGCAGCAACAAAAACAGTAACAAAAACACAAGCGCAGCAACAACAATAACAGTAACAACAACACAAGCAGCAGCAACAACAACAGTAACAACCAAAAACAAGCAGCAGCAACAACAACAAAAGTAAAAACAACACAAGCAGCAGCAACAACAACAACAACATAACCCAAACCCAAAACAAAAGCAGCAACAACAACAGTAACAACAACACAAAGCAACAACAACAACAACAGTAACAACAAACACAAGCAGCAGCAACAACAACAGTAACAACAACACAAGCAGCAGCAACAACAACAACAGTAACAACAACACAAGCAGCAGCAGCAACAACAACAGTAACAACAACACAAGCAGCAGCAACAACAACAGTAACAACAAACAAGCAACAGCAACAAACAACAGTAACAACAACACAAGCAGCAGCAACAACAAAAAACAGTAACAACAACACAAGCAGCAGCAACAACAACAACAGTAACAACAACACAAGCAGCAGCAACAATAACAAAAAGTAACAACAACACAAGCAGCAGCAACAACAACAACAGTAACAACAACACAAGCAGCAGCAACAACAACAACAGTAACAACAACACAAGCAGCAACAACAACAACAGTAACAACAACACAAGCAGCAGCAACAACAAGAGTAACAACACACAAGCACAGCAACAACAACAACAGTAACAACAACACAAGCAGCAGCAACAAAAACAACAGTAACAACAACACAAGCAGCAAAACAACAACAACAGTAACAACAACAAAGCAGCAGCAACAACAACAACAACATAACAACAACACAAGCAGCAGCAACAACAACAAAAACAGTAACAACAACACAAGCAGCAGCAGCAACAACAACAACAGTAACAACAACACAAGCAGCAGCAACAACAACCCAAAAGTAAACAACAACCAAGCAGCAGCAACAACAACAGTAAACAACAACACAAGCAGCAGCAACAACAACAAACCCGTAACAACAACACAAGCAGCAGCAACAACAACAACAACAGTAACAACAACACAAGCAGCAGCAACAACAACCCAAAAGTAACAACACACAAGCAGCAACAACAACAACAGTAACAACAACACAAGCAGCAACATAACAACAGTAACAACAACACAAGCAGCAGCAACAATAACAGTAACAACAACACAAGCAGCAACGATAACAACAGTAACAACAACACAAGCAGCAGCAGCAACAATACAGTAACAACAACACAAGCAGCAACAAAAACAACAGTAACAACAACACAAGCAGCCAACAACAACAACAGTAACAACAAAAACAAGCAGCAGGGAACAAAGTAACAACAACAAAAAGCAGCAGCAATGATAACAACAGTAACAACAACACAAGCAGCAGCAGCAACAACAACAGTAACAACAACACAAGCAGCAGCAACGATAACAACAGTAACAACAACACAAGCAGCAGCAACAACAACAGTAACAACAACACAAGCACAACAACAACAACAGTAACAAACAACACAAGCAGCAACAACAACAACAGTAAAAACAACACAAGCAGCAACAACAACAACAGTAACAACAACACAAGCACAGCAACAACAACAGTAACAACAACACAAGCAGCAGCAACAACAACAGTAACAACAACACAAGCAGCAACAACAACAACATAACAACAACACAAGCAGCAGCAAAAACAACAAAAAGTAACAACAACACAAGCAGCAGCAACAAAAACATAACAACAACACAAGAAGCAACAACAACAACAGTAACAACAACACAAGCAGCAACAACAACAACAGTAACAACAACACAAGCAGCAGCACAACAACAACAACAAAGCAGCAACAACAACAAAAGTAACAACAACACAAGCAGCAACAACAACAACAGTAACAACAAACAAAGCAGCAGCAACACAACAACAAACAACAACACAAGCCCGCAGCAACAACAACAACAGTAACAACAACACAAGCAGCAGCAACACAAAAAACAGTAACAACAACACAAGCAGCAGCAACAAAAAACAACAGTAACAACAACACAAGCAGCAGCAACAACAACACAACAGTAACAACAACCAAGCACAGCAGCAACAACAACAACAGTAACAACAACACCAGCAGCACAACAACAACAACAACAGTAACAACAACACAAAACACAGCAGCAACAAAACAACAGTAACAACAACACAAACAGCAGCACAACAAAAACAACAGTAACAACAACACAAGCAGCAGCAGCAACAAAAACAACAGTAACAACAACAAAGCAGCAGCAGCAACAACAACAGTAACAACAACACAAACCCGCAGCAGCAACAACAACAACAGTAAAAAACAACACAAGCAGCAGCAAAAAACAACAACAGTAACAACAACACAAGCAGCACAACAACAACACAACAGTAACAACAACACAAGCAGCAGCAACAACAACAGTAACAACAACACAACAGCCGCAACAACAACAGTAACAACAACACAAAACAGCAGCAACAACAACAGTAACAACAACACAAGCAGCAGCAACAACAACAGTAACAACAACACAAGCAGCAGCAACAAAAACAGTAACAACAACACCCAAACAGCAACAACAACAACAGTAACAACAAAAACAAGCAGCAGCAGCAACAACAACAACAGTAACAACAACACAAGCAGCAGCAACAACAACAGTACAACAACACAAGCACAAACAACAAAAACATAACAACAACACAAGCAGCAGCAGCAACAACAACAACAGTAACAACAACACAAGCAGCAGCAACAACAACAGTAACAACAACACAAGCAGCAGCAACAACAACAGTAACAACAACACAAGCAGCAGCAACGATAACAACAGTAACAACAACAGTAAGAACGACAGCAACAGTAGCAACAACAACAACAACAACAGTGTGGTTGTTTCACATGAGCTTCACCAATAATCATTAAAACCTTAAGACACTTGCTGACTGACTCTCACTGTCGGTATTTACTACCACTGTTCTTGTAGTTACTACCACCACTACTACCACACTACCACTACTACCACACTACCACTACTACCACACTACCACTACTACCACACTTGCTGACTGACTCTCACTGTCGGTATTTACTACCACTGTTCTTGTAGTTACTACCACCACTACTACCACACTACCACTACTACCACACTACCAAACTACCACAAATTGCTGACTGACTCTCACTGTCGGTATTTACTACCACTGTTCTTGTAGTTACTACCACCACTACTACCACACTACCACTACTACCACACTACCACTACTACCACACTTGCTGACTGATCTCACTGTCGGTATTTACTACACTTTTTCTTGTAGTTACTACCAACCACTACTACCACCCCTTGCTGACTGACTCTCACGTCGGTATTTACTACCACTGTTTTTTGTAGTTACTACCCCCCACTACTACCACACTACCACTACTACCACACTTGCTGACTGACTCTCACTGTCGGTATTTACTACCACTGTTCTTGTAGTTACTACCACCACTACTACCACACTTGCTGACTGACTCTCACTGTCGGTATTTACTACCACTGTTCTTGTAGTTACTACCACCACTACTACCACACTACCACTACTACCACACTACCACTACTACCACACTTGCTGACTGACTCTCACTGTCGGTATTTACTACCACTGTTCTTGTAGTTACTACCACCACTACTACCACACTACCACTACTACCACACTACCACTACTACCACACTTGCTGACTGACTCTCACTGTCGGAATTTACACCACTGTTTTTTGTAGTTACTACCACCACTACTACCACACTACCACTACTACCCCCACTACCACTACTACCACACTTGCTGACTGACCTCACTGTCGGTATTTTTCTACCATGTTCTTGTAGTTACTACCACCACTACTACCACACTACCACTACTACCACACTACCACTACTACCACACTTGCTGACTGACTCTCACTGTCGGTATTTACTACCACTGTTCTTGTAGTTACTACCACCACTACTACCACACTACCACTACTTACCACACTACCACTACTACCACACTACCACTACTACCACACTTGCTGACTGACTCTCACTGTCGGTATTTACTACCACTGTTCTTGTAGTTACTACCACCACTACTACCACACTTGCTGACTGACTCTCACTGTCGGTATTTACTACCACTGTTCTTGTAGTTAAATACCACCACTACTACCACACTACCACTACTACCACACTACCACTACTACCACACTTGCTGACTGACTCTCACTGTCGGTATTTACTACCACTGTTCTTGTAGTTACTACCACCACTACTACCACACTACCACTACTACCACACTACCACTACTACCACACTTGCTGACTGACTCTCACTGTCGGTATTTACTACCACTGTTCTTGTAGTTACTACCACCACTACTACCACACTACAACTACTACCACACTACCACTACTACCACACTTGCGACTGACTCCACTGTCAGTATTTACTACCACTGTTTTTGTAGTTACTACCACCACTACTACCAACCACTACCACTACTTACCACACTACCACTACTACCCACACTTGCTGACTGACTCTCACTGTCGGTATTTACTACCACTGTTCTTGTAGTTACTACCACCACTACTACCACACTACCACTACTACCACACTTGCTGACTGACTCTCACTGTCGGTATTTACTACCACTGTTCTTGTAGTTACTAAACCCCCACTACTACCACACAACCACTAAAATAAAACCCCCAATACCACTACTACCACACTTGCTGACTGACTCTCACTGTCGGTATTTACTACCACTGTTCTTGTAGTTACTACCACCACTACTACCACACTACCACTACTACCACACTACCACTACTACCACACTTGCTGACTGACTCTCACTGTCGGTATTTCTACCACTGTTCTTGTAGTTACTACCACCACTACTACCACACTACCACTACTACCACACTACCACTACTACCACACTTGCTGACTGACTCTCACTGTCGGTATTTACTACCACTGTTCTTGTAGTTACTACCACCACTACTACCACACTTGCTGACTGACTCTCACTGTCGGTATTTACTACCACTGTTCTTGTAGTTACTACCACCACTACTACCACACTACCACTACTACCACACTACCACTACTACCACACTTGCTGACTGACTCTCACTGTCGGTATTTACTACCATTGTTCTTGTAGTTACTACCACCACTACTACCACACTACCACTACTACCACACTACCACTACTACCACACTTGCTGACTGACTCTCACTGTCGGTATTTACTACCACTGTTCTTGTAGTTACTACCACCACTACTACCACACTTGCTGACTGAACCCCTCACTGTCGGTATTTACTAACCCCCGTTTTTTGTAGTTACTTACCACCACTACTACCACACTACCACTACTACCACACTACCACTACTACCACACTTGCTGACTGACTCTCACTGTCGGTATTTACTACCACTGTTCTTGTAGTTACTACCACCACTACTACCACACTTGCTGACTGACTCTCACTGTCGGTATTTACTACCACTGTTCTTGTAGTTACTACCACCACTACTACCACACTACCACTACTACCACACTTGCTGACTGACTCTCACTGTCGGTATTTACTACCACTGTTCTTGTAGTTACTACCACCACTACTACCACACTTGCTGACTGACTCTCACTGTCGGTATTTACTACCACTGTTCTTGTAGTTACTACCACCACTACTACCACACTACCACTACTACCACACTACCACTACTACCACACTTGCTGACTGACTCTCACTGTCGGTATTTACTACCACTGTTCTTGTAGTTACTACCACCACTACTACCACACTTGCTGACTGACTCTCACTGTCGGTATTTACTACCACTGTTCTTGTAGTTACTAACACTACCACCACTACACCACACTACCACTACTACCACACTTGCTGACCCGACTCTCACTGTCGGTATTTACTACCACTGTTTTTTGGTAGTTAAATACCACCACTACTACCACCTACCACTATTCACCACACTACCACTACTACCACACTTGCTGACTGACTCTCACTGTCGGTATTTACTACCACTGTTCTTGTAGTTACTACCACCACTACTACCACACTACCACTACTACCACACTTGCTGACTGACTCTCACTGTCGGTATTTACTACCACTGTTCTTGTAGTTACTACCACCACTACTACCACACTACCACTACTACACACTACCAAATACTACCACACTGTTGACTGACTCTCACTGTCGGTATTACTACCACTGTTCTTGTAGTTACTACCACCACTACTACCACACTACCACTACTACCACACTACCACTACTACCACACTTGCTGACTGACTCTCACTGTCGGTATTTACTACCACTGTTCTTGTAGTTACTAAAACCCCCACTACTACACACTACCACTACTACCCACTACCACTACACCAAAACTTGCTGACTGACTCTCACTGTCGGTATTTACTACCACTGTTCTTGTAGTTACTACCACCACTACTACCACACTACCACTACTACCACACTACCACTACTACCACACTACCACTACTACCACACTTGCTGACTGACTCTCACTGTCGGTATTTACTACCACTGTTCTTGTAGTTACTACCACCACTACTACCACACTTGCTGACTGACTCTCACTGTCGGTATTTACTACCACTGTTCTTGTAGTTACTACCACCACTACTACCACACTACCACTACTACCACACTACCACTACTACCACACTTGCTGACTGACTCTCACTGTCGGTATTTACTACCACTGTTCTTGTAGTTACTACCACCACTACTACCACACTTGCTGACTGACTCTCACTGTCGGTATTTACTACCACTGTTCTTGTAGTTACTACCACCACTATACCCACTACCACTACTTTAAACCCCACTACACTACTCCACACTTGCTGACTGACTCTCACGTCGGTATTTACACCACTGTTCTTGTATTACTACCACCATAAATACCAACTTGCTGCTGACTTTTCCACTGTCGGTAATTACACCACGTTCTTGTATTACTACCACCACAAATACCACACTACCACTACTCCACACTTGCTGACTGACTCTCACTGTCGGTTATTTACTACCCTGTCTTGTAGTTACTACACCACTACACCACACCTTGCTGACTACTCTCACTGTGGTATTTACTACCACTGTTTTTTGTATTACTACCACCACTACTACCACACTTCTGACTTTACTTCTCACTTCGTTTTTACACACGTTCTTTAGTTACTAAACCAACCCCCACAATTCCTATAAAACTGACACTACTACAACTTTTCTGTACTCTCCCGCGTTTTTACTACGACGTTCTTTTGTTCACTACCACCATTCCCACACTACATACCTACCTACTTCACTCACCCCCTTCTCTGACTCCATCGGTATTCACCACGTTCTTGTAGTTACACACCCCTTACCCCAAATTGCACTATTCCGTATTTACACCACTTTCTTGTAGTTAACTACCCCCTACAAACTTATTTTAACAAGCACTGTTCAATGTACAACCAAAGTCTTTGTTAACAAACATTTCCACACACACACGGTTTTTACACAACGTTTCTTCCTACACTACTTCTGTTCACTAAAACATCTTCTGTCATACACAATACTTTTCGTTCACTACAAATACGTTATTAGTTCACTACAATACGTTTTCTTACACAATTTCGTTCACCAGTATTCTTCCAAAAACAAGACTTTTGTCCACAATAGATCATTTCACACAATTTTTTTTTATACAACCTTTTCCACTACAACACATGCACACAACATGTAAAATCAAACTAATGCCACTAACAAGTAAACAAAACAACCCAGTAAACAACACACAAAACAGCACCAACCAACAACAAGCGCAAACAAAAAATACACAAACCCCAAACACAAAACAAAGTAACACAAAACAAAAACACAGCAAAACAAACACAACAGTAAAACAACAAAGCAGCCAAAAAACAACAACAAACAACCCAAAAACAGAAACAACACAACACAAAACCCACAACGCAGCAACAACAAAACGTAACAACAAGACACAGCAACAAAACGAACAACACACAAGACACAAACAAAACAACAAACAACAACAGCAAACAACACGTAACAACAACACAAGCAGCAGCAACAACAACAAACAACAACAACAAAAGCAACAACAACAACAAAAACAAAGCAAAACAACAACATAACAACAACAAGCCAGCAACAACAGTAAAAACAAAACAAAAGCCAACAAACAAAACAACAACCAAAACACAGCAACAAAAAGTAACAAAAAAGGAAACCAAAAACAAAAGCACAAGCAACACAACAAAACAGAACAAAAACAACAAAAAAACAAGCAGCAACACAACAACAACACAACAACAACCACAAAACACAACAAACAAAACAAAACCCCACAAAGAACAAAACACACACAACAGCACAACAACAACAAAACAACAAACACAACACGAACAACAACAAACAGCACAACCAACAGCCAAAACAAAAAAATACAACACAAACAGCAAAAACAAACAACAACAAAGCTCCCCCAACAACACGAACAACAAAACAACCACAAACAAGCAACCAACAACAACAGAAACAACAAACAAACAAAGCAGCGCACAACAACAAACCAAAAAAAACAAAACACACAAGCCAGGGACAACAAACAGAAACAACAAAAACACAACAACAACAGACAACAAAACAACACCAAAAACCCCAAACAACAAGCCAGCAACAAAACAGACAACAACACAACAGCAAACACAAAACAAATAACAACAACAACAAGCAGCAGCAAAAACAACAACAACAAACCAACAACAACAACAAGCAACACAACACACAACAAACAACAAACAACCAAACAACACAAGCCGACACACCAACAACATAACAAACAACAAGCAGCAACCAACAACATCAACAAACAAGCAGCACCCAAAAAACAACAAAGACACAACAAAACCCAAAAAGCCAGCACAACAACACAACAAAACAACAACAAACACACAACAACCAAACCAAAAAACAACAACAAGGCAGCACACAAAAACAACAAATAAAAAAACAACAACAACAAACAACACAACAACAACACAACAAAACACAACAACAGCACACACAAAACACAACAAACAACAGAAACAACAACACCACGCAACAGCACAACAACAAACAGTAAAAACAAAAACAACAACACAAAAACAACAAACAACAACAAAACAAGCAAAAAACAAACCAAAAAAGTTAAAAAACAACACAACAACAGAACAACAACAACCAACAAAACAAGCAACACAACAACAACAACAGAACACACAACAACAACAACAACAACAAACAAAACCAAGGCAGCAGCACAAAAACAACAACAAACAAGCAGCCAACAACAACACAAACAACACAAGACAAACAACAACAGCACAACCAAAAGCAACAACAACAACACACAGAAACAACAACACCAACACAACACAAGCAGCAACAACAACAACAACAACACAAGCAGCCACACACAACAAAACACAACAGCAAAACAACACAACAAGAACAACAAGCACACAACACAAAACAACAACAACAACACGCACAACACAACAACAACAACAACACAACAAGCAGACAAAACCCAACAACAACACAAAAACAACAACCAACAAACCAAAACAGGCAGCAAAAAAACCCCAACACAAACCACAAAAACAAGCAACCCAAAAAAACAAAACAACAGTAACAACAACAAACCCCCAAAAACAACAACAACAAACATAACAACAAACAACAAGCAAAACACAACCAAACAACAAACGAACAACACACAAGCAAGCAAAACAAACGAACAACAACAACAAGCAGCACAAAACAAACATACAAACCAACCAACAGCACAACAACAACAACAACAACACAAGCAACACAACAACAAAACCAACAGAACAACAACACAACCAGAGCTAACAACACCAGAAAACACAAAACAAAACACACAAGCACAACAACAAACAACAACAAAAACAGCAAGCACAACAAACAACACAACAAAAAAACACACAACAACACAACAAAACACAACAAACAACAAACAACACACCACACAGAACAAACAACAACAACAAAAACACAGCAGCAACAACAACAACACAAACCAACAACAAAACAACAACAAAACAAACAACAACAACAACACAACACAACAACACAACACAGCAACAACAAACCAAAAGGCAGCACAACAACAACAGTAAACAACAAGCAAGCCCCAACAACAAAAACAAAGCAGCAACAAACAACAACAAACAGAAAAACAACACAGCAAGCAACAACAACAACAGCAACAAAAAGCACAGAACAAACAACAACAAACCACAACACACAAACAAAAAAGAACACAACCCCAAAAAAACAAACCAGAACAACAACACAAAGGCAACAAACTAACAACAACACAAGCCAAAACAACAACAACAAGCAACAAAAGCACAAACAACAACAACAACAACACGAAAAACCAACACAACAGCAGACAACCAACAACAACAAACAAACAAAAACAAACAAACAAACACCAGCAGCACAAAACAACAAACAAAACACAAAGGCCCAAAACAAACAACACACCCAAACACAAGCACAAACAACAAACAACAACCAAACAAAAAACAACAAGAAACAAACCCGCCAAAACAACCAACAGACAACACAAAAAACCACAACAACAAACCCCGTAAACAACAACCCAACAGCAGCCAAAACAACAAAAACCCGAACAACAAACAACACAACAACAACAACAGCAAACAACAAAACAACAACATAAACAAACAACAACAAAACAAACAAACAACAACAATAAACAACAACACAACCCGAACAACAACAACATAACCAACAACACAAGGCAAACACAAACAACAACAAACAACAAAACACAAAGCAACAGAAACAAACAACAGTAACAACAACAAACGACAACAACAAACAGAACAACAACAACAACAGCAGCAAAAACAACAACACAAGCCACAAAAAACAAACAACACAACAGCATAACAACAACAACAACACACAAAAAGAACACAAAAACAACAACAAACAAACAACACAACACAAAAAACAAAACAACAAACAGCAGAACAAAAACAACAGTAACAAAACACAAAACAACCCGCACAACAACCCAAAAACAAAAAAACAACAACAAACAACAAATAACAGTAACAACAACAGCGAACAAAACAAAACACAACAGGACAAACAAACAACAACGCAGCAACAACAACAACACAACAACAACAACACATAGCACAACAACAAGAACAACAAACAACAACACAAGACAAAAACAAAAACAACACAACAACAAACAACAACAACAACAGAACAAAACAACGAACAACAAAAAACAAGCACACGCAACAACAACCAACAAAAACAACAAACACAACAAAACAGAACAACAACAAAAACAAAACAAACACCAAAAACAACAACAACACAACAAAACGCAACAACAACAACAGTAACAACAACACAAAGCAGCAACAACAAAACAACAACAACAACAACAAACACCCCCCAAAAAGCACAAAAACAAAAACACAAAGCAGAGCAAAACAAACAACACAACAGCCCGAAACACAACAACAAACCACAGAAACAACAACAACAAAGCACACCCAAAGCAACAACACAACAACACAACAAGAACAAAAACCACAACACACAGAGACACAAACAACAACAACAACAAGCAGCAACAAACAGTAACAAAACAACAACCAAAAACCCAAAACCCAAAAAAAAAAAAAAAACCCAAAACCAAACAACCACAACAAACAAAACAAAAGAAAAAAAAAACAACGAAAACAAAAACCCCAACACAACAAAAAAAAAAAAACAAGGGAGCAAAAAAAACAAAACAAAAACACACAACAACAACAAACAACAAAAACAAAAAACAAAAAGAAAAAAACCCAACAAACAACAAAAAAACCCAAAAACAACCCCCAACAAACAAAAACAAACAACAAAACCCCCCAAAAAAACAACAAACCCAACAGCAACAACAAAACAAAAAACAAAAAAAACAAACCAGCCCCAAAAAAACAACAAACCAGGAACAAAAAAAAAACAAAAACCCCCAGCAACAACCAACAGAAAATTACTAACACCTACCACTACTACCACACTACAACTACTACCACACTACCACCACTACCACGCTTGCTAACTGACTCTCACTGCCGGTATTAACTACCCCTTTTCTTTTAGTTACTACCACCACTACTACCACACTACCACTACTACCACACTACCACTACCACACTATCACTACCACACTATCACTACCACACTACCACTACTACCACACTTGCTGACTGACTCTCACTGCCGGTATTTACTCCCACTGTTCTTGTAGTTACTACCACCACTACTACCACGCTACCACTACCACTACCACCACTACTACCACACTACCAATACTACCACTACTACCACACTTGCTGACTGACTCTCACTGCCGGTATTTACTACCACTGTTCTTGTAGTTACTACCACCACTACTACCACACTATTACTACTACCACACTACCACTTCTACCACTACCATCACTACTACCACACTACTACCACACTTGCTGACTGACTCTCACTGCCGGTATTTACTACCACTGTTTTTTTGTTACTACCACCACTACTACCACACTATCACTACTACCACACTACCACTACTACCACACTATCACTACTACCACACTATCACTACTACCACACTACCACTACTACCACACTTGCTGACTGACTTTCATTGCCTGTATTTACTACCACTCTTCTTGTAGTTACTACTACCACACTACCACTACTACCACACTTACCACTACTACCACACTTGCTAACTGACTTTCACTGCCGGTATTTACTAACCACTGTTCTTTTAGTTACTACTACCACACTACCACTACTACCACTGCTACCACACTAACCACACTACCACTACTACCACACTACCACTACCACACTCTCACTACCAACACTGTCACTACCACACTTCCACTACTACCACACTACCACTACTACCACACTTGCTGACTGACTCTTACTGCTGGTATTTAGTACCGCTGTTCTTGTAGTTACTCCCACCACTACTACCACAGTACCACTATCTCACTACCACTACTACCACACTACCACTACTACCACACTACTACTACTACCACCACTACTACCACACTACCAACTATTACCACATTTGCTGACTGACTCATTGCCGGTATTTGCTACCACTTTTCTTGTAGTTACTTCCACCACTACTACCACATTGCCACTACCACACTACCACTGCTGCCACCACTACTACCACACTTGCTGACTGACTCTCACTGACTGTATTTACTATCACTGTTCTTGTAGTTTCTACCACCACTACTACCACACTACTACTACCACACTACCACTACTACCACACTACCTCTACTACCACACTACCACTACCACACTACATCTACTACCACACTATTACTAGTACCACCACTACCACACAACCACCACTACCACACAACCACCACTACCACACAACCCCACTACCACACTACGAACCCTCACTACCACTACTAAACTACCAGTACCAACCACCACTACCATACTACCACTACCAACGACCAATACCACACTACTAATTCCCGCACACCACTACCACACTACCAATCCCCACTACCACAGTACGACTTCTCACCACCACTACCACGCTACTACTACAACCAGCACCACTACCACACTACCGACCACCATTACCACACTACTACTACTACTACCCACCACCACTACCACACTACCGACCACCACTACCACACTACCACTACCATCCACCACTACCATCCACCACTACCATCCACCACTACCACACTATTACCCTCCACCACTACCTCACTACCAACCACCACTACCGCTACCAACCACCACTACCACACTACCAATACCAGCCACCACTACCACACTATCAACAACCTCAACCACACTACTACTACCCACCACCACTACAACTACCCACCACCACTACAACATTACTACCCACAACCACTAACACACTACCAACCACCACTGCCACACTACCACTACCAACCACCACTACCACACTTCTACCCATCACTACTACCACGCTACTACTACCTACCACCACTAACACACTACCAACCACCTCTACCACACTACCACTACCAACCACCACTACCACTCTACTACTACACACCACCACTACCACACTTCTACTACCCACCACCACTACCACACTACCCACCACCACTACCATTACCCACCACCACTACCACACTACGCACCACCACTACCACACTGCCAACCACCACTACCACACTACCACATACCAACCACCACTACCACACTACCACTAACCAACCACCACTACCAACCACCACTACCACACTACTTCCACCCACCACCACTACCGCACTACTACTACCCACCACCACTACCACACTGCAAACCACCACTACCACACTACCAACCACCACTACCACAGTATCACTACCACACTCCCAACCACCACTACCACACTACCACTACCAACCACCACTACCACACTACCACTACACAACCACCACTACCACACTACCACTACCAACCACCACTACCACACTACTTCTACCCACCACCACCACACTACTACTACCCACCACTACTACCACACTACAAACCACCACTACCAACGACCATTACCACAGTATCACTACCACACTCCCCACTACACACTACCAACCACCCTTACCACACTACCAACCACCACTACCACACTACCAACCACCACTAAACCCCAGTATCACTACCACACTAAAACCCCTACCACATTTCTACCACCACCACACTACTAAATACCCCCCACTACTACCAAAACTACAAACCACCACTACCAACCACCATTACCACAGTATCACTACCACACTCCCACTAGCCACTACCAACCACCATTACCACACTACCAACCACCACTAAACCCCACTACCAACCACCACTGCCACAGTATCACTACCACACTACCACTTACCACATTTCTACCACTACCACACTACCACTGTCCCACTACCAACAGTACCACTACCACTGCCCAAACTACAACTACCACACTACCACTGCCACATTACCACTGTCCCCACAAACCCCTACCACACTACGACTACCACACTACGATTACCACATCAAACCGCTACCACACTACCACCACCATACTACCACTACCACAATACCACACCCCACTACCACCCACTACACTACCACTGCCACACTACAACTACCACTACCACACTACCCTACCACACTACCACACTACGACTACCACATTACGACTACACACTAAGACTACCACACTACCACTAAACCCCAGTACCACCGGCACACAACATACCACACCACTACCACACCACCCCACACTACCACTAGCACACTACCCCTGCCATACTCCCACTACCACACAACCAGTACCACACTACTACCACACCACCACTACCACACTACCCCTACCACACCACCAGTACCACACTACCACACTACCACACCTCTACCACACTACCACTACCACACTACCACTGCCTCACTACCACAGTACCACTACCACACTACCACTGCCAAACTACCACTACCAACTGCCACATTACCACTGCCACACTACCACTACCACACTACGACTACCACACTACGATTACCACACAACCGCTACCACACTACTACCACACTACCACTACCACACTACCACTACCACAATACCACACCACACTACCACTACTACACTACCACTGCCACACTACAACTACCACACTACCACTGCCACACTACCACTACCACACTACCACTACCAACACCACTACCACATTACGACTACCACACTACGACTACCACACTAAGACTACCACACTACCACTACCACAGTACCACCGCAACACAACCACTACCACACCACTACCACACTACCACTAGCAAACTACCACTACCACACTACCACTACCACACTACCACTACCATACTCCCACTACCACACCACCACTACTACCACACTACTACCACACCACCCACTTGCACACTACCCCTACCACAAACCACCAGTACCACGCTACCACTGCCACATTACCATTGCCACTCTACCACTACCACACTACGACTACCACACTACGATTACCACACAACCGCTACCACACTACCACTACCACACTACCACTACCACACTACCACACTACACTACCACTGCCACATCAACTACCACACTACCACTACCACACTACGACTACCACACTGCGACTACCACAGTACCTACCGCACACAACCACTACCACACCACCATTACCACAACCACTACTACACCACTACACAACCTACCACACTACCACTACCACACTACCACTACCACACTACCACTAACACTACCACTACCACACTACCACTACCACACTACCACTACACACTACCACTACCATACTCCCCACTACCACACCACCACTACCACACTACTACCACACCACCACTACCACACTACCACTACCACACTACCACTACCACACTACCACTACCATACTACCACACCACCACTACCACACTACACCACACAACAACACCACACTACCCCTACCACACCACAGTACCACACTACCACTACCACACTACCACAACCACACACCACTACACTACCACTACATACTCCCACTACCCACACCACCACTACCACACTACCCTACCACACCTCCATTCACACTACCACTACCACACTACCACTACCACACTACCATACCACACTACCACTACCATACTCCCACTAACCACACCACCACTATACCACACTACCCTACAACACCACCAGTACTACACTCACTACCATCACACTACCACTAACCACAACCACACTACGTGTGGAATTTTTTTGATAATTTTCCGGAATGTAGAATATATGAATGAGATTATATAATGTGTGTAAAAGTGTGGCGCTGACGGACCTTCGAAAATTTGAGGAAAGTAAAAACCATGCGTGGCGGATAATACACGGGGGATCAAATATGGCGATGTGTTAATGGTTGTACAAAGTGTTTAATAATCGAGCGTCTTCGAGGCCGAAAATGGGTTTATACGGCTGAATGAAGGATAGTAATTTCTTTAACGTCCTGCGTTGGGTGCACCGCGACCTGGTGGCCAAACATCTAGCTTCACACGCGAGGTCGGGTCGATTCCGCGAGGGTAGAACATTGGCGTGTTTCCTTACACTGGTTGTCTATGTTCAACTATTATTATAGTGGGTACCTGGGTGTTAGTGGACTGTTGGGTCGCATCCGGGACAAAACTGACCTAATTTCCGGAAATGCTCAGCATAACAAGGGACTTTCTATAATTAGTATATCACTGATGTCAAACTATGGTCTTTTACTCTGTAGTAAATTGTTTTCATGATGGTAGAAATAAGTGTATTATTATTATTATTATTATTATTATATATTATTATGTTATTATTATTATAATATTTTATATTGATATTATTTTATTATTATGATATATGTATGTCATCCTACTGTACTATAGATTTTCTAATGATTATGGACCGTACATGTTGTTTTAATTACTGATGGAATCAAATGATGGCAGTCACATGTTTTATGTTTACCAGAGTACGTGTTTTATAGGTGGCAGTGTTGTGTGATGGTGGTTTGTAGTGTTGAGGATCGAGGGAGGTACAGTGTTGTGTGATGGTGGTTTGTAGTATGTGAGGATCGTGGGAGGTGCAGTGTTGTGTGATGGTGGTTTGTAGTATGTGAGGATCCAGGGAGGTACAGTGTTGTGTGATGGTGGTTTGTAGTGTGTGAGGATGGGGGAGGTACAGTGTTGTGTGATGGTGGTTTGTAGTGTGTGAGGATGGAGGAGGTACAGTGTTGTGTGATGGTGGTTTGTAGTGTGTGAGGATGGAGGGAGGACAGTGTTGTGTGATGGTGGTTTGTAGTGTGTGAGGATGAGGGAGGTACAGTGTTGTGTGATGGTGGTTTGTAGTGTGTGAGGATGGAGGGAGGTACAGTGTTGTGTGATGGTGTTTGTGTGTGTGAGGATGGAGGGAGGTGCAGTGTTGTGTGATGTGGTTTGTAGTGTGTGAGGATCCAGGAGGTACAGTGTTGTGTGATGGTTTGTTAGTGTGTGAGATGGAGGGAGGTGCAGTGTTGTGTGATGGTGGTTTGTAGTGTGTGAGGATGAGGGAGGTACAGTGTTGTGTGATGGTGTTTGTAGTGTGAGGATCGAGGGAGGTGCAGTGTTGTGTGATGGTAGGTTTGTTGTGTGGAGGATGAGGGAGGTGCATGTTGTGTAGGGGTTGTAGTTGGGGTCGGGAGGTACAGTTTGTGTGTGTGGTTGTAGTAGTGAGGACGGGGAGGTCAGTGTTGTGTGATGTGGTTTGTAGTGGTGAGGATGGAGGGAGGTACAGTGTTGTGTGATGGTGGTTTGTAGTGTGTGAGGATGGAGGGAGGTACAGTGTTGTGTGATGGTGGTTTGTAGTGTGTGAGGATGGAGGAGGTACAGTGTTGTGTGATGGTGTTTTGTTGTGTGTGAGGATGGAGGGAGGTACAGTGTTGTGTATGGTGGTTTGTAGTGTGTGAGGATAGGGAGGTACAGTGTTGTGTGATGGTAGTTTGTTGTGTGTGAGGATGGAGGGAGGTGCAGTGTTTGTGTGATGGTGGTTTGTAGTGTGTGAGGATCCAGGGAGGTACAGTGTTGTGTGATGGTGGTTTGTAGTGTGTGAGGATGAGGGAGGTACAGTGTTGTGTGATGGTAGTTTGTTGTGTGTGAGGATGGAGGGAGGTGCAGTGTTGTGTGATGGTGGTTTGTAGTGTGTGAGGATCGAGGGAGGTACAGTGTTGTGTGATGGTGGTTTGTTGTGTGTGAGGATGAGGGAGGTGCAGTGTTGTGTGATGGTGGTTTGTAGTGTGTGAGGATGAGGGAGGTACAGTGTTGTGTGATGGTGGTTTGTAGTGTGTGAGGATCGAGGGAGGTGCAGTGTTTGTGTGATGGTAGTTTGTTGTGTGTGAGGATGGAGGGAGGTGCAGTGTTGTGTGATGGTGGTTTGTAGTGTGTGAGGATCGAGGGAGGTACAGTGTTGTGTGAGGTGTTTGTAGTATGTGAGGATGTGGGAGGTGCAGTGTTGTGTGATGGGTGGTTTGTGATGTGTGAGGATCCAGGGAGGTACAGTGTTGTGTGATGGTGGTTTTGTAGTGTGTGAGGATGGAGGAGGTACAGTGTTGTGTGATGGTGGTTTGTAGTGTGTGAGGATGGAGGGAGGTACAGTGTTGTGTGATGGTGTTTGTTGTGTGTGAGGATGGAGGGAGGTACAGTGTTGTGTGATGGTGGTTTGTAGTGTGTGAGGATGGAGGGAGGTACAGTGTTGTGTGATGGTGTTGTTGTGTGTGAGGATGGAGGGAGGTGCAGTGTTGTTGATGATGGTTTTGTAGTGTGTGAGGATCCAGGGAGGTACAGTGTTGTGTGATGGTGGTTTGTAGTGTGTGAGGATGAGGGAGGTACAGTGTTGTGTGATGGTATTTGTTGTGTGTGAGGATGGAGGGAGGTGCAGTGTTGTGTGATGGTGGTTTGTAGTGTGTGAGGATCAGGGAGGTACAGTGTTGTGTGATGGTGGTTTTTGTGTGTGAGGATGGAGGGAGGTGCAGTGTTGTGTGATGGTGGTTTGTAGTGTGTGAGGATGGAGGGAGGTACAGTGTTGTGTGATGGTGGTTTGTAGTGTGTGAGGATCGAGGGAGGTGCAGTGTTGTGTGATGGTAGTTTGTTGTGTGTGAGGATAGGGAGGTGCAGTGTTGTGTGATGGTGGTTTGTAGTGTGTGAGGATGGAGGGAGGTACAGTGTTGTGTGAAGGTGGTTTGTAGTGTGTGAGGATCGAGGAGGTCAGTGTTGTGTGATGGTATTTGTTGTGTGTGAGGATGGAGGAGGTACAGTGTTGTGTGATGGTGGTTTGTAGTGTGTGAGGATCGAGGGAGGTGCAGTGTGTGTGATGGTAGTTTGTTGTGTGTGAGGATGGAGGGAGGTACAGTGTTGTGTGATGGTGGTTTGTAGTGTGTGAGGATCGAGGGAGGTCAGTGTTGTGTAGTGGTGGTTTGTTGTGTGGTGAGGATGGAGGGAGTACAGTGTTGTGTGATGGTTTGTAGTGTGTGGGATCGAGGAGGTACAGTGTTGTGTGATGGTGGTTTGTAGTGTGTGAGGATCGAGGGAGGTGCAGTGTTGTGTGATGGTAGTTTGTGTGTGTGAGGATAGAGGGAGGTGCAGTGTTTGTGTGATGGTGTTTGTAGTGTGTGAGGATGGAGGGAGGTACAGTGTTGTGTGATGGTGGTTTGTAGTGTGTGAGGATTGAGGGAGGTACAGTGTTTGTGTGATGGTGGTTTGTAGTGTGTGAGGATGGGGAGGTACAGTGTTGTGTGATGATGGTTTGTAGTGTGTGAGGATGAGGGAGGTACAGTGTTGTGTGATGGTGGTTTGTAGTGTGTGAGGATGAGGAGGTACAGTGTTGTGTGATGGTGTTTGTTGTGTGTGAGGAATGGAGGGAGGTGCAGTGTTGTGTGATGGTGGTTTGTAGTGTGTGAGGATCAGGGAGGTACAGTGTTGTGTGATGGTGGTTTGTTGTGTGTGAGGATGGAGGGAGGTGACAGTGTTGTGTGATGGTGGTTTGTAGTGTGTGAGGATGGAGGGAGGTACAGTGTTGTGTGATGGTGGTTTGTAGTATGTGAGGATCGTGGGAGGTACAGTGTTGTGTGATGGTGGTTTGTTAGTGTGTGAGGATGGAGGGAGGTACAGTGTTGTGTGATGGTGTTTAGTATGTGAGGATCGTGGGAGTACAATGTTGTGGATGGTGGTTTGTAGTGTGTGGGAACGAGGGAGGTACAGTGTTGTGTGATGGTGGTTTGTAGTGTGTGAGGATCGAGGGAGGTACAGTGTTTGTGATGGTGTTGTAGTGTGTGAGGATGAGGGAGTACAGTGTGTGTATGTAGTTTGTTGGTGTGAGGAGGTAGGAGTTGCAGTGTTGTGTGATGGTGGTTTGTAGTGTTGTGAGGATTGAGGGAGGTACAGTGTTGTGTGATGGTGGTTTGTTGTGTGTGAGGATGGAGGGAGGTACAGTGTTGTGTGATGGTGGTTTGTAGTGTGTGAGGATGGAGGAGGTACAGTGTTGTGTGATGGGTTTGTAGTGTGTAGGATTGAGGGAGGTACAGTGTTGTGTGATGGTGGTTTGTAGTGTGTGAGGATGGAGGGAGGTACAGTGTTGGGTGATGGTTTGTAGTGTGTGAGGATTGAGGGAGGTACAGTGTTGTGTGATGGTGGTTTGTAGTGTGTGAGGATTGAGGGAGGTACAGTGTTGTGTGATGGTGTTTGTAGTGTGTGAGGATGGAGGGAGGTACAGTGTTGTGTATGTGGTTTGTAGTGTGTGAGGATGAGGGAGGTACAGTGTTGTGTGATGGTGGTTGTATGTGTGAGGATGGAGGGAGTACAGTGTTGTGTGATGGTTTGTAGTGTGTGAGGATTGAGGGAGGTACAGTGTTGTGTGATGGTTTTTGTAGTGTGTGAGGATTGAGGAGGTACAGTGTTGTGTGATGGTTGTAGTGTGTGAGGATGGAGGGAGGTCAGTGTTTGTGAGGTTTTAGTTGGAGGATGGAGGAGGTACAGTGTTGTGTGATGAGTGGTTGTAGTTTGTGAGTCGAGATGTGCAGCGTTGTGACCTGACGTACTCTACGTCCCACCGACCTATGAGATACAACTATCATCAGTGAGTAATAATTATTTTAGTTGTACCTGGCCCAAATTAAATGCTTGTAAGAATTCAGGTTAATGTCTGTGAACCACATGCAAATAATTTCTGACACTACCACTGCCAGTCTACCACTACCACCCCACTACCACTACCACACTACCACTGCCAGTCTACCACTACCACACTACCACTGCCAGTCTACCACTACCACACTGCTGCCACTACCATACTATCAACCATGTTACAAAAAATGCGATTCTAAAAGCTTAGAGATCTCCAGTGAATACTAGAAAGGACTGCCCTTCTAGTATCCAGCCTGTTACTGGGTTTTCGTAACAATTAGTCAGTATCCTTGTCCAATTATCCATTATAATTCAATAAGAATTATTAGTACTTCAGGATTACAACTGGTAGGCTACTAACTAGAAAGAATTAAAATTTAATAAAATTTATTAATTAAGTTGTCTAGGGCGTATATCAAATTAAATTAATCACAGTAATCAAAATAATATTAATCACTTCTCTCGTGTACAGTATTATTGTGCTGAAAGCACATATCACATTTATAATTCTTAAGTACTATCTGGTACATTAACATTTAATAAGATATTACAAATATGTACAAGTAAGTTTGTGTGTATGTGTGTAAGTGCTCTAAGTAGTTCACTATGTCTCACGACTCGACTAGACTTAAACAAGTGACTGCAAAGTCCTCAAACAAACTAACTTCTGACCAACGGCAGTCAGAACAGTCTGCTTGAAACAATAAAAAGAATGCTAAGCCCAATAGCAATATAACAAGCAACTGCGACACAAAATCAGGAACAAGGAGATAATATAACGCCACTAAGTAGGGACCATCAGCAGATCCTCCACAAAAGTCACAAAACTCCCATACTGCTGAATCTAAGTTCAGCATAAGAAAATCCCTGACTGTGACAATACACAGATACCAGTACAAATTAGGTCAGAAGCTACAGCTCAGGACCTGAGTTGCTCAGAGTGTCTACGCGACAACACAACCTCAGTACAGAACGTCGAAAATCACCAAGTCTATACAATGTTCTGAGAAACAGAGTCTCCAGATATAACAACAATAATAAGACAGAGACGATCTTCCAACAAGGGCCTATAATGGAGATTTAGGCACTTGTCAGGAATACGTCCAACCACCAAGAGAGTCTAGCCCAGACTGAATACTTCAGGCGAGATGTGATCACCCCCCCTCTATCACGTGATAGCTCCATGGACAGTTGCTGCCCAGCAACACAAGCCGGCAGAGTAACGAGCAAAGAGCGATATTTACAGTAGTTAGACAATCAAGACTTGAACTATGAGCACATAATATGTTACATCTTACCTAACAAAAGTAACTAAGCCCAAATAATAATATAAAGCAATATATTTACGATTTAGCTATTATCGCAAATATAAGCAATATAAATTATATGAAAAGGTAATATACATATACATATACATTGTAAACCCGTTCAGGGGTTGCAACACCCCCCCCCCCCAACACGACAAACGGTCGCACTAGGAGTTGTGTTAATGGTCTTCACATTATTACTGATTACTCATGTCACTTTTACTAACATTTTAATAAAAAAAAACATGAGATGTCACTCTTGTGCCAAGCACTTCTATAATTTCACAGTGTCTATATCACTAAGCTATGCCCCTATACTAGGGCAGTACCAGTATCGTATCTCTGCATACTCCGTGGTTATGTACAGTGTAGAGACAGGTATAGCAGACAACTAAAGACAAGACACGTTTTAAAGGGTCGATCATAGTATAGAGACTGCAAACAAACAAAGTCTTGGGCTATAGACAGAACGGCATTCCACTCTAAGTAGTGGTTGGGGAAATCATGCAGATGGAATCTCCTAGAACACTAAGGTTTAGTGGGGGGGGGTCTCGGCAGGAAAAGTGTTGGTCCGCAAAAATCGCCCACCCCACACACCCACTCAACACCAGCTTCTGTCCCCCCCCACACAACAATCATCACTACCGGAATATAAAATAACATAATTAGACATGACATATAAATATTAAATGGCTGGAGGGATTAAACCTACTGAATTTTGACATAGCAAAACAAAAGGTATTTGGCATTAAAATTCTTAAATTTTTAATGTAACATAATTTTTTAAAGACGGACAGAGCGAAACTTACATTAAAACCACTTATGTTTTTATTTTAAATAAAAAGGGTTTGGGATTCTGGGGGGCCCCCTCATGATCCTAAAATTTTTCTTTATGGTGTTTAAAAAAGGGTAGTGGATTGTGGTCTAAAAAACGTTAAATTTTTAAATGGGGAAGTGCCCAAAAAAAAAACGTCAAAATGTTCCAAGGACACCACAAAGCTAACCTCTTTCTCAATTGGCAAAATTTTTCTGGTGTCGTTTAAGCTTAGATAAATAACATAAAGGATGGAAAATGTCATGGATTTTACTGTTTGGAGCCACAGCGCCCACTGCAAAAACCACTCGCATCTATAGTAAAAAAAGGGGAAATTTAAAAAAATTTTTTTTTAATTTTTATTTAAAAGAAACACATTCAAGACATAAATAAATAAAAATGCAAAATGAACCATTTGCAAGTACAATAAAAACCATTAACAAAGTCTAAACCTACACTTCAGCCTTTTACAGCCCCCAAGACCTTCTTCCGAAATAAACAATTATTCACATACAAGGATTAAATTATACATCACAAATGTTAAACAAAAACAAACCTAAACCAACAATAAAAAGCAAAAACATACGATAATAATATTGCGAAATAAGCGGGAAAAACCTTAACTGGCAATAAAATTTTAAAATTTACTTTACACTATACCACAAACCGCTAATTCTATTTAAAAATCACAAAAACAAAAGGGGCCAATAACATTCACAACGCCAAAAACCAGCTCGTAACACAAAATTTTTTCACAGATACAATACACATACCCAAACAATTTTAAATCCCACTAAAACCATCACGCAACACATCCAGAACAACCATACACAAAAGTGTTTAAATATGTAATAACCTATATAATAAATCACAATTACAGACACTTGTAAAAACAAACTTTGCCGTAATCCCAAAACCCCTTTTTTTATTATTATAATATCAACATTTTTCCCAAACAAATTGTTATCGTGATCCCCTTTTGACTCCTACAACAAATTCACTTTTTTTAAACATTTACAAACAAATCCAGACAGCAACATAATAACAAAAACCCATCATTCACGATCGCCTTTTAAAAAGTTACATAAAAAAACATTACCTTAACCATCTCACACTTAAAAATCCGTACAAACAATCTTTAATATCGATTTCGATGCAATGTCATAAAACCAAATCACATAAATTTATCTTCCATTAAAAATGATATTATAACAAACCCCCAAAGTTTATTTAAAACCCAAATATATCAGGACCTAACTTGTTTTTTCAAACCCGCATCATCATGTCTACAAGTATCTTTTTTACAAAAGGGTACACGAACATTATGTTTTATCATATGGGAAATAACAAAACTTTTTCCTGAAACCCTCGTTTGGCCCATACCCTAAATCCTCCAATTAATTAATTACACAAAACCCTATGCAGTCTTGTTTATAACCCCAACCACCTACCATATCCATTCTAACCCAGCATCCGGCAAAATTCCCCCATACCAAAGTCCAACATCATACCCTCCCAAACGCCAAAGAGACCCCACGCACCCCAGGGGTATAAACCCCCAAAATCCCTTACAGAAATCGCAATACCCTCCGAAAAAGTCAAAAGCCTTTTGCCCCAGCAATATTCATTTTCCGCTGCTGTGTACCAAGAAAATCGCTGCCAACGCCCTGATCCTTCTCTTACTGAAGTGTCTATAAACCCATGAAATTATACAAAACCCTACAAATATCCCATGCGTTTCTGCACCAGCATCCCTACCCCCCCTACATCAAACTTTTAAAGCTCTAAGCCAAACCCCCCCACCCCCCAAACCCAAACAAAAAACCCGCTAAAAACCCCACCCTCACTGGTTCCAATCCCACAAAAATACACGCATGATACCCGCCGATCTCCCCACACGCACAACACTCCCCCCCCTTGCACACGCCATTCGCAACACTTCCCGCTGGCAAATAATAAGAAATTTGTACATTCCTCCCATACCCCGGGCCCCCAATCGTAACTTCGTAGACGTCCCCAAATTCATGCCTGCATACATCGGAAAACGGGCCCCCACTCTAAAACCACCCCCCCTCCCTACCTCCCACCAAGCCCGTTTTTTTCCAATCTTACCACAGGGCCCCTTTCATAAGTTAATGCCCTCAACATGTTCTCCATCTTTTAAGATCCCCCCATCCACCAACGTACCAATCCCTTCAACCCCACAAAACCCGTACCTGCCCCCCACCCCCCCTCAAATAATTATTTTTTTTCATACAACCTAAAAATTCGCGATCAGGTCATTAACCCCAGTCCACCCCGACGATCGGCAAATACACAACATCTCTCGCTAACCATCACATCCAGAACCCCAAGATATCGAAAAACACGTTTTAATAAAAACCCTTTTTCATCGCACTGGACAACGGATACAACTCACCACATGCCACAACTTTTCCCAAAAAAAAGCCATTCGCCACGATTGCACCTGATCAAAATAAACCCCTCACGCATACCCCCAATCGTCCTAAACCCTATCCCCAGCCCCTAAATTAACCTTCTCGCTCCTAATATTCCTCAAAAAGGACGATCCCCAACCTTAAATTTTGTTACAAAGACCAACCTTCCTCCTGACCAAGTCCCCCCCGGATATAATCCCCCACACCAAAACAGGGCTTTTCCTTATTAAACCGCACCCCGTTGTCCCCCCGAAAAGATCCACCAATTCAACCCTTTCCCCGTAAATCCGTGTCCCCTGTAAAAATCGTGGCGTCCACAATTTCCCTTTCATTCCTTCGTTTACCCCCCCCCCCTCGCCTCTCACTCCATTAACACTCCCCCCCTCAGCCCGAAAAAGGGGGCCAAATTTAAAGCAAACAGAATCTCGACACAATACACCCCTGTCTCAAACCCCTTTGCATTTCCCAACTAATTTCCCCAACCTGCCATTTACCTGTACCTTAAAAAGTAGTTGCCTAACAAAGCAAAGCCCGCTTACTATTTTTTTCCCAAATTCCTTTCCCGCAAATTTTCCACAAAGCCTCACCTCCACACAATCATTGCCCCGTCCAGTCCAAGCCCAAAATTTCCCCCCGCCTTACCTTCCATTTCCTCAATAAACCCTACGATATGCCTTGACCCACACACATTGATCTCCCGGGGAACCCCCATTCCCTTCATCCAATACCTTCCTAACACCCTCTTAACCTTTACCTACATTTTTTTCAAAAATTTTATAATCGCCACCATTAATTACGATCTAAGTTATCTCCACATTCCCGATGCCTATTTCGGAACCATAACACAACACCTGTTTTTTTGCTGTACCCCGAGCGCCACATCTTTCATAGTATTAAATAAACCCCAAAATTCGAGACATTCCCATTTTCCCCTTTTAAAATCACAGGGATACCATCGATCCCCTGTGATTTTCCCAGCGTTTTATAAAACCCAACAGCTATTCTAAAATCCCCTCACTTTAGGCCGTTCAAATTCATCGACCTTTTTCCAAGATCACAACATACCCATTTACTCCATTCTCCATTACTTTTTTTGGAAATTCCCCCTTTTTTTGTATTTCGCTTCATACCATCCTACATAGCTCCCACCCTTTGGGACGTAATGAGTTTTTCCCCCCAATTTTTGTTTCCCCAAATTCTCCTGAACTTTTTAATTCCAATATTTTCTTCGCCCTTTTAACCTTGCCCTGCTCCCTTAAAAAAAAAACGCTGAAGGGGCGATCCCCCCAAATACCTCATTAATCCACTTCCTATCCGGGGCCCCACAAAGTTATGAGTGGAAACCCCAAATTTGTTTGTTTTTAAAACTTTCAATTTCAGCCACCTGATACCCCCCTGCCATTCACAAACATTTATGCGTTGTCCTTCCAAAAAGTGCAAAAACCCATATTGCATTCTCCGTTCTTTCCCCACCCACCTTTTTATAAAAGCCCCCCTTGACATTCATTCCCCCAATCCTTCCACACTCTCGAAAATGACTCCCTTTAAAACCTTTTTTATGCATTAACCCAACTTCAATTTCCAAAGCCCCAAAACACCTGGTATCCCACCCAAATCCATTCCCCCTACTCCTCTATGATGGGAGTAACTCATTTTTAAAACCCCAAAAACTTTTGGGACCTAATTTCCTCTAAAACAATTTTCCCATCCCAATCTCGCTGCATACTCCTTCCTAAACGTGTGCAGCCCCCCTTTACCTCACCCCCCCCACCCCATAACATTCCATTTCTCAGTAAATCCCCAAAAAAAACCCTGAAAAAAAACCCCGTCCTCTGGGCCACATCTTTGCGACAATCAATGAAATTTCCCCATCCCCCCCAAATGATTTTTTACACCTGGGAGCAACCTTAAAAGGGTAAAACCAAAACGTCCCTAAAAAAAACATTTTTAAATAACATATCACTTTCCGCGGGTCCAAAAACACCAATGAATCCACTTGCACCCCCCCCCACCCCCAACCACCCGCAAACCCTCCCCTCCTCTCCAACCTCACATTTTGAGAGAAAAGGGGGCTGACCTTTTTTATTAACACTGCCACACCCCCCTTTAAATCTTAAACAACCCGTTACACCACATAATCGGGAATTAAAATTCCCCTAAAGATTTAAAATTTATTTCCTTAAAAACACTACATCAGAACTATTTCCTAATAGCATCCCAACATTTGCGTTTATTACGACTTTAATCCTTAAAAATTTTTAAAGTAATCCCCTGAAATTTCATTGGGGCTTTTTACCCTTGAATTTTTAACATTCTTAACGCCCTTCGACACTCCCCACTTCTTTCCCCCACCCCCCCCCTTTTCTTCCCTTTCTAAAGCTGAACACTTTTTTAATCCGCCCTATCTCTACGGGGCCTCTTTTCCCGCTTTTTTCCCAGATCTTTGGCCGGGGGTTAAAACATCATCATGTCCGTTATCACTGCCCCCTCTTGCGGCAACTACGACAATGATATACGCCCCCGAATTTTTAACCCTGTGTACCTCCAATGACAACCCTGTTTTCCCCAACCGGGCCCCATGGCAACCCCCCTCCCCTCCTGTTGCTTGCATCCTCCTTCCCCCCTGATTTCCATCGATGCCGAAGCACTAAAAAAAATTCAAAAACCTCTTTAAGGGAATGCCTCCCTAATATCCTGGGAGGTACGGAAACCCCACTGATATCGCCCACACCAAGCCTTCGTTTTTCCCCTAGCCAGTAGTCAAACAAACAGGGGACTCCCCCTTTTCCCCCTCGACCACCTCACTCCCCGTTTTTCCATCGAAGATGCACGCTGTGTGACCACACAGATGCGGGGCTCTCCTCACTACCCGTTGCAACCTCTGTTCTTTCCCCCTTCTAGGGCATTGTCTGCAATGTGATCGTGCGCCCACAAAAACTGCATGACGCCTTTTACCTGTATACGTTAATATATACTTTCGTGGGGGGGGGCCTCCATGACCCAATGACGATCGGGTGTTTAAAGGGCATTTTTTAGAAAAACGACCCTTCTGCATACCAACAAGGGGACCATCACCACGCCCAATGTGCCATATGCACATCCTACCCTTCAAAAACCATTCCCTAAATCGCATTTGCTGCCCCAAACGGAACGGGTTACCAAAATTTCACCCCGGGGTAAAAAGCGAGAGACATCTCGAAACGAACAGAACACCAGGGGTTTCGGTTTTCACACATCCGGGACTTAAGCCACCAGTTTCATAAGTGGCGCCGTCGAACTTGACAAAAAAGTTTGGCCCAAACCTGCGATAAAAACCCCCAAATACCCAGGAACCTCTGTATTTCCCTTCCATCCTGGGCACGGGAAATTAAGAAATGCACGAACCTTGGGCCAAATGGGCTAAAGGGGGAAAAGGGGAAAAAATCAGAGTGGGAAGCGCCCACGAGCGGTTTTCCCAAACAGGGGTCTGTTGGGCCCCCTCTGTTCCCCAATCTACATAAACGACATAATAGGAAAAAAAGGGAGCGCCCATCGCAAGTTTCCATGACACCAAAAAAGGGGCCGTCAAAATTCATTCTGACAAAGGAAAATTCGAGCACCCCAGGAAGATTTAATTTAGACTGATGCAGTGGGGGAGAATTTGGCAGAACCCAGTTTAATAAAGACAAATGCAAAGTTCAAAATTTTGGGACGGGACAAAAACCCCATGCCACATATAAACTAAATAATGTAAAATTTTTTAAAAATTAGGGTTCAAAAAAGGGATTTAGGAGTTCGGGTTACAGAAAACGAAACCAAACAACAGTGCAAAATGTTAAAAATAAAGTTTAAATAAAACCCTTTGGTTTCCCATACAAGAAGCATAAAAAAAGGAGTCCTCGGGTTGTTCTTCAACTCTAACACCCTTTGGGGTTAGGCCTCATTTTTTTTTAAGCTGCCCCGTTTGGTCACCGAATTACAAAATTTGGAAATAAATTCTCGGGAAAATGTAAAAAGGAGGATACAAAGTTAAACCCCATGTACAAAACCCCTTCCCTATGGGGATAGACTAAGGGCCCTGAATCTGCACCCCTCTAAAAACGTAAAATTTAGGGGGATATGATTGAGGTGTATAAATAAAAACGGGAAAATAAATAAAGGGGATGTAAATAGTGTGCTGAAAATATCAACCCCTAACGGGATTTTGCAGCAATGGTTTTAATTTGGGAAAAAAATTTCAAAAAAAATTTTTAAAAGGAAAAAAAAAAAAAGGTTAGGAAATTTAACTGGTTTGGTAAAAGATTGTGGATGATGGAACAAACCCCCCAAAGTACATTTATAAAAGGCCCAGAACGTTGTGGGGGTTTTAAAAAAGGGTTGGGAAAAAATTAAAATGAGGGGGATGGGGGTGGGTGTGAGTTGGACCTGATAGCTTGTGTTTACCAGGTGGGTTCCCCGTGTTCCCCCCTTTTAAAAGTCAATGTGACCTGACCTGACTAGGGTTGGGGGCAATTTGGGGTTAAACCGGTAGGGGGCTTTGGGCCCGCCCCGCATGGGCCAGTTTGGGCCTTTCGCATTTTTCCTTTGTTCTTATGTTCTTTTGTTTCCCTTAAAAAAGACAACCTCAAACCTTTGGGCCATACAAAAGCCTAGATAAAGGGAATCTTTGGGTTTACCAAAACTACATTTACTTTAAATTAACAGTGAAATTGTGTGCGCCAGTCCCTCAAACCCAAAGCTCGAGACGCGCCCAAATGCTGTTCCCACTCGTTCCCCTTACACCAAAGCTCAAGGTAGGCTTTTAAATTTTCCCCCCCCTTTAAATTGTTGGGGCAACTCCCTTTTATTAACGGGGTTTGGGAAAGAAAAGCCCCCGTTTCCCTAAAGGGCCCAAGGGGGGGCGAAAAAGGTTTTAAAAATTTTAAAAAACCATCTTGAACCCGTAAAAGCAATATTTCTTGACACGTTTTATAAGCGGGACTTGATAAAAGCCCCCGTAAGAGATCTAAACGGCCCGACAAACTGGGCTCCTGACACACCCGGGGGGAATAAGGACGTCAAAAGCGAGGTTGAGGGTAACCATCAAGGGAAGGTGACAGAGTTTTACTTTTCCTGTAATCCAAATGCACACCTAAACCCAAACCCTCAGGTTTAGGCACAAAATAAAAGGGAGATGGCCCCTGGGCTTTTCCTTTTCGCTCAATAATTCCCCTGAGATAACAGAAAAATCAACCTCTTCTCCCCAATGCTTTTTTCTTCGTTGGCTCACCTATTTGGTGATTAAAAAAATGGGTATTTCCCCTGTACATCAACTCATGTACAACCCAATACAACGTTTTTAAAAATCAAATGAACAATTCCGGGGAAAGGAAAAAAACTTTTTTTAATATCCCCCAGCTTTACAATCCCAAGGTTTTCTAAGAAAAAACGTCTAGTGAAATTTTAGATCCCCTGATTTTCTTAAAAAGGGCCCCCTATACCCCAGAAATTTTAGGTAGCTGACGTTTTTTTCCCCCTGTCCCCAGGAAAAAATGTAAAAAAGGGAGAAGGGCTAGCGTAGTATGTCTTTAACTGGTTAACATTGGGACACATGATTTAATTTTTTTTTTCCCAGGCTACGTAAACCCAAAAAATTTTCGTCGCTAAACTTTTTTTAAAAACTTCCAGGGGACCACATACCTGGGTGTAGACATGACCTGTACAAAATTTTCCCAGCCATCACCTTAACTCCTGCTTTAATAATGTTTTCTTCATTCTAGCCCTTTGGGCCCGAAACTAGGTTTTTTTGAAGCTAGCCTCTACGGCTGTCAAATGTTGCTCATTAATGAAGGGAAGTACTCAAAATGGTTTTTATTTTCCTGCCACACGTCCCTTTTTAAAACTGCGGAAAACCACCATTGGTGTCCGAATATTAAATTTAAACGGAAATAAATCCGAGATTTTCCCTTTCTCACCTTTTTTTCTCATAGCGAACAGAAAAAAAAGGTATACCATCATCCCAGTCTCTAGAAAAAAGTTCACAATAACTCTATCAGGACTTTCGTGTCTGATGAAATCTTTTCTAGAGCACCTTTGGGGGGGGGAAAAATGTGGATTAAACTGTTGAAAGTAAAAGACTTTATTTCCCAGGGGGGATAATGCCCTTTTTGAAAGAAACTTAAAAATGAAGTTAGATCCCTATCCGTTGTATCTCTCGTGGCAATCCAACCTGGGAAAAAAATTTCATTTAGGGCTCTCAAAATAGCACGAGCTTAATTTTTTCTCATAGGAAAAAGCTTCGGGATAGCATGTTGCAAACGTCCATAATGTAAATAAGTATTTGGGTTTTTTTAGGTTTGGTTCTAAGGGAAAAGGGCCAACACAATCAAAAATAAGACTTTAGAAAAAAGGGGGCAAACCCTCCACGGTGATAGGAATGAGAGGTACAGGTAGGAGGGGTGTGTGCTGGGTTGCCTGTTTACCCTTTAAAACACTTTGGCCAAAGTCGTCATGATCACTACTGTTTTTTCCCTTTTTTTTTGGCCAAGTAAAAAGGTTTTTCCCCTTTACCGAGTGCTTTTTGACACCCAAAGTCCTCCTATGGAAATATTGGAGCAAAATCAATTGGGTTGTTCACGAAATGTAACTGGTTTCAAAAACGAGATGCTTGACTGTGGGGGAAACACAAACAGCTGACAACTTACATGGGATTTTTTTTCCATATTTCCCCGTTTTCTTTTAGTAACAAAATTTTTTCGAGGGCCTTTTCTTACTCTCAGTAAATTCTATATTTCTCAGTTTTTTTCCGTGACTGATCAAACAAACTGATCCCTTTTATTAAATCATCATGGTTAGAAATTTAACGTCAGTTTGGGGTTTTCCTGCTAGGGTTTATGACCGGGGGGGGGGGGGGGTTTTTAATGATCCTGGTCCAGAGCGTTTACTAAACAACGAAATTTAAAAAACCCCAAAACATTTTCCCTCCACTTAAATCAAACAGGAACAAGGATGGTTGTTTGTATCTTTGACATAAACTTAGTATTACGCTGAAGGAAATTTAAAAAAGGGGGCTCCTCTAAAAAGGCTTCAATGGGGATAATTACATCATGGGTTATTATCAATCACCCAAATGGTTCTTTTTAAAATAAACCACAAAGAAGGGGTAAAAGGTTCCCTATCAAAAGTCCCCGACCTAGGGGAAAAACAACCCCTGATATACCCACTGAAATAAAAACCCGTTAATAGCTTGTTTTTTAATGTAAACTTTGTGCAGGGGGCACTTTTATAACACCCCTCCATAGGGTTCTAACAATACATCTATCTTGCAAAAAGGGGATCGTCAGTTAAAGGGCAGTTTCATCTTCTCCCTTTAAAACGGGGAGGGTAACTGCCATGTCCTGAAAGTAATTTTCTCATCAATGTGATTCGTCCCAAAACCTACTTTAAAATCTCGAAAAGTAAGGACTCATCACTGAAAGAATCTTTCCCCCAATACACTATTTTGACGCTAGTTCCCTTTTGTCCTGATTAACATTTCTAAAACAGTAGGATCAGAGGTATTACTAGGATTTTGGTCCTTTTTGCTTTTGGGAAAAGGTACGACTTGTGTGGGGGGGGGCCAGCCGCAAACTGCTTCTCGTATCTCTTTCTAACTTATATCAATACCCCTAGCATGGGCCTTTTCTATTACAATAGGTTTAAAATTTAACTTTCTTTTTTCTCGATATCCCGATTTTTTGTCTAGCCACAGAGACAGATTCAGATTGTGAGTTTTCCTGGTAAAGGTACAAAGTTAAAAGTAGCAGGTACATCAGGCCCGGGAAAGAGCAACCATTTAGGTTGCCAACTTCTGGACAAATTTTTAGTTACCTTTTTTCCTGTTTTTTTTGTTCGTAAAAGTTTGTGAGAAATCTCGTAATTTGGCCCGCTAATGTGCATTTTTCCCCCAAATCCGAGGTGGTATAAACGACAATTTCCCTTTTGTGGGCAGCAACATACAGTTGGTTAAAATCTTTCCTGTATAACAACTGAACAAGGCCCGCCCTAGTTTTTTACACTTTGGGACCTCACTAACAACTACCACTTTCCACACATCAAACCCCACTAACCCCAAAATAACAAACCCCCCATTAAAACCCTTTACTATTTAACCACCACTACCACACTATCAACCACCACTACCACACTATCAACCACCACTACCACACTATCAACTACCACTACGCACTATCAACTACCACTACCGCACTATCAACCACCACTACCACACTATCAACCACCACTACCACACTATCAACTACCACTACCTCCACTATCAACCACCACTACCACACTATCAACCACCACTACCACACTATCAACCACAACTACCACACTATCAACCACCACTACCTCACTATCAAACCACCATACCACACTATCAACCACCACTACCACACTATCAACCACCACTACACACACTATAAACCACCACTACCACACTATCAACCACCACTACCACACTATAAACCACCACTACCACACTATCAACCACCACTACCACACTATCAACCACCACTACCACACTATCAACCACCACTACTCACTATCAACCACCACTACCACACTATCAACCACCACTACCACACTATCAACCACCACTACCACACTATCAACTACCACTACCGCACTATCAACCACCACTACCACACTATCAACCACCACTACCACACTATCAACCACCACTACCACACTATCAACCACCACTACCACACTATCACCACCACTACCTCACTATCAACCACACTACCACACTATCAACCACCACTACCACACTATCAACCACCACTACCACACTATCAACTACCACTACCACACTATCAACTACCACTACCGCACTATCAACCACCACTACCACACTATCAACTACCCACTACCGCACTATCAACTACCACTACCACACTATCAACCACCACTACCACACTATCAACTACCACTACCGCACTATCAACCACCACTACCTCACTATCAACCACCACTACCACACTATCAACCACCACTACCGCACTATCAACTACCACTACCACACTATCAACCACCACTACCACACTATCAACTACCACTACCGCACTATCAACTACCACAACCACACTATCAACTACCACTACCACACTATCAACCACCACTACCACACTATCAACCACCACTACCTCACTATCAACCACCACTACCACACTATCAACCACCACTACCACACTATAAACCACCACTACCTCACTATCAACCACCACTACCACACTATCAACCACCACTACCACACTATCAACCACCACTACCTCACTATCAACCACCACTACATCACTATCAACCACCACTACATCACTATCAACCACCACTACCACTCTATCAACTACCACTACCACACTATCAACCACCACTACCACACTATCAACCACCACTACCTCACTATCAACCACCATTTACCACACTATCAACCACCACTACCACACTATCAACCACCACTACCACACTATCAACCACCACTGCCACACTATCAACCACCACTACCACTATTAGCCACCACTTCCACACTATCAACCACCACTACCACACTATCAACCACCACTACCACACTATCAACCACCACTACCACGCTATCAACCATCACTACCACACTATCACCACCACTACCACACCTACCACTGCTTCAAAACCAGTACTTACCTATGCCCTTTCCCTAAGTCTAAATGTATCTAATATTAAATCCATTATTTTGGTTTTTTCCCTTTGGGCCCACCCCCCTTATTTTTTAATATCCCCTTTTTCTTTTAAATCCCCTAAATTCACTTTTTCACTTCGATGTTACCCTCCTTTTTATTCTACTTCTCCAGAGAGTAAAATTTCAAGGCCTGAGTTTTAATTTAACGGCAGATGCCAAAACAGAAAAACATTTTAGTCATCCTTTAAATTTTTCTCCAAAAATTTGTATACCATCCGGGTAGAAAGGGGAGACCAAAACTAAACACTAACCCAAATTTTTTGGCTTCGCGGTGTTTTTAAAAAAGTGAAAAATTTAACTTTTTGGACTTCTGTTGTTTAATACTTTTTGGGGATAAATCCAATTTAATCTGTTGGGTTTTAAATTGTGAAACACGGGGCCCCCTGCGTGTCTTAGTTTTAAAAATTTCTGCTTACCAGGGACCCCCAAAGGGCCTTTTTCACATTTTTGTATGATCAAGCTCAATTTCCCACCTAGTTTATAGCTTCAAAGGGTTATTTTCATGTACTTAAAATTTTCTCCATCAAGGGTCTTTTAAATGAAAAATTTTTCACTTCGATCATGTCTCCCTAAATTCTTCGTTTTTCAAGTGAATGTAATTTAAGAGTTCTTAATTCTTTCTTCAAAAAGGGAAGTTTTTCTAATGTTTTTGAATTAATTTTGTCATTCTTCGGAATTTTTTCAAACCAAATTTTTAAATCCTTTTATAAGTGGAGACCAAAAACTGAGCTGTGTGTCTAGGGGGCCCTTACAAAAGTATAAAATTTGTTAAAAACCCTTCTGGACTTCTTTTTTTTTTAACTTTGACAAAAATACCAGAAATGTGTTTGCCTTTTTAAAGCCGTTATCCCAATCTGTAGGCAAAGTTCTAAATTATTTAGCTTAAAAAGTAGTAGGGAAAAGGCCCCCTTCCGAGTTTTCAGAACCTTGCATTTACTACAGGAACGGAAATCTGGCCATTTTTTCTGTCCGCGAAATTTAAGGGGTCAAAATCCTCCTAAAGGTTCCTTGACGTCTACTTAAAAATTTTACCCTATCTATCTTCGGAACCCGACAAAATTTGCTCTTTATAAATAAAATTTTCCGTCGTCAAGGTCATTGATTATTTTAAAAAAAACAACAAGGGGCCAAAAACGACCCTGGGGAAAAACCCACAATTTTACGATCCCCCTCTATTTTCCCTTTTTTTTGGCCCACTCTTCTTTTTGGTGAGCCAGGGACTCAAACCAAAGGACAACACTTTTACCCAAAATCCCCAAGGAGCCGCCATTTTAAATTTAACATCTGGTGCGGTATTTCTAAAAACCCCCAAAAAAATTTTCCAAAAAAAAAAATCCCCAAATTCTTTATCAGGGATGAACACCCCTTGAAAGTTTAACTAAAAAAAAAAAAATTTAGTTAGGCGGAAACGCCCCCGTGAATCCATGCTGGGGTATCATTAATAAAAAATTATGCTTTTTCAAAAAGATTTTCTTTTTAACATCAGAATAATTGCCCTTAAGTATTTTGCCAAATTAAATTTAAGGGGTCGGGTTATTGGGGGGTTTAATTTTTGGCGGTAATGACTTGTCCCCTGATTTAAAAAAAAAATTTACTTTCCCCCCAACTTTCACAAATCGGGACACACACCTGTTTAAAAAGGGATATTTTAAAAAATTTGGTTGTTAAGGGTTTCACAAATTTTCTTTTTTGCACTTTTTAAAAAACCCCTTAAAAAATTTTTCGTCAGGGCCCGGCGATTTATTTTTTTTCCCGATGGGTTTTCTTTTTTGGGATAACCATACCCCTATTGACTGCAAAAACAAAAATTTATCTTCTTCAGGCTCACTAAAAAAATTAAATTTAAAGGAGATATTATTAGTTTCTTCCTTTTTGAAAACCGAGGAAAAAAAGTTCTAAAAATTTGGGGTATAATTTCTTCCCCCTTAAAGGGGCCGCTTTTCTCTAACTTTTGTTCTATAAACCTGGAAAAAAAAAAACTTTTTGGTTATTTTGGAAACCCTGTCAAAATTAGTGAAAATATTAAAAATTTCAAGATGACTTCAACCTTTTTTTGAACGGGGCCCATAAATTTGTTTTTTTTCTGCCCTAAAAGAAAGTTTGAGCCTTTTATTCATTTTATTTCGGGGTCAAATTTTTGTTCGATCTTAAATTTTTTTATATGGGAAATAACTGGGTTTTTTGGGGAAAACAAGGATACGTTTATAAAAACTGCCATTTGATAGTTTTTCTTTACCCCAGGGCCACAAAGATAGTTTTTCTTTAAAAATTTAATTTTAAACTGCTTTAAGGGGAAAAATCTGGGCCATTTCGAAATTTTCCCTGCTGGGCATTCTTCCATTCAATGCTAAAGGTAATTGGTTTGTGATCGCTTTTGGGGCCCAGGGTTCCCTGAAAATTTCTTAAAAATTTTTAAAAAAAAAAGGTTTCCTTGTTTGCCAGAACCCCGTCAAGGGTTTTTTCCCCCCTTTTAGGTTCTTTTAACAGACTTTTCTTAAAAAAAATTATGAACTGCTTTTTAAGAAGTTATTGGACTCAAAAATTCCCCGTCAAGGGAAATTTCCAAATCAACGACTAAAGTAAAGCCCTTTGAAAAATACTACGTTAAAAGTGCCTTTTGGGGCCCAAAACCAAAATTTTTTCCTAAAGAAATCTTCCTTTGGCGCAATCCCCTGGACCATACGATCCCTAGGTTTGTAGGGGGCCAGTGGATTTGGGGCGTCAAAGTTTTGCCCCCATGACGCAAACCCAAAGTAAACGGGGTTTTGGGGTTTGATTTCCTTTGGGTAATTTCGTGTTGTTATTGATTTTTATAAAATTTAAAATTTTATTTATATATCTTTGTGAATAATTTTTTCAGTGTATTTTGTCCTTAAAAAAAATTTTATGTTAAATATAGGGGGTGGGGGGTGGGGAAAATTCTCAAAAACTTTAGGGGGAACCCTTTGGGTTTTCCCTGAAAAACAAGTTTATTGTTTTGTCTGGGGGATGAGGGTCCCCAGGGGGCAGTTTCTAGAGGTTGGGACCCCCCCAAATATATTAAATATATATAATTTAAAAAAAATATTTATAAAATATATATAAAAATATTTATAAAATATATATATAAAATAGTGGAGAAAAAAAGTATTAGGGCAAGGGCAGAAGAGGGGTTGTTGAGGTGGTTTGGTCATTAAAAAGAGGGTTTGGGTCAAAGTAGAAAAGGGAAAAGGAAAGCATATAAATAAAGGGGAAGGGAAAAAGGGGTAGGGGTTTGTCCCCCCGGAAAAGGGTTGGGGAGAGGGGGTAAAGGGGGGTTTTGTTTGGGGGGGGGGCTTGGAAACCGAAGCGTTTCGACGTGTTAAAAAAGGAGGAATGGAGACGAAAAGATCTTGGGGCCGACGATCTGTTTGAGTTTGGCAGGGTAAAAAATTTTTGAAGGGATTTAAAGGGAAACCCCGGGTTTTTTCAAATATCGGACTTGAGCCGGAAATGGGAAATACAAAAGCCGCCTTTAAAGGAAAGGGGTTTTGGGGGGGTTGGCAGTTTGGGGGGGGAGTATTTTTGGGCTTTTTTTCGAAAAACTTTTAAACTGTTGTTTTTCTGGGGGCACCTCGCCAAAATTTAGTGATAAAGGTTGGGGGTGTAAAAGGTTGAAATTTAGTGAAAGTATTTTCTTTTTGGGATTTTCTTTTTTTTTTTGGGGCACCCCTGCCTCGGTGGGTCACCCTGCCGGGTGGGTCACCCTGGGCCCCGGTGGGCACCCTGTCCGGGGGTCACCCTGCCTCGGTGGGTCACCCTTCCCCCGTGGGTCACCCTACCTCCGTGGGGGTTTCCCGGCCCCGGGGGGTCACCTGCCCCGGTGGGTCCCCTGCCTCGGGGGTCACCCGGGGGGGGTGGGTCACCCTGCCTTTGGTGGGTCACCCGCCTCGGTGGGGTTTTACCCTGCCTTTGGTGGGCCACCCCGCCTCGGGGGGGTCACCCTGCCTCCCGGGGGGTCACCCCCGTCTCGGTGGGTTTTACCCCGCCTCGGGGGGGTCACCCTGCCTGGTTGGGGCACCCCCGCCTCGGTGGGTCACCCTGCCCCGGTGGGGCACCCTGGCTCGGTGGGTCACCCTGCCCGGTGGGAGACCCGGGCCCACTTGGTTAAAAAAAAAAAAAATGGTTTTTAAAATATATGGAAATATATATTTCGGCCGAATATGAAAAACTGATCAATTAGCAAGAAATCATTTAAAATTAAGTCCTTTTTTGAAATTTTCTCTTATACTTTAAAGATATATTTTTTCATTAATGTTAATGCAAAAAATTTTTAAATTTTTGGGCACCAAAAAGAATCTTAGAAAACTTACCAACCTTTTTTTTAAAAAGAGCATTTTATTTTAGCCTAACCCAACTAAATATATTTTAAATAATTTTAAACAATAATTTAATACTAAACAAGCACAGTGAAAAAAATTTTTTTCGTTGGGTTCAGAATGATTTTGGCAAAATTTAAATTGCATACACAAATTTTCACTTGTCCTATATGGCAAAAATGAGCGTTGCCTATTAAGCCAAGATCGCAAGTTCTGCCTATTCGGCACGACATATAATAATTAAAATTATATATATAAAATTTTATTTTTATATATATAATATATATATATATATATATATATATATATATAATTATTTTTTTAAATCACACTGGCCGATTCCCACAAAGGCGGGGTTGGCCCCGAAAAAGAAAAACTTTCACCATCATCACTCCATCACTGTCTTGCCAGAAGGGTGCTTTACACTACAGTTTTTAAACTGCAACATTACACCCTTCCTTCAGAGTGCAGGCACTGTACTTCCCATCTCCAGGACTAAAGTCCGGCCTCCCGGTTTCCCTGAACCCCTTCATAAATGTTATTTTTGCTCACACTCCAACAGCACTCAAGTATTAAAAAACCTTTGTCTCCATTCACTCCTATCAAACACGCTCACGCATGCCTGCTGGAAGTCCAAGCCCCTCGCACACAAAAACCCCCTTTACCCCCTCCCTCCAACCTTTCCTAGGCCGACCCCTACCCCGCCTTCCTTCCACTACAGACTGATACACTCTTGAAGTCATTCTGTTTCGCTCCATTCTCTCTACATGTCCGAACCACCTCAACAACCCTTCCTCAGCCCTCTGGACAACAGTTTTGGTAATCCCGCACCTCCTCCTAACTTCCAAACTACGAATTCTCTGCATTATATTCACACCACACATTGCCCTCAGACATGACAATCTCCACTGCCTCCAGCCTTCTCCTCGCTGCAACATTCATCAACCATGCTTCACACCCTTATAAGAAGCGTGTTGGTAAAATATTCTCTCATACTTTCCCCTCTTGCCTCCAAGGTCAAAGTTCTTTGTCTCCACAAGACTCCTAAGTGCCTCCACTCACCCTTTTCCCATCATCCAATTCTATGGTTTCACATCTTCGTCATAGGACCCATCGCTGACTCGTCCACTCCCAAATTCTGAATTCATTCACTCTCCTCATTATCTCTCTTCATCCAATCTATATCAATCTTTCATCACAGAATCTTATTGTTATCTCATAACCTTACTCTTTCCTGTATTCACGTTTAATTTTCATCTTTTACACACCCTACAAAATTCATCCACCAATCTTGCAAATTTCTCTTCAGAATCTCCAAAGTGCACGTGTCATCAGCAAGAGCTGCTGTGACAATCCCACTTTGTGTGTGATCTTTATCCTTTTAAATCCGACGCCTCTTGCCAAAGACCCTCGCATTTACTTCTATTAAACACCATCTATAAATATATTAAAACAAACCACGGTGACATCAACATCCTTGTCTAAGGCATACTTTTTACTGGGAATTTAATTTCCTCTTTCTACATACTCTACTTGAGCCTCACCTGTCCTCGTAAAAAACTTTCACTGCTTTCAGTAACCTACCTCCTACACCATACACCTGAACATCTGCCACATTGCCCCCCTATCCACACTGGTCATAGACTTTTCCAAATTCCATAAATGCCACAAATAACCTTCTTCTAGCCTTATCCTATATACTGTTCACTTATATGTTACACTGTATACACCTGGTCACCACCCCATACCTTTCCTAAAAGCCTCCTTGTTATCTGCTATCCTATTCTATCCTATCCTATATATATATATATATATATATGTATGTATGTATGGATGCCCAAAAAACCCACTCTGAAAGAATAGAGGTATTCCAAGCGCTTTGTCGTGACTATCACAATTATCAAGGAAACTATGAAAATTAGCATCCAAGGAAGCTTTATAAGGGGTCCGGCCAGCCACCTCTCTATCAGATCCCACAACTGTTTTAAACACGTGACGCGCGGGCGACCCAACTTGATAGGTCACTGCACAAACTCACCCCATGCTATTCTACCCGAGAAAATTTAAAAATTATTATTGTTCCTGTGTATTATTAAATTCTTCCCAAATTCTATTAATTATAAATGATCTATTGATTAACCCAAGGAAATATTCATATTATTGTCAAAACTGCTTTTATGAAACAAGATTCAATTATAGTCCTGTCGAGCATTGGATTTGCTTGATACTACTTTTCTCAACTTTTTGTGAAATCAATTGGAGGTTAAAATCTCTTACCATTAATAAAATAGAGCATTGGGGGTGAGTATTGTTTGTGAAGGGACCATCAAGAGCTGGTCTCAGAAGGGCCGGCGGGGGCGTTGCCCCCCGGAACTCTCTCCTAGGTAAACTTCAAGGTAAGTTGGGTCGCCGCGCATCACGTGTTTTTTAAACCGTTGTGGGATCTGATAGTGAGGGTGCTGGCCGGACCCCTTTATATAGCTTCCTTGGATGCTTTATTTTCTTAGTTCCTTGATATTGTGAGTAGTCACGAAAGCGCTTCGGAATGTCTCTATTCTTCAAGAGTGGTTGTTTTGCATATTTTGAAATCACCATGTTTTGTGAATCTTATTGCATATTAAGATATATTATATATATATATATATATTTATATATATATAGAATATATATATATATATATAAAACATGGTGGTCCAAAGCAGTGGAGCGATGGTGGGCATCCAGACGCTGTGGTGGGCACATTTTCCGCCAATCGCTAACCACTAATTTAGCGGAACTACGTTTTGTTAGCGTATTAGCATTTACGCTAACTTTGGACAACCGTTAGCGGCCCAGTTAGTTTCAATAAAGTTCCGCTAACTTTGGTCTGCTAAAAAAAAATCATCGTTGTTGGTAGCGGAAAGCATGCTTTTCAACGGCTCACGTGCTTGTTCCCCCCCTCCTTTTTCCTTTCTTTCCCCATGTGTCGTGGGCGTTTCCTCAACAGTCAGTCAGACAGGCAATTAGCGGCTACGTGTTAAACGTGACTTGTCAACCAGTAGCAACTGATGCGCATTATTTAGTCCTCCATAACGCTTCCCTCAAATCATTAACAGTACCATGCTTAGGAGGATTTATCTCCAATTTGATAAGTTCTCATTTATGGCAAGTGTATTATTCTGCCGTTTGCTGTATTTTGTGTTTTGGTGATCTCTGACATTATTTTCCTGATTTTTTTCTGTTTCTTATATTCTAGTAAGTTTATTCAGGTATACACAAATAGTTACAGAGGGAAGGATGTTCCAGAGATGGGACACAGGAACAGGCGTCAACTTGGAAGTGAAGACCCAGATGAGTCAAAGGGTGTTAGGAAATTATTTCTCAGTCATAGTGTAGTCAGGAAGTGGAAAACAGATAGCAAGATGAGGTAGTGGAGGCAGGAACCATACATAGCTTTAAGATGAGGTATGATAAAGCTCATGGAGCAGGAGAGAGCAGGACTAGTATCATCAGTAAAAGAGGCGGGGCAGGAGCTGAGTCGTGGACCCTGCAACCACAATTAGGTGAGTACAATTAGAGGAGATTATCATACACAGCAACATAAGTGTTAGAAGAACCTGGATAACCCATAAAAAATCAGTGACTTCTTTCCATTGTGGTCCTTTTAAACCTTATTATTATACTATAAAGTGATAATCGTATTATTATACTATAAGGTGATAATATCGTATTATTATACTTATAAAGGTGAATATATCCGTATTATTATACTATAAAGGTGTAATATCGTATTATTATACTTAAGGTGATTAATATCGTATTATTATACTTTAAAGGTGATTATATCGTATTATTATACTATAAAGGTGATAATATCGTATTACTATTCTATAAAGGAGATATTTATATATTATTATACTTAAGGGCTATACTAGGATAAGTAAAAATTAGTTATTTACATTTACCGTGTGTTAGCTAAAAAATTTAAAAATAATTTCCTCCCTTTCTGTAGCTACATCCGGCGAATAAAAAAAAAAAAATCAGCAGACACGTTTGGCACTCTTTTTCTTGCTTGAACTGGTTCATGCTATGTCTGCTTTGACAGTGCAGGAAGTCTGTTCCATTACTTTTATTGCTGTACAATAAAGGTGTTTGAAGCACTGGCCACTGCTGTGGGTAAACAGAGTTGTGTGTTCTCTCCCCCTCAGTACTATGATTGCTTTGGTCCACAACTTGACAAAACTGACAGCAAGATTATTCTGGTCACTGCGAGCAATTTTATAAACTTGTTTTAACCAATTATTTTACTCTGTCTTCAAACATCAGCTTATCCAAGTTGTTGTAATTATCCTTGGACCCTGGTCAAGGATGAATCTTACCATTGTTGCGTTCTGGGTGATTTGTAGTTCTAGCTTCAATTTTTTGTCAAGCAGAGTACATGATGAGCATGCGTAGTCACATGACCATGTGTAAGTGCTAGTCTTTAGCATCCTGCGTGCCTCAGTAGGTTAGACACTGTGCCTCAGTAGGTAGACACTGTGTCTCAGTGGGTAGCACTGTGTTCAGTGGGTAGACCCTGTGTTCAGTGGGTAGACACTGTGCCTCAGTGGGTAGACACTGTCCAGTGTAGGTAGACACTGTGTCTCAGTGGGTAGACACTGTGCCATCAGTAGGTAGACACTGTGCCTCAGTAGGTAGGACACTGTGCCTCAGTAGGTAGGACTCATGTGTCTCAGTGGGGTAGACACGGTGCCTCATTAGGTAGGACACTGTGTGCTCAGTGGGTAGGACCTCTGTGCCCAGTAGGTAGAAACTGTGCCTTCAGTAGTAGACACTGTGCCTCAGTAGGTAGACACTGTGTCTCAGTGGGTAGACACTGTGTCTCAGTGGGTTGACACTGTGTCTCAGTGGGTAGACACTGTGCCTCAGTGGGTAGACACGGTCTCAGTGGGTAGACACTGTTCCTCAGTAGGTAGGACACTGTGCCTCAGTAGGTAGTCACTGGGGTGTCTCAGTAGGTAGTCACTGTGTAGCAGTGGGTAGACATGTGGACTCAGTGGGTTGACCACTGTGTCTCAGTGGGTAGACACTGTGCCTCAGTAGGAGGACACTGTGGCCCTCCGTAGGTAGACATCTCGTGTCTCTGTAGGTAGACTCTGTTCCTCAGTACGTACGACACTGTGTCTCATAGGTTGAAATGAGCCTCAGTAGGTAGACACTGAGTCTCAGGGGTAGACACGGTGCCTCAGTATGTAGGCAAATGTGCCTCTGTAGGTAGACACTGTGTCTCAGTAGGTTGACACTGAGCCTCAGTGGGTAGACACTGTGTCTCAGTTGGTAGACACTGTGCCTCAGTAGGTAGCCCACTGTGCCTCAAGTGGGTTTAGACACTGTGTCTCGTAGGTAGACACTGTGTCTCAGTGGGTAACACTGTGCCTCAGTAGGTAGACACTGTGCCTCAGTAGGTAGACACTGGTCTCAATTGGGTAGACACTGTCCTCAGTAGGTAGACACTGTGCCTCAGTAGGTAGACACTGTGTCTCAGTAGATAGACACTTTTCTTTGTCTGTAGGGAACTTCAGTCTGGCATTCGTTTTCTTTACTACACTGTTCCCTATCAATTCTCCTGACATGCATTGGTCAAAGGGGATTCCCAGATATTTTACATTGAGGAAACTGAAGTGATGGGTTTCCCATTACGCCTTTGGACATTAAATTATTTGCCCTTCTCAGTTTGCTTTTCGTGCCAAAGAGAATTGGCTTCCTTTATTATCAACGGGGGTGTAACGATAGTTTATTGTCTAAACTAACCACTTGCTGCAGGACTCCAGTTCTCGTGTTATTACATTAAACCATATCTTGTGGGTCTTTTCCTGACACTAACAAGCACTGTCATCGCATACAGTAGGAGTTTGACTTGACTGATTTGGGCCCTCTCGTTAAAGTAAAGACCAGAAAACTAAGGCGAATCTGAATTCATGTGAAAAAATTTGCGGTTAGCGTTAGCGTTAGCTTCCACAATTTTTTTAAAAAGGCCGTTTAGCGGTTTAGCGTTCGGACTAATTTTTTAGTTAGCGGATTAGCGGTTAGCGAAGCTAGCTTTTTGGTTCTAGGCCCACCTGAAATGCATGCCTTCCTGCGAACAGAGACATCGCTGCGGCTGAGCTGTGATGTAACAGGGTATTCCTCTTTTCCCCATGACATCTGCCTGACGTCACCTAGCGTGTAACCCCAGCATCCTCACATCATACCGACATCACAGGATGTCACTCGACAGTGTTATGGGTTTCACAGTGAACAGTTTGTTTCAGTGTTTTGAGATGATTAAAGATATACTCAGGGTTAATTCCTCTCAGAGTTACATGTTCGTGTAATGCTTAGTATCGGTTTTGCACAGAAAAACACATTTGCTAGTGCAAGCCATGTTTTAAACCCCATGTGCAGAGCTACGCGGTTGATACATTCTCATGAACAGTTGGGGTCTAGCAGAGATTATTTATCCCAGCGTTTTCCCCCCTTCCCCACTTATGGTCAGGAGGGGGGGAAAAAAGTCTTCGG